>QUSF01000013.1:17298106-17373339 GCA_003676055.1 Chloebia gouldiae
GGCGCCGCTGCAACGGCCGCGCCGGCTGCGGACACCCGCGGCTGCTCCCGAGCGCGCCGGACGGAGCCCGGCCAGCCCCGCCAGACCTGCCGCCCTCCGCAGCCGGCGGTGAGTGTGCGGGCGCCGCTCCCGGGCCGGCCGAGCATCGCTCCCCGGGGGGTGGGTGGGCAGGTGGGGTGTGAGGCTTGTGCCGTGCCCGCTCCCTCCTTCCATCGCGCCGCTAATCGATCGCACCTCCGTTGCCGATGGCGCGAGGGGAGGGGGCGGTGGAGGCTCTGTCGGGCGTCTGGCGGCTCCGGTGCTCCCTCCCGGTGCCAGCCTCCACCGGAGGGGCGCCCCAGCCCAGCCCGGCTCGGCTGCTGCCGTCGTTATGTAATGCCCGCGGGGGGCTGCGGGCGGTGGCTCCGCGTCCCTTCTTGGGGTTCACCTCCGTGCTGTCCCCCCGATGTTCTGCGCTCCCCTCCGGGAACTGGGCGCAAGGAGACGGCGGGAGCGGGGCTCGGCGCGGAGCTGCGCGCCTCTCCCTGCCGTGGGAGCGGGCTCTGCCGCCGCATCACCCGATCGCCATCGAGGATGGATGCGCGGCCGCAGCCAGCGTGTGACCCGGGCGGCTTCCCAGCTCTCGGCGGCAGCAGGTCTGTGGCTGGGCGATGCTGCAGGCTGGCTGCGGGCGGCTGCCGAGCCCCGCACTGCTCCCGGGGGCGGCTCCCGGAGGAGCCGGGAAGGAGCCACCTTGCGCGCACACATCAAATGCTCCGCAGTCAACAACAAAGCCCCAGCTGCCGCTGCTTCATGCGCTCGTGTACAGGCAGCGGCCCCCTTTTATGGAGACCGATGCGGAGGGGCTATTTGCCGTTGTTTTTTTTTCTTGAAATCCCCAAGCGGTAGCTGGAGGGGCTTCGTCTTCGAGAGGCGCTGGTGTTTATCGACCTCCACAAAACCAACATCAGGTGTGGGAGACCATTTAGTGCGTGCGGGATAATACCCATGTACTCTGGGGTGGAAAACAAGGACGAGACAAAATCCTTTGTTTTAATCTGTAACCCCGGCTAGCTCGTTTAAAAATAAATACAACTCCTCCTCTGCCGGATCACCAGCGGTTGCAAATATTTCTCCAGTCCTGGGTTAAAGTTCTTGTACATTAGTGAAATTATTCCAGGGGGAAGTTGGGTGTATGCTACAAGGTGCCAAACGCACATGTGAATAGCATCTTAAACACTGACAACTTCGAATCACGTAGGAGATGCTGCTGACAACCAGTTCATGCTTTGCAGGCTCTACACGGGCAGGTTTAGGAGGGGACAAAATTTTTTTCGGGTTTTACAGAGGGTTGCATAACTCCTCATGTTTATTTGAAAAGAAGAGGAGGAGCAAACCCAAGACCCAGCCTAAAATGAAACACATGATGTGAGACTGTCTTTTACTGAGCTGTCTCACTGTCTTCTCAGCTAGCATAATTAAATAGCATGCTTTAGGTGGGTTGGAAAAGGTTAGTATGATAGTAAAACATTAAGGTTTGGGGTTTTTTTCCCTCTAGTGCTGTGAAAACTTTGGGGAAAACCAAAGAGATACCTGTACACTTTTATAGTCTTAGGCTTAAAATAGCATCACTGTTTATCAAACCTATACAAGTTATTTTTTAAATGGCCATGGCCATTTTTTAATCCTTTAGTGATGAGCCACTTCTTTATGTTTTTAGAGACCCTATCCCAACTCAACCTTTCATCTCCCCAGTCCAGAATAAAATGATATTTTGAATGCCTTTGTATGTTTCTGGGTCACAGTTAAGTGCTTTTAAATAGTCCATCATTTGTAACTGCTGAAGTGTGTGTCCAGTATTAAATTATAGTACAGTGTAATGCTTAGACAGCATGCCATGCAAGGATCAAATTGCAGATAAAATTCACATAGGAATCTCCTTGCAATGCTTGCACTTGACCCTTGTAAATCTAAGAAAAGATATTTATAAATGGAAATATGCATCCAGCAAGTAGTTCTTTCTGTGTCATGTTTAATCTGTGGCTTGACTGTGATGAAAAAACATGTATTTTTATTTAATTTTTATAGTAGATATATTCATTCCAGTTACTTGCTGGAGGCAGCTGTGTGATTGTAGTGGTTTTGGTATTTGATATTTTTATATTAATTTGGTATTTTTGGTAGAAGCTATTTTTGCTTCTTGTATTTTGAGTTTATTTTGAAAAAATAAAATAAGGGTCTTTCAAGGAGTGAGGCAGTCAATTATGTCAATTTATGTTAAGTATTCTCATTATAGGTAAAAGTAATTAATTGTACTCAATATATCTCATAGCACTTCAGAGAATAAGCCATGTAATGTTTGACCTTGATAACTTGCTCTCAGGTGATAAGGTAAAATACAAAATAAAATAATATCAGATGTTTTTCTTGCTTTACACACTTTAATTATGTAAGTCTCCCGTGTGAGGATGTGGCCATACTCACAAGCATCTATCTCTCTGTGTTTATATATTATTGTATATATTTCATATATTACAACAAGAACAGTCATTCTGGGGTATAGTCAGTCATTCAATGATGTAATGTCCTTTTTTATTTGTACATGCATACTGCTTGCAGGATAAAACATTGGACTGCATTAATGGAATAGATTATTTTCAGCAAGCAGCAAATTTTTGTCTCCCCCCGAAACCCATTCTTATGCTGTGCCTAACTGAAATTAAATGCAGGTATATAATTTCCACACCTACTCTTTCTCTGCCATACTGCCATGACTATTGTGGGTGTAAGTACTTCTAGAAGTCTCTGCCAGTTAGTTGAAATGAAATATTTTGCTTACTGTTTGTATTGCCATAGTGTCTGGAAGCTGTGGTCGGTGACCTTTACTAATGTGTTATGTCCAGTATAATGGAACAAAAACTTGTACATGGCCTCCTAAATATTAGGATCCAAAATGAAGAACAAGAAACTGTGAGTGGTGCAAAAGAGAAATCAAGCTGATGTAAAGAAGGGTATATTGGTATGTGTGTGCATTATCCAGCTGTATACTTCCTCATGTAAGAGCAAAGGGAATTGTAGAACTTAATGTAAGACTGCCACTGTTCTCTGAGGGTTATCCTTGGGACATGCGAATGGCTTGGGTTTGGGGGATTTTGAAATGCATCTAACTTGATTAAGTGCTGAAAACTAAGGTAAAAAAAATTTGCATCAACTATCAATCTTCAGACTATCTAATTTTTACAGTTTTTTAAATCTAAGGTAAATTTTAAAATTTTGAAATGGAATTTTCATTTCAGATTCCAGTTTTATAGGAAAAAAATATTTTTCCTTTTCCTCAGTGTTTTCCATAAGCTGTTCTAGGTCTTTCTTCATCTCATGCCCCTCATGTGCCTAACACCCCCCCCCCCCCCCCAGAAATACATAATAATAACTACACCTTCAGCTGAAAGACATTTCTGAGTGAATGCATCACTCTGCCGGTCCCAAATTGCCCATACATAGAAGTATTGCAAGAATTTCCCATTTCATTGTAGACTGTTTTTTGCAAGAATTTCCCATTATATTGTAGACTGTTTTTGGAATAGTGATGAAAAGAACTGTACAGTGAAAGGATGTTACTGGTAAAATACCCCATATAAATATGGTCTTCAAGTACCCAGAGACTGTGCATATGTTACAGGACAAGTATGCATATCCTGCTCAGGTTTCAGGATGCTCTTCCGGAGTGGGTGTTTATCTCAAGTGCTGACAGAGCAGAACAGACTGAGTCTGTGCTACTCAGTTTTCTTGGCTCACAGTGGTCCATCAAAACAGTTGGGAAGTTTTTCTTTACTGTTTGTTGTTATATGTGGTGGGTGGGCAATTCACATTGCTGCTGCTAAGAGGGATTCTTAACTGTGTCAGGACTCTGAGGCAGCTGTGGAGAAGATTAGGCTCTTACTCTTGCTAGTTGTCTTAAGGTTCCCTCTTTCTTTTCCTCCTCACCCTCCTCCTGCCTCATAGTGTCCTGAGTTTGTGGTATGAGTTTACCTTGTCCTGGATGGAAACCCAAGAGGTGGAAGCCAAGAGTTTACACATCAAAGGGTCCATGCAATAGGTGGTTGATAAGATTATAAAAATGAATCTGCAGTGTTATTGTTTTAAATAATCATATGAAGTTAATTTTTGCTCAGTTTGACTAATCTCAGGAATATGCTTCTGTGTCAGTGTTCATATATTGGGAGCATTTGACAAAACAAGCACAGAGAAACTTGGAAATTAAAAAAACCAATGACATAACAGCTTTTGCTTGAATCTCTGAGTGTTTCAGTCCTAGTTCAAATTCTTAAATGGATCAATGCTAAGAAAATTCTTGCCGTAGTAGTGAAAATGCTAAGAGATCTTGCTTCATTTTCCGTTGCTGTTGACACTGTTTAATTAAAAAATCTGTTTCGGCCTGTCTTTTCTGATTTGAGTATTGGAAGTACCCAGATATTTCATTTTAGAAGCGCTTATAGATGTGAAGGAACTTACTGTTTTAGCAAAGGAAGTATTTCCCTTATTTTGGACCAGGCTGTGGGTGGTTGCAAAAAATCTGTACTTAATGGTTAGTTCATTTTCATGGGTTTAGACAAAAGTGAAGTAGTAGATTTTAAGAACATAAGGGATCTTTAGACAGTCTAACCTGATTCGTGTACTGATGATACTGATTTAGTTATCTGAGAGCAATAACCTATATTTGGTAAAAGTCTGTCTTTCAGAGATACTTGACTAAATACACCTTCTGTATTAAAGGCAGTCTAATGTGTGGACATGAGGATGTGAAGTATTTGCAGCTATTCTTGGGAGTAACCTTTAGTACCCAGCATGGTTGATTGTCTCTTCATAAGGAAGTAGTATTTCTAACATGCACTGGTGTAGCCTGAATTTTCAGCTGTGGAGGTTTTTTATATCTTTGTTAGATAGCAAAAGAGCCGTTGGTAAAGAGCCATTTGGTAAAGAGACATTTAGTAGATGATTCAGTTTCTCTGCAGTGGTGTTTAGATCTCTCAAGACTTCCACCAATGTAATTTGTAAAGTGTCTTATGGTAGAACATCTTGTCTCATGATTTTGCATCTCTTGTATCATCTTCCTTTCTTTGATCAGAGGTGGTGCTTTTTGACTACTAAACTTACAGTGCATTTGAGTCTCTGTTAGCTCAGTTTTTCTTAAATTTAATTCTGTCCCTGTAAATAGTTGATTCTCTAGATACTTTTTCTTATGGGTGGTACTCAAAGTCCCCCATCTTAATGGTGTTTGAAGTGATCTTTCTGTACAATCTTTGATCTGCCATCATGGAGTGGATCTTCATTACTCATGGCTTTTCCAGAAGTATTTTGAAAGGGTTCTGTAGAAGTTCCAAGTCTGGTCTGGGTGGGGGTGGTAAGAGGATACAATGTACAGTGTATGAAGAAGTAAGGCTAAGCAAGCTCTACAATTGTAGTGGAACCTGTACTGAACTAATCCGAAAGTGATGACAGTCCCAGTGTGTTATTTGGAGCTGTAAATTAATTGTATGACTAACTGCTGTGGAGAGCAGCTGTTGTCTTCCACTCTTTTCAGATCTGTGATTCCAAGTCTTTTTTTTGATACACCATGAAAAAAATACCTCATCTAAACACTTGAGTCTCCTCTTTTGTTGTTCTTTAATTGGTGTCATATTCACTTTATCCTGTGAAGGCGGTTCTAGACACTGGCTTGTGTCCTTGCCTGTGTATGAAATTGCAGAATGTTTGTGTCCAGATTATTAATCTACCAATGACAATAGCCTGCTGGAGCTTAAGATGAGTACTTAGAAAGTGGAACTCTCAAATGGAGTATTGGCATAATGGAAAAAAAAAATAGTTCAGCAGTATGTGTATATATTGTGGATGCCTTATTTATGCTTTTACTGTCATAGTTAAAACCTTGTGTCAGTGACACTGTATTACAGGATTGCAGGATATTGTGGAGCTATTTAAAAGTTAGCTAGATACAGAATTTTTGTCTACTTTTAAGTGTTGTCAGATGAACATGTATTTTAAAAGAAATAAGTTGCAGTGGGTCTGTTACTGATAAAGGTTTGTCTGTGTACAAATGCTTTTTTTATATAAAGAAGTGATATTTATGAATCAGTTCTTTGAAATGGAGGAATGTAATTTACTAAGAACTAAGCTTTGTATCTTGAGCAACATTGTAGAAGTAACTAGCTGAATAGCAATAGTTTTTAGAAATACAACAGCAACCATTATTTGTCACAAAGTAATCTGTTTGCTGGATAATGTTTTCTAAGTTAGATACTTTAATGGATTATGTGATGGCATGTGTTCACAGTCTGAAATACTGTTTTGCTGAGGAGAAACATTGGACAGGTTAAGTAGGTTAATCTTTTTGGTTACTCTGTATGTGTCCTGATGAAGGTCTAAATGTATCTGCATGATCTGGCCAACCTTGCCCTTGTCCATAGTGCTAATTTCGCTTATATTGCTAAGAGAACTCGAGGTTCAGCCATGCAATTCCTCATAAGGCCTGCAAAAGGTTTTCATTTTTTTAAGGTAAAGATGGGTTAAACTGTAGATAGAGTTACTAGCTTTGCTTGTTTTGCAGACTTTACTTGTTTTGTTTTTTTGTTTCTGCTCATTTGCCTTCTGTGTTGTATGCTAGGGAAAATGGATGGCTGCCATTCACTTCAGCATCACATGTGAAGAAATGTAACTAGAGCAGATCTCTGAAGAGAAATGCTTTAACTCTGGTTCCTGCAGGTAGCTGTGAAGGAAGCTTAAGGGAAGCTTTAAGAGCAGTCTAAAGAATTGCTTTTTATTAGGAGGATGTTGCATTTCTCCATCTGTTTATCCTTTCCTAAGCTTGAATATTTATGCAAAAATATGGGAAAAAGATTCCATCTGCTGTACTTTGTCTCTGCTGGTTTTATTTGGCATAAATAATTACAGAGAAAAAATAAATGAGAATTCCCTTTCTTTGCAATTTTTTTAAGTTTTTATAAGAAGGGAAAATGGATCAAGTACTAAAATAAACCAGATCCAGTCAGACAAATTCAAATGCCTTGTACAGTTTCATAATCATGCACTCAATTAACTCATAAAAACAACACCTCCTGTGCTTATTGAAAAGTTGCTTTCTTTTTTACTTGGATTGGTTAGAAGGTCTTAAGAAATTTTGGATGGCAACTATTTGTGGTGTATTTGATAAGTTTTATGAACAGTGCAGTAACAGATTCTGATAAAAATCCTGTACTAAGCACCTACATGCTTACCAACACTTGGTGAGCAAGAAAAGTGAGCAGGATAATGGAAGGTTAAAACAGGTAACACTGAACACATAAAACTAATTGTCTGGGGCATATGGTAGAAAGGATTAAGAAATTTGGGAGGTATCAGGGCTAAGATTGAGACCCTGAAGAGATAGTGCATTTTAGGTTGTAGGAGCCTGTGGAATTTACACTGCAGACTTTGGTTGCTAGCTGGATGATGGCCTTAATGCTCAGTGTAAACATAACTTTGTGTTGTTGTGTTGTGCATTGCACTGGAGGTGGGTGTTACACCTGAGAAATAAGGCTGACATGGGCAAAGGTGAGTGTTACAGGAAAGAGTAGATGCTAGCAGTACCATTATTGCATTGCAGCTGTGCCATTGTGCTGTTGAATTCTGCAAATTCATCAGTCTTAGGAGTCAGAGGTCTGCTTGATTCTTGAATGAGTCTGCTGCTTAAAAGTATGAATTGGAAGTTTCCCTTAATTCACGCTAGACCTTTGACCTCATTTTAGCAAATTCTTGGTTGATAAGTATTCTAAAGAATGAACAGTTTTAAAATACATTGACTTTTCCATTAACATGAATCTATCTGAGGCTGTAATCATGTGGCAATGTTCTAGTCTGTTGTTTGTCTTAGACAGTTACACTCATATTCATTTGCATGGCAGTCGATGTTGTGAGATGACTTCCATTAAAAATGTTTTTTAACACTGTATAAAACTTAGTGCAAGTGAAAGCTATTAGAGGTGAGCTAGACAAAGAAGATGAAAAAGTATATGGTATAGCACAAAAAAATAGGCATTCAGATTTTTGTATCCTGCTGATATGTGTATTAGTCTTAAGCTGTGCCAAGGGAAATATAGGTTGGATATTAGGAAAAAATTTTTCACATAAAGAGTGATAAAGTTCTGGAATGGCCTGCCTGGAGAGGTGGTGGAGTCACCATCCTTGGACGTGGTTAAAAAAAGACTGGATGTGGCACTCAGTGCCATGGTTTAGTTGAGATGTTAGGGCATGAGTTGGACTTGATCTTGAAGATCTCTTCCAATCTCATGATTCTGTGATGTGCGTGTATATATGTATATATATATATATATATATTTTTATAGAAGACAGTTTTTTTGATATGGAGATGCTGAAGGGGTTTAATAGATTTACAGCTAGTGAGAATATATTTTTATTTCCTTTATCAATTCAGAGAACACTGGCTCTTAGAGTAGTCATTACACTCATGTATCTGTTTTATGTGACCTTAATAATTGAAGTAGTGTAGAATATGGGTGCCAGGGTCCTCATGATGTTCTGTATACTGGCAGCAGAACAGACATGTTTCTTTGTCCCTCTCCTTTGGTTTCCCTATCCATGGCATGGCGGTGATGATAATTTGTGTTACAAATACTAAGCTTTCTGCTGAGAAAATAAGCCATGAATTTGTTGTCAGGGATGGGGCAGTGAAGGTGCTGTGGTGAATTCTAACTTGTTAGGACATATGCATATTCAAAGAGTTGCATAAGCTTCTGAAAATGTTGGAAAAAAATACTCTGGGATTTAGTAAGTTTTCCTTGCTACTGAGAGATGTATTACTTATAAGAGCAATTCCCACAAATTTAAATCAGCACTATACCAGAATTCCTGCAGTTTGTTGACACCTGGAGAGGGTGTGGGTAAGTGAAAGAGTGTAAATTAATATAAATCCTTCAGTAGAGTTGGCAGTTAGTTAGTACTGAGGCTTTGGGTATTCACACAGCTCTAGAAATTGACAACTGAAATTCACAGAAACACTAACTTCTTGTCCCATCTTTTATGGAAGAATCCAGGTTAATAAGTGACTTTATCTAGTGGAGGCCTCCTAGCTATCTGTCTGCAGATGAGTATATATTCTAGTCTCTGGCTAAAAGGAAAGTTTGATGATATTAGAGAACTTTTTCTAATGGGCTAGGCATGTGCTGAGAACACAGATCTGCACTTTCAGTCTATTTAGCATAAGATAGTAATGAAGTCAGTGACTGATGTCAGTTAACATGAGTTTGACCCCTGGCTTAATCTCTGTATAATGTGCTGTATTATTTACCTATTTTAGATTGAGGAAAGGGACAAGAACTGTTTTTTCATGTTACTAAAGGACACAGACTATAGCAGTTCATATCACAGCACTTAACTGTCTAAGTATTCTGTGGGTTTCTGAAACTTTTTTTTTTGGAGGACTGTTGTTCTTTCAGAAACCTCCTAAACTCTAGCATCTGCTTGTACCTCTTTCTTATCTGGCTGCTTTTGGTGATGCTTGGTTGGAGCATGCAGTATTTGGAGAGGATTGTATTGGTGACTGGTCCCACCTTCTTTCTGCTGACTCTTGAGATTGGTATTTTCTAATTGTATACATATTAGACTTTTTGGATGGTGATGAAAGGTATTTCTTTGGTTACTGTAATTGTAGTCAGCATGGACACAGCTCATGCCTTTGAACAGTGGCTTAATTTTGTTTTGCTGTAGTTTAGATTTGGACTAATCATCTTACTGTGGCCCTGCCCTAAATTCCTCCTAATCTTTACGTCTAGCAGAATCTATCAAGCACCTTTTGATTCCTTTGTCCAGGGAAAAAGGGTGAGGAAGACTCAAAACAGCATTTGATCTTGAATATTTGTCAAATAGGTTATTCTTTATTTCTGTTTGAGAGAACATTTCTTCAACATGACATGATCTCCTTCCTTATCTCTAATCACTAAAAAAAGTTAAAGGAGCATGCCCCATTCAAAGTCATAATTTCATATCCTCTGTTGTGCAGTTCTTTACCTTCTAATTATAGTATGTTAACAAATATAGTTCTCTTCGCACTTGGTTATTTGTTGTGCTAAGAAAGAAAAGCTGAAACTGAGACTAGATAATTTTTTCATAAATCCAGATAGCTTCTTTTTAATATATTTCATGCTATTACCTAGGATTTTAACAAGTAAACTGTAATTATGATTCAAAAAGGAGTGTCTATGATAGTATTTGGCAACCACTGCAGAGCCCTTGTTTTAATCTCTCCTTGACTTTCCGCTTTAGATGGTGAGGATTTATTTGAAATGAGTCTGTTTTGCATACCAGATTTCACCATTCAAAACTGAAGCCTTTTCTGTAGATTGTCTGCTCTTCCTGGTCCAGAACTACTCAAAAAACCCCAATACAAAGTTCACTTATTAATGAGTGAGAGAAGTTAGTATGGAACTATCTTTCTGAAGGCCAAATATGGTCCTTTCAGCATTTTTCCTATAACAAGTTTATAAAGTTTGAATTTCTTAACTACTTAAGTAAGTAAAGTAAATTTCTCTACTACTGAAAGTAAGTAAAATATTCTTTCAGTTGATACAGCTATCATATTAAAGACTGTATGAGATAGTAAAACATGATTCTGCTGTGCTGTGCAAAGTTGATTTATGGTTATACACAACAAAATGCTAAGCAAAACTGGCCAGCAAGGCACTGACACTGGCTAAGGAAAGAATTTGTTCAGGAGATACTTAAAAATGTAGGCATGCAATTTATACTTTACAATTTTAGATGAGACAGTGGCGCAGATGTTTTCTTGTTTATAGCTTGTAAACTGTGCTATTGTTGTATCTTTTAAAGATACTCTGAGTATAGCTTCTTAAGAGAATTGCTAAGAGCAAGCAGGAGCTATCCTTGAAAACTTCTTGGAAAGTTTATTTACCACAAGATAAAATTACAAATTGATGCAAACTGTACATACCTTACCATTGCTAATTTCCACCTTCTCCTGTCCTGTTTCTTGCATACGAAGGTAACTTTGGTTTTTAATATCCTAAAGATATTTGGTTTTTAATATCCTAAAAACAGACTTTGTTTTTTGCTGATCTGTACTCTCTTTCTCTAGCCAGTTAGTATTAACTTGGAAAATTTCTGGCTCTGTATTCCAGCTCCAGTTGATTTGAAATGCTACAAGTTTGGAAGAGACTTCTGCTTTTGGAAGTCAAGCTTTCTTGAATATAGAGGTACATCATAGATCTTCATGATCTGATTTTTAATGAAATACTCTGTTGTATACGTTATGTCAATAGTATTTTTTGGTTTTTTTCTTATGTTCTTTTACTCCTGTTTTGGTAGCAAAAGAATGTAGCCTGATGAAACAGAAGATTTGATCTAGACACACTTTGGTAAAAATACATGCATCTTAATGTTTGTAGTAGCTTTCAATTTACTGTGCATGCTTTTTGTTTTAGAGTTTCAGGGGTGGCGTGCTTTATGATAAGGTTTTTGAGGTAAAATTCCTCTTTGGACAGTAGGCAGAATACAAAGGAAATAGAATTGGGAATTGGTTACTTTTTAATGAACTTGACATTTTCAAACTCTTTTCCCCACCTCTGTGCTTAATTTTTTATTTCATAGGTGCACATACAATTCTCAGGTCATAATTAGTAAATTTCTCTCATAATAATAATAATTTAATTTAGCATTTTGATTTGTTGGCCAAAACTTGTGCTGTGTAAGCAAAACAGAAGGATTCCTAGGCTTAAGATATAACAAGGGATTTAAGCATTTACATGTTTTCAAAAAAGGCAGTAGTGCTTTGGCCATGCTATGTTTGCTCAAGTGTGAAGGACAGAGGTTCTTTTAGTTTTTTTTTAATTAAAAAAGATTCTTTCTGATCAAAAACCTCAACAATAATGGCTGTGTAGCAAGTAGCTATGGTTAGTTCTGTTACAGTGTGCAGGAAAGGGTATGTCATGGTTGTTTGAGTGACAGAGTTTAAAGAATATAGGAAGAGACAGAATTTTAGAAACCTTTCCCTTGCTGAGGCATTTGTACTGATGTGCAGTATATAAACCAAAAGAACTTCCTATCTGATGAGGAAATAAAACCTTAACTAGAAATACCTACCTGTCTCTCAATATGTTTATCACATCCCACATAAAGCTGGGGCTTTAGAAGAAAGGCTGGGTTAGTATATTGGGCTTTCCAGCCCATATCTAGCATTTGCCAGGTTTCTGATACTGTAACCATCTCTTTATGGGTTAAAAATTTGTAGCTGCACCACCGATGTTATGGTGGTGCCAGTCTGTGTGCAGCTTGTTGGGGCAGGCAAGCAGTGTGCCCTATGCCTGGGCTTTTTAGTGCCTCTTTCTTCTGCCATGCCAAGAGTGCATGGGCAGAAGACAAAGGTTTCTATGACATGCTTCTGGCACTTCAGGGTTTGGGTTTTTTTTGTAAAGACACATGAAAATAGTATTCTATTACTCAGTTCAAGGTTTCATTTAAAAGGCAAACCTATACTATATGTACTTGGAGTAGTCTGAAAGTTCTTGTCTGCAGTAATGACATCCCTTCTCAGTATGCCTGCATAATGGATGTGTTCATTCCAAATAAAATCCACAGCTACAGTTCTCTGGGCATAAACTTGAAAAATAAATGGTCTGGATAACAAGAGAGACTTGTCTTGTACTTGTTAATCCTTACACAATTTATCGTAAGGGTTCTAACATTAATAATTTTGTTGTATTTCAAACAATTTTCAATTTAAAAAAATTTTAAATTCAAGTCCAGAAAATAAAGGGATATTTATTATTTCTTCAGAAATACAAGTACATAGTAATGCCTACAGTGTAAATTGCATACTTCTATTCAAATCAACAGAGTGACTGTGATGATTGCCATTTAAGAAAAAAAAAAGGAGCAAATATTAAGTATTGTTTTGATGGCTGATTTAATGATGGTGAAACTAGTTTTGTGTCCCTAGTTTCTTGCGGTACCTTTTTTTGTTTTAAATGTACTAGAATTTTTTTTCCCAGATGGGCAGAGAGTTACATAGTTCTCTGTTTAGACTGATGTTTGATGGTGGAGGGTAGTGAGTTCTTGCTAACTTTATAGACCATTTATACTTCATATGGACTTCATATGTTGTGACTCTATGGACTCTAGTGTGTAGTTTGACAAAAAGTAATCTAGTGAAAATTAATGCAATAAGTTTAACCCTCCTTTTCTTTGTAGCACAATGGCTGAAAAATCGGCGAAACCAGCAAAACGATTATCCTCAGAATCAAACTCTCATGAGGGAGCTACAGCAGGAGAAATAAGTGCTCTGGAAGAGGCCTTTAGAAAATTTGCTGTCCATGGTGATACAAGAGCCACAGGAAAAGAAATGCATGGGAAGAACTGGTCAAAGCTATGTAAGGACTGCAATATCATAGATGGGAAGAATGTGACAACCACAGATGTTGACATTGTCTTCAGTAAAATCAAGTAAGTTCATTTTAGCCATAATTTCATTGTCTTCCTGCTCCCCACCCTCCCCCCACAACAAATGTTTTGTAGATACCATCTAAATTTACCTTCTGTTGCTTCTGATGTTGTGAGACACTGACAAAATCAATCTCTTTCTTGTTCCTTTACAAAATTTTCTTCCTTGGTCTGAAGATATAGCTTTCAGCATCTGACCTGCTATCTTAAATTGACTTCAGTTTCACAGGTGTTACACTATACAAAGACTATGATGTGATCAGGATAAATGCAGGCTATTCCAATAAACTAGTCTGCAGTAAGTGGTGTCAGAATTTACTGAAATATATATGAATAAAGTCAGGATGTCAGGATGATCTTGCCAAAGCTTGGTGTCAGAAGATAGAGGCTAAGGTGGGATATGTACTAGAAGTCAGTATTCTAACAGCAGTCATGATGTCCAGCACAACACCAGCTCAGGTTTGAAGTGTAGGGCCATGCCAGACTGATAGTGACCCTTGGCTATGATGAACTAGGATTGTCTTGGTCGTCTAATCTTATTTTTGTGACTGGAGCTTTAGTGAAACTGTCTCCCCAGTTGAAAACCTAGGCAGACTTAGTCAGAAACTTATCAGATCTAAGAGAAGATATTAAAGGAAATATATTAACAAGGAATTAATCTGTTATGGCATGTTCTGTATGAAGTCTCAAATAATTTTTTTGGTTTTGCGTTATGTATAGAATTGGATTCTTTTCCCTTTGGTATTCTCCTGGCATCTGATTTGATAATCTTGTGTTTTCTGCTTTTTATTACCACACTGTTTGAATTGTCTCACACGTCATTGTGTTGAGGGACATGCATTTTAATGGGGTCCCTTAATGGTACCTGTAGCCTGTAGGAACACTTACTTGGCTTGTGCACTCAGCTGTTGTGGTGTAATGCTGGGAGGATATGCAAACTGCATTGCTTACAAGGTAGTTGGAAAATCTTGCTACAAGTGCTGACCGTTTAGACTGCATGAAACTGGAGAAAGGCAGAGAAGAAAAGACCTTTAATCTTGAAAGTTGTCCATGTAACTTGTACAGTTAGAATGACCTTACTTATTTGATTGATTTCTTTCTTTGTTTCTTTTCTCCTTGGGGATCTTACCTAGATAACTGAAAACACTACGCATGCACACTCCCACCCTCTTGTCCTTTTATCAGTCTCTACTTGAATGGAGTTAGGTATACTATCAGAGAACTGGCTTATTTGAAATGGATGTTTAGGCTGTAGGCTTTTGTTTCTTTCTTGATCTATGATATTTTCAAATTTTCTTTGGCTAACATTTTGTTTTATTATTTTCTGTAGATAAATATAATAGTGCTTCTTTCTCTTACCAGTTTCTGGGCTCTTTAGTGACAAGATGACCCCATGATATGGCATAAAGAGATGTGCAGCATTAGCAGATATAAGGAAGTATCAGCTTGGTGACTGTTGTGGAAGAAGGAATCCCATTCTATTGCACAAGAGTGAATTGTAAGGTGACAGGTACCTGAGCTTCCCAGGGAGTGTTAGCAAATCCCCTTGCTGCTTTTGAATGCTCCCAGCTCAGCTTGGTGTTTCTTGTCTTTGTCTCTTGAGGAGGAGGGCTAGCTCAGCAGTTTCTCAGACCTTGCTCCTGTGACCACTGTTAAGAGTTGTTATTTCTCTTGGAAGAGGCATACTATCTTTTCCTCTATCCTGGTTTAACCTCAACCAGTAGGCAAGTCCCATCCAGCCGCTTGCTCACTCCCCCACCAGCAGCACTGAGGAGGGAATTTAGAGTTAAAGCTGGAAAACTCATAGGTAAGATAAAGACAGTGTAATAGCAAAAGCCATGTGCACAAGCAAAGCCAAACAAGGAATTGATTCACTGCTTCCCATGAGCAGGCAGGTGTTCAGCCATCCCCAGGAGAGCAGAGCCCCATCACATGTGACAAATTGGGAATACGAACACTCTCGCTCCATCATCCCTCCTTCCTCCTTCCTCCCTCCACTTTATTTACAGACCATGATGTCATGTGGTCTGGAATGTCCCTCTGGGCAGTTGGAGTCACCTGTCCTGGCTGTGTCTCCTCCCAAGCACCCCCACATTCATTGCCAGCGTGGCAGTACAGAAAGCTGAAAAGGCCTTGGCTTTTCTGGATGTGCAGAAGTCCTGTTCAGCAATAACAAAAATATCGCTAAATTATCAACCCCATGCTCAGCACAAATCCAAAATACACACCCATACCAGCCATTGTGAAGAAAATGAGCTCTACCCTAGCCAAAACCAGCATTCCAGTATTTAGTAGCTTCATAGATAACTGCATAAATTGCAAAAGTATCTTAGTTTTAATTGTTTAATTTTTGTTCATTCCTCAACCTGTATTTATAACATATATTTTATATATTCTTCTCTTTTAAATTATATTGCTTAAGTGGCATATAGGAACTGAGATTTGCTGTCTTTATTAGGAAGGTGTGTATTTTTTGAATGTATGTTTTCAGTAGGTATATTTCCATATTTTCTTAACTGTTGGAATTTTGTGGGATTTTTACATTTTTATTCTTGAGTGTCAGCAATCTTTTTAGTCTAGATCACATTTATTTCACATATAATATTTTAGGTTTTAAGTTTTAAAAAGGGAAGATGTAATGGCTATAGGAACTCAAGTGTCAGTAATATGCTTTTACTTAGGAGGGTTAATCATAAGCTGGGTATACAGGATTTTTTGAGCATGTTCAGACAGCTGTTTTTCCTTGCTTTCTCTTCTACGTCACATTTAACCCTAAGCTCAAGGATAATGATAGATTTGGTAATGCATCAAAGCAGGCATACTCACATAATAAACTCACACTAATTTTTATTTTGCAAGCAGCCTTTTCCCAGCAGAGCTTTGTGGTTTTTTGACAAACCAGGTTTTCCCCATCTTAACCACTACAGAAGAATCTCCAACTCCCTCCAAAGTGCAAAGTGCAGCTTCTGTGCCTCAATAAGAATTCTCCTTATGGTTACCAGAAGGCTTTGTGCATCACTCTTGGTTTTGGGCTCTTGAGCTAAAATGTGTCTCACAAAATTAACCTCAACCTGGGATTCTTATGATCAGCCAAAGTGATGGTTCAGTGGGATGGGGCTGGTGGATTTTAGCAGTTGTAGGCTAGCCAGGGAACACAACAAATATTTAAAAAAATGTTTGCCATACCCAACTACAATTGCCATCTAGCATTGTGTTAGAACTTCCAAACATATTTTCTGTTCGTTCTGTTACTGGGAAGCCACTGTACCTAGCACTGTTGCTTTCTAGCAAGCTATAATTAGAGTTTATGACAGTGGCACATGTTGTTCAGACACTAGAAAATAATTAATCTAATAGAAATGTTCCTTATTTATGAGTAACTATGTATAAAGCCCACATTTGTTGTCTTGCTAACTTTCCCAGGCTTCATTTATTATTCTGGTAGATACTGGCAAAATAGGTAGGAACTAAACATTGCTGGTAGGGTAAAGTAGCAAGGAAAATTAATAAGAGATATGTTTACCTAAGAGCTATTGGAAGATAATGTTTTATTCGCCTATTGTCAACTTGCTGTGCTCCAGGAGAGGTTTTACCTCAGAAGTAATGAACATCTTTGTAGACTTAACACCCCCTCTTCACCTCTGCCAAACCAAGTGAACAAAACTTCTGAAAGTTTTAAATAGTCTGTGATACTTCTTGAAATCTGGGACCTATGTGTCTGTCTTTCAGAGATTAGTTCATTTGAAGTTAAGTTTAAGGTCAAAGAAATTCCATTGAGCCTTTGTTACAAATAAGAAAGTAAGTGTAGAATGCATGAGAATGTCAGGTCAGACTGAAATGTAGTTTGTCTGTTTATCTTGCATAAAAGGTCTACTGAAGGCCTTAATGTGAGCACATTTATATGTATTTGAGGATAAGAAGGAATAGTCTAATGCAAAGAATCCACAGTAGTAGACATGAAAGAATTATTGCTAGAATTGCATTTTTTGGTAAGAAAATATGTAAATTGGGGGATTCTCCGCTGCCCCCCCCCAAGTATTTTTGTGTAACAGTAATTTGTAGTGTCCCACAAGTCCTTCCAACTTGGTGGATTGTTATACAAGTTTGTTTGTTAAAATTGTTAGCTCAGAAAATACAAGCAATTAAGTAGCAAAGAATTTTCAATGGAATTACTTGAAATGAAAAGCTGAAGCTCCCTATGAGAGTAGACACATGTATGAATATTTATTATCTGAGCAGAGTTAAAACACTCACATTTATGCCAGATCTTTGGATTGCATTAATGCAGTTGGAATAGTCTTCAGTTTCTGTAAATAGTCTGCAGTTATTTTCTTAATTTTTAGGTTATAAGGCATACAATAAAGCCATCTCTTATAATGTCATTAAGTTTCCATTAATCCTGCGCTTGGAAGAGCAAAAGAAATTGTGAAGAGTGAATGACAGAAGTTCTACCATATCTTACAGGATGAAATCTGTTAAAAAATGCAGCAAAGCCAACAGAATTGTACATAACTGTAAATGTAATTATGCAGTAAGCTTTCTTTTTTGTAGTTTCATGGTCAACACTTGAGATGTTGCACTCCTTTCTTCATGTGTTTCTTGGACTACATAAAACAGTAAGACCATTTGCAGGGTAAATTTTAATTGCAAAACTAGCCTAAAGTTACTTGCTTAAAGTTATGTAAAAGTCCCTTCTGCTAATTGATACCAGGAAAACCTTTTCTCTGTAAACAGCAAAGGAAACAACCCCTTCTCAGAAAAACATGGCTTATGGGATTGTTAAAAAAAAAAGTTTGAAAATACTTCCTAGGAAGTGCTTTTTTTAACTGGTCCATAAATTCAGTGACATACTTGAAGACAAAGAGTATGTCACAGTCATATTCTATGGGAAAGGAAGTTTTTGTAAATTACTGTAGCTGAAGTATTTGTGACAGGACCAATACTAGTGCTCTGACTTCTTTTTTTTATGATAATAGCTTCAATTTCCCTGTAGCTCAGTTTCTGCTAAAATGTAGGAGTTTAGTATAAATATCTTAGTAATATTAGATCATTCAAAACATTCATTTTCCCCATACTATCTGAACCTTATATAGACTTTTTTTGTATATTTTTTTGAATAAAAATTGATAATGCAATCTGGGCCCACTGAATTTAGAGACATACAATATGCAGGCATGCAATAGCATTTGAAGATGGATCTTTTTCATGACAGTGGGAATTCCATGGGCATCTTTTCAGTCACTGAAACACTTGCCTGCTTTCTTAAAAAAATTTCTTCATTAACTGTTTCTTTTCTGGTACTCTTCTGGAGTTCCAAAAGTTTGTAGGCTGTGTGTCTTGTATTTTGCTTGCAGAGTGCAAGTATGGATTTAGTGAATCTTGTTGCCTTGGAGAAAGCAAGGTCATTGGTGACAGAGGAGGAGGGCACTGAAGAATTCTGCATTTGGTATGAAAGGCAACATGTGGCTGCATTCTTCTTATTCCAGCAAGATGGTCAGACACAACAGTCTAAGAATTTCAGGATTTTTGTATTAAGGAAAGCAGAAAACCCAAGAATAATACATGCTACTGAGCTTTTACCAGCATTCCGGCATGTTGCCATAGGAACTTAAATTGCTTTGTTTATTGAGGGTCAACAACTGCTCTGGGAAATTTGATATGTTAGCTATGCAGTATGCGTACTCCACATATTGTATGTAGTTAACATGGTCATAGTAATAGCCCCTATATAAATATCTCTGCTCTTATTTTAGAAGGGTTACCACTCAGCCCTGCAAGAATATGGTTTAAGCACTGCCATAAAACTGCTAACTCTATGACATTATTAGATAGAAAAATAAAAATATTTTTGTTTACACTGGCATGTTACTATGGTTGCAGGCAGGCCTGGGTGACATCAGCCCTTAGATCCATTGTGAGCATTTATTTAGGTAGCCATGTCCATGGAAACATTTGTTTGTTTTGATGTTACTATGTGTTAAATTTTAAACAAATTTTTGTGGTTCTATATGGGATTGTTATTGAAGGTAAGTTAAGCTGCAGAAGCTTTGTAAATATACCCTACTCCCTGCCCTCTAAAATATTCTTGGTAAAAGATCAAGTGGAAGCATAATTGTCTTCTGAAATGCCATTAGTAGTTCCTGATGTTGCTTTGACATGTTTTCTTGTTGCTGAGGAAGCCATGAATTCTAAAGCCCAGAAAACTCTCCTCCATCTTTTTGAGAAAGGAAAGTTTTGTTCCCATGGAGAATCTTCACAACACACTTTATTGTGCCCTGACTTTTGAGCAGACCCACCCGTGCACTGTCCTCACTGTCTTGCACACTTGGCTATTTAGCCTAATTCCCACAGCCTGGATCAGTCAGGTCTCTGCAAGAGTGCTTCCACCTGAGAACTGGGCCTTAATGCAGTAATAGTTCATCGTGGCTGCAGGACTTGAAATGGGTAATGTTTGCTCTGAGAAGCTGGCAAGAAAACTCTTGGCAAGAATTAGTATGTGCTTTCCTCATTTGTCAACTGTAATATAATTGTTGTCTTTGCTTTGTATTGAATAAGTATGATGCTTCTTGCTTTCTTTTTGTATTTGAAAGGACTAGTACTTTGACACCTGAACTCATTCAAAACAAATACCTATCCATGAGGTTTCTCTGAAGTAAATAGTCTTTAATGGAGATTTTTACTGAAGCCTTTCTTAAATTTTTCAAGTACTTAAATAGGTATGAAGTGGTCTTTATATATAAATGAAGTACCTAGTAGTTGCAAGCTGTGTTTTACATCCCTACTGGAGACATTCTTTTGATAATGACATAGAAAAGGATTTTTGTAATCCTACTTTATGCATGAAGTACGCATAGCTGTTAACTTTTGCACTTTAGTATGCCTGCATCAGGAAATCAGTTTTAAGTGGCTACAGAACATTATGCAGGGCAAAATCTTTTCTGCTAAGTCTCAGGCAAATTGTGAACTTGTACATTTTTAGGTAGGAATATAGGTAAGTTTCAACAGAAAGTGTTTTTTCTTGCCACATCTATTTTTTAATTGAAATTGAGATCCAGTTGCCTTTTTTTGCCTAAAGAGCCAAATGTAACATTGCCATTTGCACTTAACTCTTCAAAAAGCTTTTCATTTAAAAAAAAAAAAGGAGGTATTTTCCATCTTATGCCAAGAGGCATAAATTCTAAATGTGAAACAATGATAGCATATGAGAAGGAAGGTGGTTTTAAATTCACTTGCTGTAACACAGGCATGTTTTATGCATGTATAATGGGTAAATTTTGTACCTGTAATGATGTTTGCTGATTAGGATTTTAAAAACACCATTTTGCAGGACATCACATGAGAACCTATAGATATGGTGGTGCGTGATTAATTTCCCAGCTGCATGATGTCATACACAGTACTATATATAGCAGCTTGCTTGGTATTTGCCACACTTTGTGGCCTATTCCACGTCTGTTTTCACAAACTTCTACTGGCTTAGAGTAGAAGTCAGTTGTTTTGGTTTTTGGTTGTTTTTTGTTTTTTTTTTTTGCAGGTCAGCCTATTGCACCATAATTTAAAACTACCTGCTTTTCATTTATAAAAGCAGCTATGTGGAATCTGCCTTAGTTTTACTGACTAATAAACTAAGTAACAGGCAAGTATTTTCCAGATTATTAAATATTAGTTTTGATTTCATGGATTGAAGTAGACGGTGATTAAGATGCAGAGGACAAGGCAGCCTTGTCTGCAACAACCAGGTGATTGTAAAGTTTAAGATCCTGAGGGGAATAATCAAGATTAACAACAGAATTACAAACCTGAACTTCAGAAGGGCAGATCTTGGCCTCTGCATTTTCTCTGTGGTAGAGGTGTCCAGGAGAGCTGGTTGGTCTTCAAGGCAGCTTCATCAGAGCACAAGAACATTTCATTCCCATGTGCAGGAAGTCAGGCAGTCATGGCAGTGGGCTAGCAAGAGTAAGCATGGAGCTTCTGACTG
The DNA here is from genome assembly GCA_003676055.1 of Chloebia gouldiae. Lineage (NCBI taxonomy): Eukaryota > Metazoa > Chordata > Aves > Passeriformes > Passeridae > Chloebia > Chloebia gouldiae. Next base: position 17,319,567 of record QUSF01000013.1, read on the forward strand.
GGCTGGACCACGAGAAGGAGGCACACAAGAGACAGAAGCAGGGAGAGGTTTTGTGAGAGGAATAAAGCCCATGCATGAAGAAACAGAGTGAGCAAAGTTGAAGTTCAGGCCAATCAGCATAACCTCAGTCCCTGGGGAGGTTATGAAGTAAATCCTTCTGGAAGTCCTTTCTTAAAACACAAAGGACAAGAAGGTGATTTGGAGCAACCAGCATGGATTTGCTAAGGACCATTTATGCCTTATTGACCTCATTGCTTTCTCTGATTAAATGACTGCCACTGTGGGTAAAGGGGTGTAGTTAGTATACATTGATTAAGGCAAGGACTTGACTCCAATCACATCATCACCAAATTGGTAAGGTATGGGCTGGAGAGTGGGCCAGCAGTCTAGGGGACAGCTCTGGAGGTGGTGATGGTGTCAGTGTCATAGTTTAATAACCCCAGCTGGAAAATAAGCCCCGTGTAGCCACTGTTTCTACCACCAGTGGGATGAGGAAGAGAATTAGAAGGGTAAGAGTGAGAAAACTCATGGGCTGAGTAAAAGCAGTTCAGTAGGAAAAGCAGAAATCGCTCACATAAGCAAAGCAAACTAAGGAAAGCTAAGGAAGTAATTTACTCCGTCCCATGGGCAGGCAGGTGTTCAGCCATCCCCAAAAAAGTAGGGCTTCATGCAGAATAATGACTTCAAAAGATGATCACTCTGAATATCCCCCACTTCCTCCTTCCCAACGCTTGTATGCTGAGCATGATGCCATATGATACGGAAATACCACGGGTCAGTTGGGGTCAGCTGTCCCGACTGTATCCCTTCCCAAATCCTTGCATACCCCCAGCCTTCTTGCTGAAGGAGAAGCAGAAAAGGCCCTGAAGCTGTTTCAGTGCTACCCAGCAATAACAAAAACATCTCTATATTATTAACACAGTTTTCAGCACAAATCCAACATACCACTTCATACTAGTCACTCTGAAGAAAATTAACTCTACTCCAACCAAAACCAACACAGATGGAAAACTTCTGAAGGTGAGGTGACAGTAGTCCTTGCAGTGAGTGTGAGTTGTGGCAGCAAGGAAGGGTAGCTACATACTGGGCTTCATGAGTCAGTGTGTGGTCAGCAGGTCTGGGGAGGTGATCCTTCCATTCTGTTTGAACTTTTAAGACTGTCTTGGAGTGCTGTGTCCAATCTGGGGCTCCCCTGTGCAGGAAATAGATTGATACACTGCAAGAAGCCTGGTTGGCCTCTTGGTGGCAAGGGCCACCAAGATGATCAGGGGGCTGGTTGTGGTGCATCGTGACCTGTAGAATAAGTTTCTTTGTGCTCCTGTATAGGCAGTAGAAATTAACTTCTTGTTCTGAAGTTGGACTGGAAATTTTATAGGGAAAAAATTTGTGTGTATGGATGTTATTTAATCCTCAAACAAGATGTGACCTAGAAGTCCTTCATCTCAGAAAGAGGATTGATATGCTATACATGTTGCAATTAGCTATATTTAATCTGCCTATGTGTGTAAAACTACTTAAACAATTTAGATGTAGTCTGCTTGGGATGTGATGTATGTGAATGGAAGTGTGCTCCATCTGACATGGTGTTTATCATTCTTCAACTTTTTGTTTATCTTTCCTTAAAAAAACAACAGTGGCTTGACTTGGAAGAGCCTAATTGATGTATTCTTTCCATTATCGAGATGTTTAGGAGGACTTATTTGCAAGAGGATTGAAGCAAGTCTCAATAAAGACTGGACATTAAATCCTCACCAGGATTAGTTAAAGTAGTGTTACTTTCTGGCATTATTGAAGTGGAGGTGCTTCTTGTTTTCTTTTGTGTGGATGTGCCCGTGCACAAGCCTGAACCAAAGGAATACAAATGATATCCAAATTTTATCTGAAGCTTGATCTCTGTTTCTGACTTCCTGCAGACTTCTAATGCATGTACATGTATTCCCATGAATTTATAAACAAAGAAAATACAGTTTTGGTATTAAGTTCTGGTACAACGCCCCCCACAGCCCAAAAGAGGGCAGACTTTCTCTTTGAATTTTTTTCCATGTTACAATCATTGTTTGTTTCTTATTTTTACAGAGGTTGTGGATATTACCAGCAGGTTGATAATTTGCAAAACCTTGCTGAGACTATGAATGTTGGTGCCGATTCTGCAGGCTGCCAGAGCATTTTAATTGCATCAAGAAATCTCCATGGCAACTTTTTCTAGGAGGATGTGCTGTTAGATAGTGAAGTTTTATGGCTGAAGGAGCAAATGTAGGAAAGCATTCAGTTTCAGCGAGGAAAGCTGACTGCAGCTGCCAGTGTAGCCAGGAGTACTGTGGCTAAGGTGTTGCACCTTTGTGGTGAGGAGTAAGAAGAGCAGCTCACCTACTTACTGCCTGTCCCCAGTGTTTTTGGCAGTGCAGGCGCTCCCAGCACTGATTGCTGAAGAGACACAGTCAGTCCCTTGGGCAGGCAGGGACTGTTTCTGTACTGTCTGGACATTTGTAATTCAGGAAGGAAAACCAACCAGACGATCCTACCTGCAGCGTTTTGCATCATTAAGTTTCTGCCTAAACTGTGGAGCAGCTTTAAATCCATGCCGAATCTTTGTCGGCGATGGCAAGCGGTGGAAATTGCCTTGAGGCAAAATTGTTTCAGTGGAGCCAAGAGTTGTTTGTGAAAGCAAGGGCACTCAGTGTCTGTTTGGAATGTGTGATATTCCTGAAGTCTAGTAGGTTTTCTCAGTGCTTTTCCTTCCCAGGAATTGGTTGTGGAGAGCCTTTTGGGAATGGTGCCATGCTGTGTGCAGAGCTGCCCAGCACAAAGCTCCCGCAAGCTTGCCAGGGGCTGTGGTGCTGCAGGAGTGAGCCCTGTGCAGCTTCAGGAGTGTGGTGCTGCACTGCCCTGCTCATGGAGCCCTTTGCACTGTGCTGGGTGCAGAGCTTTTGTGACATTTCCTTGGGTTTTGAACTGTGAGCTTTGAGGAGGGATGGTCATATGTGTTGACAGAAAATGCGGAATACTATCTTAGCAGCACTGAATTGTCTTTCCTTTTCTTTGCCTCTATATTGTTCTGGAGGGAAAAGTCCTGCAAGTGTGGGAAATCTTTCAGTCTCACACTGTTACCTTATTTTCACAATTTTCATATTGTGGCTTCACTTGCTTCATGTAATGCTTCTAGCCTCTTGACACAAGAGTTGATTTTATGGGTTCTTTTGAGCCCATAAAATTCATTCAGTTTTCCTGCTGCAAACAAGCCAAGCCAGTGCAGCTGCAGAGCTTTCAGTTCATATATTTTTCCTTGGAAAACTGCTATTTACTTCTGTTACCTTATTATTGTGTCACTACAATGCTCAGAACAGTTGAAAGTTTTCTAAAATGCTCTTCTTCTAGGCAGAAATGTAGAAGACTGTGAAGAAAAGGATATGCCACCACCATCATCTGGTGAGCAGGAGCCAGCACATCTGATTGTCTCTGCTGTTACAGAAGAGCATTGTACCACTTAGTGCCGTTTGTGATCATGGGCATCAGCAGCTGCAGAACACTGGTGATCTTGGGCACCAGGCTGTGACTCTCATGACACATTGACAGCACTTGCTTCTTTACCCAGATGTCTTGGATCTTTTTTATATGCCCTTCAGTTTCAAATAATGTTTAAAAATGAAAATGAGCTAACATTAGTTACTGTACTGTCAATATGATGTTTTTAATGGTATGAAGATGAGACTGATAGCTTTTATATCAATGTAATTGTGTGCAAGAGAAGTTGTTTTTCTTGCAGTTAACAACAGATAATACAGCGATACTGTAACACAATAGCAGTTTATTACAGCGCAACTGAAAAATTTATGTGAGAAAACAAAATGGGTCTGTTCTTATTGTCTAGAATCTATCTCAGGTATACAACATCTCCAGATATATTCCTTACAATTCCGAGTACAGTACCAGTTAACCCTGGATTTTGCTGCTTTGTCATATTTGAGATGTTTGTACTCTCTGTGGGGTGGTGTTTGTTAAACTTCTGAATGGAACTGAAAGTGCTGATAATGGAGGTTTTTTTCTGACCCAGACCAGTGTGAGAGTGGTCTCTGCTGACTAGAGGATCATAGAATAGAGAGTTCGGCAGTTCTTACTCCTCATCATATGCAGTCTGTATTTCACTGAAAGGTGTTAGGTGTTTGCTTCTGCTAGAACAAGCCTCTGTGGTATGGGCTGCTTAAAAAGTGAAGACTGCAGTATTTACCATCAGCTCTCCCATTACTTTCTGTGCACAGCTACTGCATACTTAAGATAGTTTGAGTTACTAGGGGAATACAAGGAGTTCTGTTTTGATACTCCATTATGGGCTGTCTTCCTGTGTTGCAGTTTTAAACAGGTAGTAACTTTTCTTCCACATTTAGGCTGTTTACATTTTCTTCCTGTCATGGATGCTGTATGGAAATAGATGCCTGGGGCATTTTTAATCCAAGTGGAGATCAGCATGCGTCAAACTGTTTGCATTTTGCATGGTGCCAACAGAAGGTTTTGTAAGTTTCTAAGCAGTATGCATTGATTAGTGTTTTCACCTCTAAGAGAGGATTTCTAGGGAGGATGTTTTATTCGATTTTTTTTTTAGCATCTTTTTAATTTTCAGAAAAAAATTTAACAGGTATGCTGGTATTCCTGAAAGAGCCTATAAGTAGAAAAAATAAGAAAAAGGGAGTAATTTGGCATTTATAGGTTCTTCTTTTTTTCAGTCTCAAGATCTTTCTAGGTTGAGAGATAGGTTTCAAGTCTAACAGAAAAATATGAGAAGGTACAGAAAGGTAGTTATAGTAAAAGAAAATATGTACCTCATACGGTAGCCACTCTATTAGGTGATTGTCCTGTGTATATCCAGAAATAAAGAATTTTAATTCTATATGTCAGATGAAAGTAGTGGTGAATGAACTGTCTGTGATTTGAGTTCAGGACATTTTTAATGCTAATTATTCGAGAGATAATAGTAGTGTGAATGCAAATCTAAAATGAAGGACTATCATCTGATTAAATGATTTTTTGTTCCCAGTAAGTCCTGATACTAATTTTAAAAGAGCAATGAAGAATATTCAATTTAGTAGATCCTTTAGAGAGCCCATGCATTTGCCATGTGTTTCCGCAGTTCATCCTTTATTAAAAAAAACATAAATCGCATGATTTTTTCCCAATACTTCATAGTAAAATCAAATAGAAATTATTTCCTTACCATTACAGAAAAGCTGGTGCTGTGCTGTCCTCTTCCAGACAGGTTTCTTTTCTTTCATCACTTCACATCAGCTGAGAGTAATGGGAGATATTTACATTATGCTGAAGTACCTGTCATAGCTGGGAAATGTGTTGAACTAAAATGCACAGAACTAGCTTGATCCTTTTTTTTTTCCAAGACAACAGGCTGTTGCTGACTGTGACACCTCTAACCAGATGCAGAAAGCTATAGAGATGGTACTTGATAGTTAAATAAGCTGCTTGGTTGTCCTGCTTCTCTACTGAATAGGATGAACTCTGTGTGCTGATTTAACATTCTAGTTTTGAGTTTGACTTGCAAATCCAGGTGATTGCAGCTTCAGTCAACATTGGCCATTCTGAACAATTTTGATAATTCTTTTCCTTGTCAGAATCTGTGATATTTAAATGATCCTGAGATTGTAGAAGGTCTCCATCTTTCAGCCCTGCTGCCAAAGAAGTCGTAATTTGTCTGTGCTGGTTTTCAAGGTTGTTTATTCTTGCTTATCCTATAACATGTTCTGCTGCCCTGCTGCAGGTCTGTCCGGCAGGGCAGTGTGTGGGGCTCTGCCCCTCAGTGGGATGTTACAAACATTATATACCAGAAACTACGTGTGCTATATTTACAATAATGTGCCAATATCTATCACCTACGTTGAACAGTGTGTCCCCAGCCTAAACCAATAGAAAAATGCCAACACTACAGTGAAACATGGAGCGCATGAAGAAGCAGAAAAGGACAAGACACACCAAATTTCCTCCATCTTGTCCCCTTTGGACCCCTTATCTAGAATCCTAAAATTCTACCTTTGCACCTGTGCCACACTTAATTATTACTTATATCAAACACTCAGAGCTTGTAATTCATCCTGTAAGATTGAAAACTCTTTTCCATGGACAGAGGACAGAGACAGTGTCTCTCGGGTCTCTGTACAGGGGCGTTCTTCACCCCTTTTCAGGGACCCAGACCTTCCAGGGCAGCCAGAGGGATGCCCTAGATTCCCACATTTCCTGGTGCAGTTTTGTGTTCTTTGCCCAACAGTACACTATCTCATGCATTCTTGGAAGATTGTTCTTTTTATTTCCCTTTTAGATGCTACACTGTGTCACCCAGTCATTGGCTTCCTTGTCTTTCAGTACTAATATGTGAAAGCCATAGTCCAGCTGGACAGTGAAGTGATGGTAACCTGAGGTAAACAGCAGAGGTATATAAGAGCAATCAGATTTAAGGACTACCCATAGAGAGCTGGACTTCTTTAATGTTAAAGGCATTAACTGGATGTTATTTGACATGACATTTGCTCTTTTTGAAAATTTTTCAACTCCGTTTGTCAAAGCTTTCAGATAAAGATGACACATATTTTCTGGAGACAGTTACCCAAATAACTTAGGCCAAGTGTTGATTAGATTTCTATATGTGCTTGCCCCAGGTGTGATCTCCTAATCTTGGAAGAAGTAATTTGCTGAAGAGCACAGCTTCTGCAACATGCATAGTGATTTTTAAAAGGGTTACAGTATTGACTAACCTCTCCAACAGCATTGTTAATTGCCATATGCTGTTGTTTTTAGAAAAGGAAGCATACAGAGTGTACCTGGTTTGCATGTACTCAGAAGATTTCTGCCCAAAATTTCTGCTTCTCATCTTTGTTGAGTTCCCTTTGATAATCTGGAGGTTTTTTTGAGCTTTGAAGTGTGAGAGGATTTGGCTTCTAATGCCTCTGGTGGGGTGGATGCCCTGTAAGTGCTGCAGGTTAGATAGACATAAAGACTTAGTAGTTTTTGTAGCTGTAATCTCAGAGCTTTGTTTGTGTAGGTACAGGGTACTCTGTAGGTGTAGGATAAGATGTTCAGCAGTGTGTAAAACTTGCTTTTATTGTGTTCTACCCTGTCAAGCTTTGTTAAGTAATTGAAGGAGAGCATTTGCCTGAATAATTTGCTGTTGAATTTCTGATGGTTTTGCTGTCCTTACTATGAGACATTAAATAACCATAAATACATCTGTCGAGAACTTAAGCTTAAATTTATTACTTTTAAGTTTAAATTTATTACTTTTATAAACATTCCTAATGTAGAGGTTCTGTAATAAAAAAGACCAACATGTAAACCTGCAAAGATGTTTGTCTGCTGTATGTTTTGGGAGATTTCAGAGTAGACCTGCACAGGCTGGTACATGCAACAGAAAACAGAGCTGAACTGTGCATACATATGTGGCATTGTGTTAATCTATTGGTTTTGTACCCTCCTATTTTCTTGCAAGAGCCAGTTTGCTTTCTGCTTTATAGGTTGTGAGGATATACTGTCTGTGTTCTTCATTCAGAAGATTTTGTACCACAAATAAGTTAGTATACACCTGGAAAGTAAGACAGTTTTCTGACATGCATTGGGATAAGAGCACAGAAGCCTAATATCAATTGCACCATGTCCAAGTCCACTATTTAGAAAACTTGCCCTTCTATACAAAACATTGTGGGAATAGATACATTGACTATTATTGCACCAACATATCAGTGGATGACAGTTTGGAGCAATACTTTGTTGCTTCTGCTGGTGAAATCAGAGGCTTTGAAAAAAACAGTTTCAGGATTGAGATAGTAATCCAAGAAAAATGGACATGAAGCTTCATTTTCTGAATGTAAGTATCTGAGAGTTGCTGGAAATTGCTAGTGTAAGAATGTACTAATTTGTGTTTGTAGATGAAAGTACCCTTTTGTATAAAGCAGAAATCAAGAGGGCAGCAAATCCCACCCAGCATTGGCTCGATACCTTCCTTCAGTAGGTGTTGGTCTAAATAAGTCACAATTTCCAAAAGAGTATATGCTTGCTCTTTTATAGTGTCCTCTGTGCTTTCACAATTCATTCCACCATCTTGGAGTCTTCCAATTGTTCCTGATCATTTTGATTTGCAACTATGGGGTTGCAACTATGTGGGTAAGCTTCCCTTTATTGTAAACTTTTGAATGTTTTGAGTAGAGAAGTGCAATATAAATGAGAGAATATCTGTACTGGTATCAACTGTCATAATTTTCTGCCTTTCTTTTGGATTAGTTTCAGATGCACATGAGTCAGCATTGTAAAGACTGATATACAGAGCTTTAATCCAGGGGAGGTGATAGATCCCCATAAAGAATTTGGTCTCTCTCTGTTTATAGCTTTCGCAAAGTGCCAAGACATTATTGGCATTGAGTGTTCTTCAGATTCTGTGGCACAACTGAGAGTTACATTTAGAAAATGTGTTCCCTGCTCTGGACACAGAGAGAGAGGATCAGTCTCTCTCACCCAGGGAGTCAAAATGGCTTCTTTTTGAAGCTGGAGGTAGCTTTATTGTATCTACTGATTTGGCAGGCTTTCTCTTTCTCTATAGTTGGGGTTTTTTTGTGAGGAGATGGATAAAGCTCTGTGCTTTGCCTATGTTGAATTATTTTGGTCTCTGAGTTCACAGACATGCCTTAATTACTTGTGACGTGTTCTTGGCTATGATTTGTAGGGGGATTTTCATTCAGATTGAGGGTTGCATTTTCAATTGCAACAACCTTGTGCTGAGATGAAAAGTGCCTAGAGATTGCTTTTGAGGTATATGAAGTAAATGGTCAGATGCTGTGCAAAGGTAGATACCTATCTCCACAAGTTATGGTAAAGACAAAGGCATAGCAGAAGACCTTATTAAAGAATAGTCTCTGCATAGGCAGTAGCAGACATATGGATTTGGTTTGTGGATCTGTAGTGGAAACAAGATGCTCTCGTGTAAATGTTACAGGGGCTTTGCTGCTCTATAATTTAGCCTTACCAGTTACCATCTGCACTTTTTAAAAATAGTATTGTTCTCTTCAGATGTTCTTCTACTCTCATTTGTAAACTGTTTGAGAGATTGTTTTGTCCACAGTCTACCTATTCTTCTGTCTTGCTTTTTATTTTGTAAAATGAGAATGTTGCCAATGCAGACAATTCCATCTCTAATTGCTGTTTCATAAGACATGAAGATAAGAAAATATGGGGAGCAGAACATCATTGTGGATGTTGTCATTTTGACATAGAGTGAGATCTCCTTTGCAAGGAGACACAGAATGGGAAATTCTCCAGGGTTGGGGATTGTATATTTAGAACTTGGCTGTCACTATCCAATTTTCCCTTTCATATGGAAAGACAGTCATCCAGTAGGGGAGAAGTATACAGTTTATTCATTATTTCTATTATATTTCTTGTTTTCTTTGAAAGAGAAAATGTCTGGTTTCTGCTCTGTGCATAGCTGCAATCTGGAATCTCCTTTCTTGAAGGTCGTGATTTGGTCCTTGGCTGTTGGTTATGGCAAACAGTTTTGTGGCTTTCTCTGCATGTGACCTATGGATATGGACTAACACTGTAGTTAGTTTCTTTTTTTTCACTTGGTGTGACATTCTTGATTTCACACCTTTCTGTCTTCAACGATGGTCAATGACTCTTACACACTGAGATCATGCTGGCATCAGTTAACACCAGCTGTCTATTTTTAATGCTGCCACCTTCTCATATTGCCAGCAAAAAATGTTAGCAGATATGCATACATCCATGTTTTCTCTCTGTCATCAGATCACTGAAACAACCTCTTTCACAAACACATACTTTTTTACTTGGAAAGTTCCCTATCATTGAGCTGTCACTGGATTCAGAAATTGCTTTTGTGGTTAGATGTGATTTGACATGGAAAACAATCCAACTCTGTGAAATCATTTGAAAAACTGGACTGGTGCTGTTGTAAAACCATCTGGCAATGATATTTTCTTAGTGAGACGGTCTGATAAAACTCTTTAAAAAAATTAAATTCTGTGTAATTAAACTCTAAAGGAAAATTCTACCTTGAATTAGAGGATTGCTGCTCCGGCTTCCATAGTTGCATTTTAGTTTTAGTAATGAGTTGCTTACTGCTGAGCTTGTCTGCTGAGCTGGATGCAGCTCACAAATATATAAAGCTCTGTTGTTTGTTTAAATTATGTTTCAGAAACAACAATGCAAAGATGTTTTTGAAAAATATGTATGTTGCAACTGTGTTCATTGTGTCCAGAGAGGGGTGCAGCTGCTGGCACCAGGCATGAGAATACATGAGCCGGGTCTTTGTTTCAGAAAGCTCAAGAATCTATTTATTACCCCTGGGGAGGAGGGGTGGGATGGAGAGGAAAAACTGGGCAAAGGCATGGGGTTTTTATAGGGCATTGCAGGGGTGGAATTAGGGTTCGGGTCAAGGGAGGAGTTATTAGCAACACAAGAGGGGTAGGATGAAATTCCTGTCTCTTAGGAACAGGGGCATTTCCACATATGTATAATATTTCTTATGTAAAATATTAAATGGTATTGTACTTCTCTCACAAAAAACTCATTGAAAACCTGTCTGCAACTGGAAATACTTACTTGGAAGGTAGGGAGGAATGTCCTAGAGCTGGTTACCTCAGCTATCACACAACACTTCCTGAATTTCTTGGCCAAGAAATACAAGTAAACTTGCTGTATCCTGGTGCAGTATGGTGATTAACAAACAGCTGCCATGCCTGAACAGTGGACTGAATATGCTCTACATGAATTCACGGTTGTGTTACTCATCCCCTTTCCTTCATTTTTCTTGTAATCAGCCAGGGACTTCTTTTCTTTATATTGACCAATGTAATTTCTTAATTAGGATGGGAGTTTTTTCAGAGGTCTCACTGAAACAGTGATCCAGACACCTTTCTCCATAGGGACAAGCAATAAAATGGTCAAGCTGTACATGTGGTTTTACTTGAGCTTCACAGTAATTTAAAAACATGTCCCCACAATACTCACTCTTTGTCTTGCCACCATTTTGCATTGTACTTTTTGTGCTGCTCTGATCTGGATTGGCTGAATGTAGGAAAAATGGCTAAAAAATTTGATAGTTATTAAATTTCTGTCTGGGAATTTAAAATCCCTCAGAATATTACGATACACAGCTAGAGCTTTTGCTGAAACATCACAGCAAAAGAGGTATCTGAGGAGGAAAATAAGAAAGAAATTCCAGGAAAGTCAGTAGGACAGAAAAGCAGGGGTTTTGTTTTAATGTAATTTTAAGGAAAAACTGAGAGGAGACAAATTTTTGAGTAATATGTTCGAGACAGAAGCTTGGATGCTCACTCTTGTTCCATAATAAAGAGTTGGATTCAGTTATTATTCTGTCCCTTGTGCAATGGTTTACTTTCAAAGTCCAGTTCAATTCTCAATGAAAGTATAATTTAAGCTCTAATATCTTGAGACTTACAGAGTCAAGATCTTACTGTGTCCAGTCCTATTTAATAATGCCGTTCTGAGTCCCCCTGAGTTTGAATTTTGTCTAAATCAAGTAGGATGTCATACCAAATAACCATTCAGTTATCTAATTCTTAGATATGAAGCTTTTCTGGTTTGAGTCATATTAATGAAAACAGCACTGTCTTAAGTAACTCTGTATTCTATTGTAAAAATTCTGCTTTTTATTCCCCTGTCAAATGTCATGTCCTGTTCTTGGTTAACTGATCTCATCAAAAAAGGTAATATCTTCCCTGAATGTCAACTCAGTCAAAATACTGATACTGTGTGTAGAGAGAAAGCAGTAAGGAAGACTACTGGTTACCAAAAGCCTGAGGGTGGTAATATGAAAGTTCATTACGTTGTGTCTCTTTCTATCTCTGAGTGCCATGTATTTATATAAACTCAGGTTAGTAATATAAATGAAGTCCTGAAAAAGAGCTAGTAATCTGAAAGCTGTCCTTGAGAATATTTTTCTATTCATACTTATGAACAATTTTGTATAGTTTCTGTAGATTAGCTGCTTGAGATAAAATGCATTCACTTCTGCTTAGAAGATGTTTGGCCATGCAATGTTGACCTTACTCATGGTCATGGCTTGTCGTGATGTTCTAGAACAGTGTTTGTGTTGGATGTTGTTTCATTATACTTCAGTTTGTCTCATTTTTAATCAAATGTTTTCACGCTAGGTGTGAAATCAAGAGAGAATAAAGATAAACCCTGGTTTGTTTTTTTGGGTTTTTTTTTGTTCTGGGACGCGAATGAGACATGTCAGCTCACATGGGATTGCTGGTGAGCTGTAGAAGGATCTGTGTATCCTACTTCTCTTTCCTTGAGTTATCAGGCAGTGTTTCATGTGCACTGCTTTAACTAGTGGAGAAAGTACAGGTGATGTTGGTTCTTTTCCCTATCGTCTCAGCTGTAAAGCCTTTGCCCTAAGCCCCTGCACTTCAACAGCAGAAAGAGCTTTTGAAACTTCAGTGGTTGTATCAGCTTTTTCAGCTCTCTGAAGATAAAATGGTAATTATTATTATCTGAAAAAAGCTTCTCACCACTACCTTGTGGGGTAAGCTCAGCCTGGGGAAGACAGATGAAGTGATTAGCTATTAAGAATGCTTAGTAAATCTTCAACTGTTCTTAACTGCTTTAATTTATTTATTTGAGGCTGATTTACTGAGCACTATGACATCATCCTCTTGGATTTTTGTATTTTGGATGTGCTCATCAGTGTCTCTGGCAGCTGGGCACTGTATTGGGTTGTTAACACTGTGGTTAGTTTCTGCTCCCTTCCCCTATGGTCTGTATGTATGCCTAGCCTAGTGCATAACTTTAAGATGACAAGAACCAAAGAGAACAGCAAATAATTTGAGCCTTCTAGAGAAGAAACAAGCATAGAAGCCTGATTTTTGAGGCATTGTCTTTCTGCTTCAGCACTAGTTTGTCCCATACCATTTGTATCTAAGACCTGTCTGCAGCCTCTTTTTTTAATTGCTCCTAATTTCCTACATCTGTTTGTACTTTGGCCAATATTCATGCTAGTTTCACTCGCCCCTGCCATGTCCTTTAATGTCTTAACTTCCACCCAAATTGTGCTGTCAAACAGTATCAATCCTTCATACACTCAAGGGATGGATTTCTGTTTTACTGAAGGACATTATCTGCAAGTTGTATGTCATTTATTGGATTCTTGTACAGGAGTAGACAGCATTCTAAGGAGTGATAAAATTGTCTTCTATCTGTTGTGTGTGTAATTTGGGTAGAGTCCACAGGATTGACAACCAGAAGATGGATAGCTCTCTTCTATAACAAGGAAAAGCTGAAGTAGTCCCAAACTACTTGGTAGCACATGTTTCTATCTTTTCCAAACTCTGGTCCATGCCTGTCATGCCAAATACACTTGCAAACTCCTTTAATGTAATTGGGGCGTGTGCTTCTTCAGGCCACAGAGTTTTCCTAATACTTCTTATCATTAGCTAACCATTACATGAATCTTCATTATTAAATGTTCAATTGTAACATTATTTTTGTTCTCTTAAACTGAAGAAAATCTCAAACAAATGTGAAATAATTGGATTCTTCTACTCTGTTTAGCTAATTTAATCTATTCCTCTAAGCCGTGTATAGCTATCAGACCTACTGTCTGCTTGGACTTTCTCTTTTCCTCATCCTCTATAAATCCCATTAAATCTCTGTAACCCCTTTAAGTCATTCTGGGATTTGCTTTCTTTTGGAAGCTTTTACTTAGTAATGTTTTTGCCAAATCATATTATTTCTCCAGTCCCCCTTCATTCCCTTCCCAATACTATTTTATCTGATAGGTTCATAGCTGTTGAGCTTGTCTTTTTTTGAATTTCAGATTTTATTTTAAAGGAAACTAATTTTCACCATGAGTGAAGCACATAGGATAGAAAAAAAAAGTCAAGAGGAGAGATGTGTTAACAGAGTTTTCATAAGAGAGGCGTAAAATTACTTAAGTTGCAATTAAGTCAAATCAGCTGCTGGTTTAGTGAGCTGTTGATGTCCTCTTTCTTCAGATTTTCATAGTTTAGCAGCTGTCCCAGTTTCAGACACCTAGAATAAACTGGGAATACTCTTCTTTACCCTTGCTTGTTAATGAGGCAAAAAGCTCCAGGAGGGAAAACTGCCCATTCCAGATTCAGTTCCTGAGTAAATGACCTGAGGTGTTCTGCCCTTGTGGCCCACTCCCAGAGAGGTTTCTGTAAATGAAGACTGTTTGCAAAGATACCGTGAGAGAATTTTGCACTGCATTTTGCATTGTGCTTGTCTTGTTTTCCTTTCCTAGAAGGGAAAAGAAAGAAAACTGATACTGGCATTCACTTGTGGTCATGGGGTACATGAAGCCATCTAGTCCAGCTGCTGTACTGTGACTTGGCCAGCATGCTATCTGTCTTAGAGAGAGTAATTGTGAAGGTCATCTGGGTGTCTTCGTTGTCAGTCATACTCTTCCTGTCAAAAGAATACTCTTGTGGTGAATAGCCATTCATTCAAAGGGCCTGTGTTCCAGAAGTGACTACTACTTGAGCTGAAAAATCTCTTGTAGCTTCTTCCTAGGATCATTTTTCTGAAAAATGGTCTCTTTCCTCACAATCTGTCAAATTACTCCTGCTTGCATTAACATACAGATAGCTAATTTCAGTATCCCAGTTTTTCCCATTAATTGGGCAAAAGACTGATGTGAGGTGATATATGAAGTTTTGTTACCTTAATTTTTTTTTTTGAACTATGTCTCTTTAGAGCTCTTAGTGCAGTGTAGTGCAGTGCATATACCCTGGTAGTATTAAAGTAGCTTTCTTTGCTTGCTCATCTATCCTCAGCTCTATTTTTAAAATTTATACACAACCTGTGCTTTGGGTTAATTATACATCATTCAGTTTAATCCAAGAAAATCTTCTCTTTTTAATATTTGAGGGGTTTTTTGCACTATGTGCCTAAGGGGTTTTTTATTCTAACTGATACAGCAAAAACCAGACCTTTACAGGATATCTCCATTAGATTGCAAAGTTCTACTGGCCTGCTTAGATATGTAGGGACCACCTTGAGTTTGGGACTTCGTGGCTATGAATTATTGTGCTGATAGCCGACAGAAATACTGAGCTGTCTAAGGGAGGAGAAAGTGAAAATTGTAAACTACAAAAAAAAAAAAAAAAAAAAAACCAAAAAAACCCAACAGCCCTACAGCATAATCTGCTTCTTGGTTAAACAGCCTTGAACTTTGTGGTGATAACATTACAGCAGACATTCTTGGAAAAAATACATCTGTTAGATGAGTGTTGTGTTTTGCAGAGACAAGTACAAACCTATTTTGCTTCAAGGAATTTGAATTTGTCTGTGGTACCTTATGATTGTCAAGGTGTGCAATACAAATACCACTAGCAATTGTTATCAACATACATTATGTTTATAGATCACATCACGAAGACTTAGTGTTTTTACAAGTAACAATGAAAAGAAAGTGTCTGTTCTACTAAACAAAGAGGGGTGAATGCTCTGGGCTGTAGCAGCAATAATAATAAAGTTGCTGCTATGAACTGGAAAGTAAGAAAAATCTCTGTATGAAAATCAGTCCGTTTCAGCTGTAGTGACTTTTTGGTGTGGCGTGTTAAGATAAAAGAGAAACAGCTAAAGAGTGAAGTCAGGGCTGAATGTCATTAGGAAATATGCCTTTAGTTAGCCCTTAGGATAAAATGCCTGACTAATGGTCTTGTTCTCAGTGATGATACCTTTATATGATTAACTTGGGTAATTTTCAATGTTTGCTTCTGATAATTTAGAAATGTTTCTTAGTATTAGGAAGACGTAGATGTGGGGCAATAGTGGCAAATCAGAAATAACCTGATCAGTCTTATTGTGCCAGTAAGTCAGAAACTGCGACAAATAAGCTGCTCATGCGTTCTCTTGCCAGCATGGTCCTTCATTCTGTTTTCTGAATGAATGAGACTGCCTTGGAAGGGAATAAATATACAGAGTACCTGAAATCCTGTTCTAATTTACAGGAAAAGATGCTGTTGAGTTTTACTTGACTGCTCAGTTGATCAGACACAAAAATCTCTGGTGAATTTAGAATTGCAAACAAAACTCTTTCTGTTAGAGTTTATGCAAAAACATTTCTTGGGTTCCCACTTCTAATTAGTGTTTTTAGACCCTTGTCAGACCTGCTATATTTCTTAGACCATAGATGACAATTTCCACAGCAGAACAGTCCTAGTTATCATATCTTGCCGTAATCCTGACATGCTAATCTGTTTGACATGCTAATAAAAATAGAACCTTCTCTCAGTAATTATACATTTTCTTTCCTATCTTCAATGTAAGAAAATAGGAAAGTGTCCTGTTGTGATGGGAATTTGGGATGACTTTTTGTTGGTTGGACCTATTAAGTTGTAGACTTTGTTCTGTTAATGCTGAACTGGTTTAGTCCTCTGGAGATAAAGATCTCTAATACCAGTCAAGGTTTCTGTGTATCAGGTATATGGAGTGCAACTGTGTAGCTTTTCAGCTGAAATTGTGGACAACTGTTAAGCCAAATTGTATTCAAGTCCATGGTATCCGTTTGCAGCAGTACACTTTCACATTTAAGAACTTGGGGCACTGTTAGTTATATTTGCAAATGAAAGACGCATCGCTTGCTGTTCCAATCTCCTTTGAGCCAATGTTTAATACTTTGCACTTTGTTTACTGTGCTGATGTTCAGACACAGAACTGATGCACCTGATATAGGTGAACTGTGGCTCCCAAGAACAAACTGAGGATTTCAAACTTCAGTTCAGAATCTCCTATTACATAGTAGCCACATGTGGAGTGACTTATCAAGGAAGGGGAAGTGATTGGAAGCTTCCTAAAATTCTTCTGAGTATGTTCATTCTGTTTCCAAATGTAGGCATAGATACAAGAGGCTATCATTATTGTACCATGAACACAGTTTCTGCTGCTGAAGGATGATGCATTGCAGTAATTCTGTTTGTTGTAAGAAGCAGAGCTTAAAATAGAATGGTTTGTAAGAAGGTATCCTTTCTAAACATAAAGGTTTCTTTGTGTCATAATGAATTGTAGGGCTTTTAATTTTTTTATTATTAATGGTCCTCATAGATTTCATTCTTTTCATTGAAGTGGCCAACCTTCTGACACGTAGTTTCGTAAAAACCTTTTTTCCCTTGTTTGTTGCTATTTTCCCTTTTGTCTTATTTTGTGGTCAGTTTTAATTTTCATTCTGATGCCTTGATTTTAAATTTTTTTTTTCAACATAGAGTTTTTAATCTTTCTAGGGTAACTCTGGAATGCTAAACCTGAGATATGAGTGTTAAGAACTGAATGATCACCCTTGGCATACGTAATTGTAGACAAGTTGTTTGAACTTGTAACACTTGGAAAATGAAAGTGAATATATTTGTTTTGTTATTCCCATGGCAATCAGACATTTATAATGAGCTTTTAAAAACAAGTTGCAAATATACACAAAGAAACTGATTCTTCCTAGCAGTTGCTTAATAAAAAGGAATGTGTTTATTTGGGGGGTTATAGGTTGGGTTTTTTTTCCTAAGTTCATGAGGTCTGAAAAGCTGGTATAAGGAAGGGATTTCCTGAATGTGAGCAGGGCATTAAAAATAGTGAAAATAATCTGGGGGTATTACAGCCTTGTTTGTTATGCTGTGTTCATAGTATTATAATTTTTCGTACAGTTTGAGTTGGAGGGAGGCTTTTACGTGTCATCTAGGTAAACACCACCACCTCGCCCTTCTCCCGGTGAGCAGGGACATATTGCTTGAGACCAGGTTGATCATAGCCCCATCCAACCTGACCAGGGATGGGCCATCTATCATTTCTCTGGACAACCTCTTGCAGTGTTTCACCACCCTCCTAAAAATTACTTCCTTATATCTAGTCTCTATCTACCCTATTTAATTTACAGCCATTACCTTGTCCTATCACAACAGCTCTGCTAAAAAAGCCTTCCCCCATCCTTCCTTGTAAGCCCCCTAAAAGCTGCAGTAAGATCTCCTGGAGCCATGTCTCTACCAGATTGAAAAACCCCAACTCTCCCAATGTGGCAGAGCTGTTCTCTCTGATCAACTCTGTGGCCCTCCTCTGGACTTGCTCCAAGAGGTCAATATCTTTCCTGTGCTGGGGACCCTGGAGCTGGATGCAGTGCTCCAAGTGGGCCTTCAGCACAGCAGAGTAGAGAGGCAGAATCCCCTCCCACACCCTACTCCTGTGCTGCTTTTGGTGCAGCCCAGGATACAGTTGTTGGCTTTCTGGGCTGGGAGTGTATGGTGCTGGCTCATATCCAATTTTCCATCCAATAGTACTCACAAGTCATTATCCCTACAGTGTTCTTGTGGACCTGGATTGGACAGAGTGTAAATCAAGGTTCATTGAAAGACTTCTCTTTTCCTCTCTCATTTCTACCTACTCAGTCAGTGGTCTCCTATACATTCAACCCATAACTGTACAGACAGAGGAGAGGGGACCATGCTGTTCTAGTTAGTAATTACGATGACAGCAACTGCTCAGAGCTCTTCGAGACCTATCTCTAGAGAGAGGACGGGATTGCTGCTTGATAATTTAGATCCTGCTTGATAATTTAGATGCAGGTACATGGCATACATGTACCATACCTCACATACCAGAAGTGCAAGAACATGTTGTGTTCCTACGGTTTTCCACAAGACTTGACATATGTTGCAGCTTTAGAGTTTTGGAGTTAATTATGATGCTTTACAAGTGTATGTGATAATATTGTAATAGATGGGGGAGCAAGAGGGGATATTTTAGGAGTGTAGGAAAAGATAAATTTCAAAATTAAAGATTTTTTATTTAGGAAACTTGGGATATAGTTGCAAAAGTTCTTTCACTCCCAATCCTCTTTTTAACATAACTCCAATTAATGTTGTTTGCTGGTAAAGAGTATCAGCTACGATGCACATTTGTTTCTCTTTTGGGGTTCAGCTGCAATAGTACATTGGTCATATATGTGTCCAATTTCGGGTTTTACCTAAAGCTAAAAGGGAAAAATCCACTCATTTCCTTGCCCCATGTAAGTGATAGGGAAGAGATGAAATGTGAAAGTTAGGTATACCTGTGTCTTAGACCAACTGTTCTTTGTTCCTCTTGGCAGCCATATTTATATACTTTCCCTTTTAATTTGTACCAAAAAAAAGTTATGCTCTTCTATTTAATAAGTGTGCAACCAGAAATTCTTCATGTGTTAATAAAACCCTGAGATCAGTTCATTTGTTTAGACCGTGGTGCTAATAGTGACAAGGTCATGACCACTTAAAGGTTGAACTCGATGATCCTTGTGGGTCTCTTCCAGCTCAGAATATTCTGTGAAAAATAAACAAGTCAACATGAATTTCTGCTGGTTTTGCTGAACGTGATCATTCTCTTTCCCATTGCAATGATCCTGACTGATGATCCAAGCTAAACCTATGTGCTACAGAAAACTGCCTTTGGCAAGGCCTGAATGCTAGGCTTGGCTACGAATCTGTAGAGAATTTAGGGCCTTAGGGTGTTGTTATGCTAAAGCCTTGCAATGACTGCCAGTGCTTTCTAATTCTAAATGAGAGGCAAAACAAAATGAAGTCTTGATCTCTTGTGCTACTTAAAAGTTCTTGGACATGTTTCATTAGAAAAGAGATGTTAATCCTATTAATGAGAATCCTGGAGAAATTCCAGGTAATTAATTGCAGTTTATTCCACCTGTCTTTCTGATTAATGAAATGCTGGCTTATATTCTTTATTTCTACTGTCGTGATGTTCTTTTACCAGCTAATTCTATGAG
The DNA here is from genome assembly GCA_003676055.1 of Chloebia gouldiae. Taxonomy (NCBI): domain Eukaryota; kingdom Metazoa; phylum Chordata; class Aves; order Passeriformes; family Passeridae; genus Chloebia; species Chloebia gouldiae. The sequence continues at coordinate 17,339,353 of QUSF01000013.1, forward strand.
ATACTCCAGGATATGCTCTACCTAAAGCAGACAAGTAGTTGCAAACTACTTGCAATATTAGGTTAAAAAACACCTAAAGTTTATTTTGTGAGGGTTGCTGGCATTTGATACATATGTTGGGCTGCATTAAAAATAAAGAATGCTAGTAATGAACAGTTATGTAAAGGGTTGCCTTAGTGTTGAATTTGGTTGTGAATAACAGATTCCTCTTTGTTTTAAAAGCCTGGGATAAAATTTCATTTTTGTTCAGTTAATTAAGTAGGAGTCATTTTCTAACTGCTGGTTGCTAAACCAGGAATCTCATTTCCCCATTTTATTAGCGGAGGCATCCCCCAGCTGAGAGGGATTTGACCACTGAAGGTATCTAAAAGAAGATTAAAGATAGATCCATTATGTTTAGCTGAATTGCTCTTTGCAATGGTCTTTTTGACACTTTAATTTAAGTCAGATTTCTGTGTACTTCTTTTCTAGTCCAAGATTTCTGTTGCTGGTGCATACTTTCTCTATCCTAGCATTAATTGTTTATTCCTATCTAAACAGCTGTCTCTGTTGAAAGGACTGAGCTGGGTTGTGTGGTGGTGCTTGGTTATTTTTTCCCCTGATTTGCTTGAAATGTTCTCTAAATTGGCATAAAAACAAATGCTCAAGCAGCAAACAAAACGTATGTAGTAGCATGTTTCCCAGCAACATGGATTCTCATATATTACTTTAACTTAGAGAATTTTATAATGTAAACATTTCTGCTTTTGAAGATAGTACTATTTAAGATTATATAAGTATCAAAACATCTTTTTGAAAATGGTTCTGTTTGATCTGCTAAACTTTATTTCAAATTATATGGCTAAATTTTGGGGTGTAAATTCTTATTCTAAAGATCAGAGAATCTGTAGTTTACTAATACAGGAAAAGATGTGGTTTGTGTCAGCTGTAGTTCATAACAACTAAAAATAGTTGGGTTTTGTTTAATGGTGAGTAAACTCACTAATGCTGTTGCTTCATACCTGAATTTTAAAATGAGTAACACTAAAACTAGGTTGATAGTAGGGAATTGAGCAGAACAGTGTATACTCTGCAACATTATCTCCTGCCTAAACTGAATATTTTAAAATGCTAGAAAACAGATATACATTAACCTCCTTTTGGTTATACATATCACTGTAGTGAATGCTTTGTAAGAGTTCTGTCAACTGATACCTTTGGTGTGATGGACCAAAAAAGATCGGCAGGAATTACAGTATAAACTGGTGTTTGTAAAGTGTGAATTTCCCATTCATCAAAAATTGCACCACACACTTGTACAGCAAAATTTATGAGTCTACCAGGCTACTATATTGTATTTTCTGTGTACCTTTAAATGTCTTTTGAAGATGATGGCCTACAAAGGAAAACAGGTGCTAAATTTAAATGTGTCCTTTAAAAACTTGTCAGTCTTCAATTGAGGAGGAATTTCAAGTTTTTAAATGCTTTTCAATAGTTTTCTTTATGAAATAGCATAATAATTCTTAATATATTTGTGAATACATTAATAGTGACTTATAAATAATATGATAACAAGTTACTCAAATAGGAATAAAAAGTAGTAAATAAAAAGACTTGCCTAAGATGCTTCAGATCTTGTCTTATACATACAGGCATTATAAGTGATCAGCCAAATGAGACTGTATTTAATTTGATGAGCTGCAGGCATTTTGACAGTAGACCCAGTTGCTTTATTTCCTCTTTATTTCTGAACATTCATCAAGGGAAGTCTATGAAGTGTTATCCTACTGATGTAGGATAGAAATAAAGTGATATTCCTGGGATATGTTTTATTTTACCCCATAAATGGGCTGCATGGGCCTTGCTGTTGTGTTGCAATTTTCTGTTGTTCCCTGTGGTAATCTGAAACTATTCTGCTCTTCGTGAAATGCTTTTTGTACTCTCTTGTAATTTCTTTCAATTGCTGTGTGTTTCAACAGGGGAAAGTCTGTAAGAACTATTACTTTTGAGCAGTTTAAGGAAGCTCTTCAAGAACTCTCCAAGAAGCGATTTAAAGACAAAAGTGATGAAGAAGCACTTCAAGCAATGTATAAACTAATTGAAGGAAAAGGCCCAGGTTTAACTGGAGTAACGGTATGTTACTGGTCTAATGGACAGATTATTTCTACCTGCCCTTTGTTCTACTGCAGTGTTGTTATGTTCACCACTTCCCTCTACAATCCACAAATTCAGTTTCTCTGTGAGCCCAAAGGTAGCAATTGCTAAGCAGAATGAGAGCAAAGGCTATGTGACAACTGAGTATTGCACTATTGTGTGTTCTTGTGTGGCACTGTCATTGTTCCTTCTAGAAATTGTACTACGACGTATGAGCACCTCAGGAATATCCTGAGATCTTGTGTATGCTTAGAACAATGAAATGTTCATGAAGAGTGGTATATTAAAATCAAAAAGAGTATAATGACATTAGAGCCTCAATCAAAAGTTGTAAGATGTTTTGTGAAATGCCAAAAAGCAAAGGCATCTTAAAATACATTTAATTACACCATGTGAATCCCAGAAGACTGGAATCTGGGAATATTTATCATGTGGTCTGTCTGGTCTTTGTTTCTTACTTGTTCCAAGTCTGAATGAGCTATAATTTTTTAATTTTAAAATACGGGTATTAAGCTTTGTACATGAAAAGGGTGCTATAAAGCATTAGCTTGGTTGTCCTTTTAGATGCCCAAGCAGGCAAGCTTTTATCCAGTATTCTGGGAAATACTGGAGTGTTTACCATCAGCTTGAATAGTTCTCAGTTTGGTTCATCTGGCTAAAATTTGTGATCTCCTGAATTTTGCCTGTAAAGCTGTGAATGAAAATATAATATTTTCAGAAACTGGTTCTCTACAAATCATCAGTGTAAATATCAAGTGGAAAGATCTCTTTTGAGTTATAAAATCCTGAGAAATTCTGACTTATTTTATTACTCTTCTACTCTTATTTTAAATAAGTGGTAATTTTGAAACAAACTTAAAATTTGAACCTTCCTTTTTGTTCTGCACTTACCTTAATAAATTTGAATAACTTCTTCATCTGTTGAGGGATTCTTTCTTCAAATTGTGTACATTCTTCTAGGCCTCACTCCTGATTCCATTTTTTGTATTTCAGCAGGCAGACATTGAAATGAGCACTGGCTGCTGCTGCGGGAGTAGTCGCTTTCTGTGTGGTGTGCATGGATGAGAGAGCTTTGCAGATGCAAAGTAATATCATATAGGTTCAGCAGAGGTATATGAGTGTGCCAGCAACAGGGGGAGAAGAGTGGAGGGGGAATATGAGCCAGAGATGTGAGGCTTGACTGTTCAATATGTGCCATTCTGGGGAGAGTTGAAGAAGTTAAGAAACGGGAATCAGAATATCATCTTCTGCTACCTGGAAAAGTAAGGGGCAGGAGGCAGAGCTTAAAAAGGAGGGAGATTGCAGGCTGTGTGTATGTAAAACCAAATTTCATGTTTGTTTTCTCATGCGATTTTAATTCCTGGATGGTAAAAAAGACCCACAAACTTAGCAATTAAAGACATTAAAATAAATAAATGAATATGTGGCCACTCTCCTCTGTCCTGCAACCCTGGAGTGCAGATATGAACTCACTATACAAGCTGTTAATGCTTTGTTTACTTTGGGAAGTCAATATTGTGGAAATTTTAAGTTGTGTTGCTTTCTGTATGGTTAGATAAAGCTACAGTAAGCTTAGTAAGCTTTTCTTAAAAGTTCTAAGGTAAGTCAGTTATGTCATATAGAGTGTGCCCTGCTCTGTAAAACTCTGCTATAGGTCATGTAGATTTGGTTCAGACAGAAAACTTTATGTGACTACTGACATTACTCTAAACATATTAGGGAAGGAGTTGAAAGCATGATTAAGTGAAGCTTGTGAATAAGAATACTTCAGCAGCATTGTGTGGAATTTTGTGTCTTAGCTTCTTCTCATGTTCTGTACTGGGTATTCTGGGGAAGTAGATTGCAGAGGTAGTATGTGTGGACTAAATGGCAGCCTGGGGAAAGCACTCCTTCAGCAGGACATTTGGAAAGTTTACCTTCACATCAGACAGTGAGGATTTTAGTGCATGTTGGTATAGAAGTGATAGAAGATCTTCTATTTCCTTCTGTTTATTTTTTTTTTCTCCCTCAGAATGTTGTAGAATTACAAAAATCCCTGCTTGTTTTTGATGTAGTTGAGAAGGCTCAGCAGCCAGACATGGAAACCTAGTGAATTTTAGGCTGCTTTCTAATCTGGGAACAGAACATGTATGATTGACTTTGTCATAAAGGAAGAAAAACATGGGAAAGCGATAACAGTTAATGAAGCCAGTGGCTTTATTAGCTCGCTTGATGGTGATCTCTCTCAATAGAATATACAGTGCAGATCACTTTGACAGCTTGTAAACAGACATGTAAATAAAGTCTAAGGCCTTTAAGTTATCCTCATTCCTAACAAAGGTTACAAAGAATAAAACAGGTTCTTTCTTTTCTTGTACCAAGAGCTGTGTGCCATAACAATGCTGAATGAATTTTCCTCCAGAGGAACAGATCCTTGCTTTGGTTTTTGTTTGCTGTTAAAATAAAAACAGTTGAATTTTAGTGTATATTCATCAGGGTCCTTGATGTAAAAATGCAGAACAATTTCAAGTGCAAGGAATCTGGGATGATCTCATTCAAACCTTCTGCTCACAAGAGCGCTAACTTAAAGCCAGATGAGGTTGTTCAGGGTTCAATCCAGTGACATTCACGGTGAGAGGAGTATGGTTGGCAGAGCAGTACAGCAGCAACAGCACTTTAAAAGCTGGATGCTGGGTGCTCAGGGAGATGTTGATGTGGGCAAGATCGTATTCTTACCAAAATGTACCTGTTAGAGCAAGAGCAAGGAAGACAGAGTGCAGTCCACAGTGCGGTAAATGAGATAAAACAGTTGTTGCAGCAGAAGGGCAAAGAGGGTTAGGAATTCCACTTTAGACTATGTGGGTCTGCATGAAGACTATACAGTGGTAGTCGGAAAAAGCTGCAGGAGATACTGTTCAGCACATAGACTTCTATTAAGATGTAGAAGTCTGCAGAACTGCCATTAGCACATCAGAGTCCTTGGCTCTGTTAGGAGGAAGTCCTATATCCACCTTGAATGCTTCAGAGAACTCCTGTGTCTTCCCAGAGGTCAGGGCAGTGGTGACCACTCTTGTGGGAGATGTTCTGTGGTCAAGGTCCTGAGATTCCATATGGCAGGAGAAGATGAAGAGGAGACTGACGTGGTATTTGTGGAAAACCCAACTACACAAGGTGAGGAAGGAGTGACAGCTGGAGATCAAGTGGACAGAGACTGTTGAGATAGAAAAGGCTGAAAGCTTGTGGCTTCTGGCAACAGAAGTCACAGATCTGCTCCACTTGCAGTTGTTCAATTTCAGAATACATATAGTATCCTAAGCAGTGGTGAGGCTCAACAAGACCTGTCAGAGTCAGCTGAGCCTGAATTTAGATTTCACACAAAAAGGGGAAAATGAGTCATAATGTTGACCAGCACTATGTCACACTGAGGGGACAGACAGGTTCTTTTAAGAATCCTTAGTTGAATGAGAGCTGGCCACAGATATGTAGTTATATCGGGCCTTAGCATGAGCTGTGTCTTAGTGAAGATATGGAAAGGAGTTGAGTGAACAGTTACAGAAGATTTTGCCTCCCAAATATCTCATGTGCTATTACACTTCCCTGTTCCATAATGGATGACACTATGCTGTGACAACAGTGCTGTACCATGAGTCAGGAGTAATGGGTACCAGTCACAGAAAATTACTGGAGATTATTCTTGTGGATGATCAAGGCATGTATTTTCTGATGTCACCTGATGTCTCAGGAGTTTTATTGCTTGGTAGATGCCAGGATCTGGGATTGTTGCAGATGCGCGGCCAAGATTTATCCAGCCGCCTCACATGGACCCCTTCTTCCTCTTTCTCTTCCTTGTGGGTACCCAGAGTACTGCTCTGGAGGTAACCTGGTGCATATAAAGAGGAACTGCAGAGGTTTAGGGATGAGGGTGATGGGTAAGGAGCTGAGTTCTTGTCTTGCCAATCCTGAGAGGAAGAAAGATTGGGTAGAAGTAGACTGTATGGCTTTCTATTGAATATGGGGCTTTGGCTTATAGGACCAGAGAAATGAGGACTACTCAGAAGGCATGGAATAAATCTAACAAAGTGGAACAAGAGTATCTTTATACACTAAGCTTACTGGTATGCTGAGGAGAGTGTTAGACTGGGTATGGAAGGTTGCTGTAACCTGAAGATGAAAGATCATAAGGGGCAGAGCAGATGTTTAGGTGACAAGCCTGACAAGGGAGGTTTTTGCCCTTCTTATAAATGCAGCAGGACATGGAGTCTGTCTCTAACGCCTGCACACAAAAGCATATAGTATGGGGAAAGCAGGGCAAATTAGATGCAGAGATATAATTCACTGGGATTGTGCAGGTGTGTTAACACAGATCTTCTGACTGGAGTGCTGCACGGGATGAATAGAGGTTTTTCAAGAAATACATGAAAAAAATGAGGAAGAGAGATTGTATTCTATGTAAAGGCTTATGTTAACAGCATTGGCTTTGGACCAAGTCTCATTAAAGACTGGTTGTAACAGTAAATTGAAGAAGGATTCAGCAACACCCTCACTGAAAAAAAAAAAAAAAGGCTTTGTAATATATTTCCCCTTCTGTTTTGTCTTCACCACCAACAAGAATGAAAAACTCATCAGAGAAGTGTTGGCACACTGTTTTTGTGGAAGGTCAGATTAATCAGGCTGCTAGATCTCATGAGCTGGGGTCATGTAGTGACTTGGACTGTTGAAATGTTGGAGAACTGGAGTTAAGGGGCTAATTAATCTTAGAGAGGAGGAAAGGAAGGGGTCTCTTGTAGCTGCCAAATAACACCTGATTTGCCCTTACAGCTGGAATTGACATGGTGTTATCTTGATGGAGCTAGACCTGGGTCAGGCAGATTTCACAGATTAAGGTGAATTTGTTGCTCTAAGTGGTGTCATATATAAGGCACCTTTTTGATGTCTTTTCTCTACCTCTTGCTGGACAGTTAGTAAGTGAGAAGGCTTAGGTACTGTATAGAGAATTAGGACTTGCAGTGCTATATAATCTGAATGGCACTCCATGGAAAGTTCTCACCAGGATTAGTTAAAGTAGTGTTTCTGGCATTATTGAAGTGGAGGTGCTTCTTGTTTTCTTTTGTGTGGATGTGCCCGTGCACAAGCCTGAACCAAAGGAATACAAATGAAATCCAAATTTTATCTGAAGCTTGATCTCTGTTTCTGACTTCCTGCAGACTTCTAATGCATGTACATGTATTCCCATGAATTTATAAACAAAGAAAATACAGTTTTGGTATTAAGTTCTGGTACAACGCCCCCCCACAGCCCAAAAGAGGGCAGACTTTCTCTTTGAATTTTTTTTCCATGTTACAATCATTGTTTGTTTCTTATTTTTACAGAGGTTGTGGATATTACCAGCAGGTTGATAATTTGCAAAACCTTGCTGAGACTATGAATGTTGGTGCCGATTCTGCAGGCTGCCAGAGCATTTTAATTGCATCAAGAAATCTCCATGGCAACTTTTTCTAGGAGGATGTGCTGTTAGATAGTGAAGTTTTATGGCTGAAGGAGCAAATGTAGGAAAGCATTCAGTTTCTTCGAGGAAAGCTGACTGCAGCTGCCAGTGTAGCCAGGAGTACTGTGGCTAAGGTGTTGCACCTTTGTGGTGAGGAGTAAGAAGAGCAGCTCACCTACTGCCTGTCCCCAGTGTTTTTGGCAGTGCAGGCGCTCCCAGCACTGATTGCTGAAGAGACACAGTCAGTCCCTTGGGCAGGCAGGGACTGTTTCTGTACTGTCTGGACATTTGTAATTCAGGAAGGAAAACCAACCAGACGATCCTACCTGCAGCGTTTTGCATCATTAAGTTTCTGCCTAAACTGTGGAGCAGCTTTAAATCCATGCCGAATCTTTGTCGGCGATGGCAAGCGGTGGAAATTGCCTTGAGGCAAAATTGTTTCAGTGGAGCCAAGAGTTGTTTGTGAAAGCAAGGGCACTCAGTGTCTGTTTGGAATGTGTGATATTCCTGAAGTCTAGTAGGTTTTCTCAGTGCTTTTCCTTCCCAGGAATTGGTTGTGGAGAGCCTTTTGGGAATGGTGCCATGCTGTGTGCAGAGCTGCCCAGCACAAAGCTCCCGCAAGCTTGCCAGGGGCTGTGGTGCTGCAGGAGTGAGCCCTGTGCAGCTTCAGGAGTGTGGTGCTGCACTGCCCTGCTCATGGAGCCCTTTGCACTGTGCTGGGTGCAGAGCTTTTGTGACATTTCCTTGGGTTTTGAACTGTGAGCTTTGAGGAGGGATGGTCATGTGTGTTGACAGAAAATGCGGAACACTATCTTAGCAGCGCTGAATTGTCTTTCCTTTTCTTTGCCTCTATATTGTTCTGGAGGGAAAAGTCCTGCAAGTGTGGGAAATCTTTCAGTCTCACACTGTTACCTTATTTTCACAATTTTCATATTGTGGCTTCACTTGCTTCATGTAATGCTTCTAGCCTCTTGACACAAGAGTTGATTTTATGGGTTCTTTTGAGCCCATAAAATTCATTCAGTTTTCCTGCTGCAAACAAGCCAAGCCAGTGCGGCTGCAGAGCTTTCAGTTCATATATTTTTCATTGGAAAACTGCTATATACTTCTATACTATAGTAGACAAAATGCATGTTCTTGACTTTTGTGCTCTTGTTTCCTTTTTACTGTAGTTTGTTTCAGTTTCTTAAGGGTTGATATTTCATTTCTCGAACAAATTCAAATTATTGAAAATAATAAAATTTATTGTGTTGCTTGCTCTGTAAATTGGCCCTTGATTCCTTAGTTATCTTGAGATAGCATGCAAAATCTGTGTCAAACTTTGCAGAATTGCCTTTCTTGAGGTCAAGGGAGGAATGTGGCATTTGTTAAGGTTTCCAGAGTTTAAAGACTACAGCTTTCACTTCCTGTCTTTGGTATGAGGGCTGCTTCACACAGTAGTTGGACTGTTGGTAATATGGAATTTGGATGAGATGTTGGATTGTTTTGATTTTTTTACTTACCTGCAGTGTGGTCAGTCCCTGGAGTAAGTTGCCCATGGAGGCTGTGGGACTTTGGAGGTGTTCAGGACTTGATTGGAGAAGTTTCTATGAAACTATGAAAGAAGTCCTCTTTGAGCCTTGCTGTGAGCAGGGCCTTATTCTAGATAAGGATTCATATTCAAAGGTTCTTTCCAACCTAAACTGATCTATTCCTTTTAAATTCTGAGTCTTTATAAACACATTCCTGCCATCTTTTCCATGTATGTCACATGCTCCAAGCCACTTGTTATCTTAGCAGCACTTCCTTGCAGACGCTAAGACAAAGTGAGGAAAAATACTGCATTTCTAAGAAAAAATGCACAAAAAAAGAATAAACTCAATTTGGAACACTAAATTATTATGTTTGAGTCTGTTGTGCTAGGTAAAACTTTCTTCCTAAAACAAAGGTTTTTTTAAATAAAAAAGTGAAGTTCACGGGCACCTTCTGTGATATGCAAACTTTGTGGTTAACTGCATGTGCAAGTAAGAGATGAAAAATTAAGGCTTCTATGGTCTCAGAGAAAAAAAAAAGGGAGGAGATTGGCCCCAAGGAATTTATTGTCTTTAGAATAATTTAACTAGAGAGATTAATATAACTTACTCTAGATAGTAAACAGTTCAAGCAGAATTATTATATGACAAGGCAGAATCATTTGTATCTGATTCATTGTGAAAAAGAAGGGAGTGTAGTAACTTGCTATTGTGGAAACTGTTCTCATCCTGCCCTTTGTGCTCTTCACTATATCTCTTCCTACATTTTTCTTCCCTTAAGAAGGATGGTCAACTTTCCCCACCTCCCCCTTTTTTTATCTGCCTCCCCATACCCTTGAGCAATAATGATGGGTTGTAGAGAATGAGCTCATGGCCACCCTTTCAATTTGTTTTGCCTTTTGCTCAATACCCAATGAAATCTGCATAGTTGATTTTGTTCGGAAACAGAAAAAAATACATTTTGATAAGAACAGTTGGTTGCACATGCAGTTTATAAAGGCTGTTCACTAAAAATAAGTTATCAGCTTGTAGAGGAATCTTTATGCATAAACTTCATGTTAAGACATTGAAAGTAATCGTACAGGTAATCCTAGAAATCATATCCAGGCACATGAAGGAGAAGAAAGTCATCAGGAGTAATCAGCATGGCGGATCACCAAGGGAGAGTTGTGCTTGACTGACCTGTAAGCTTCTACAATTAAATGACTGCCCCAATAGATAGAGTAAGACGAGAGTACTACAGTGTCTACCTAGGCTTCAGTAAGGCCTTTGATAGGGTCTCTTACAAGCAAGAGTCTCACAACCTGGTGCTGTAGTAGCTGAATGAGCAGATACTGAAGTGGATTGAAAACAGGCTGAATGGTTGGGCCCTGAGGGTATTGATGAACAGTGTAAAGTCTAGTTGGAGGATGAAAAACCTGATGTACCCCAGGGGTCCATACTGAGTTGAGTCCTTTTTAATATCTTCATTAATCATCTTCATGATAGGGTGTGATTTACTCTCAGTGAGTTTGCTGATGACACAGAGCTGGGAGGAGTGGGTGATAGGTCATCCAGATGGGATGGTTGCCATCCAGAGGGACCTGACAGGCTGGAGATCTGGTCTGACAGGAACTTCAGCAAGTTCAGCAAGCAGTGCAAAGCAGTGCAACTGGTAAGGAAGAGCCCCACTCACCAGTATGTGCAGGGGGCCATGCAGACAGAAAGGAGATTGGTTGAAATGGACCTGGGACTGCTCACGGACACCAAGCTGAACATGAACTGGAGAGGTGTTCTTGCTGTATGGGAAGTTACTGGTATCTCAGCTGTATTAGAAGTCTTGCCAAGCAAAGAGGGTGCTCATTCTCTGCTCAGCACTGGTGAAATCTCATCTGAAGTCCTGCATTCAGCTCTAGGCTCCCTGGAGAAGACTGATAAGCTACTGGAGAGTCCAGAAAAGGACCATAAAGATGATGGAGGGGCTGGAGCATCTCTCCTATGAGGAAAGGCTGACGGAGCTGAGACTGTGTAACCTGGAGAAGAGAAGGCTCAAGGGTGAATCCCATGTCCATGTATATAAATACCTGAAGGGAGAGTGCAAAGATGATGGAGCAAGGCTCAGTAGTGCTCAGGCACAGGACTTTTCTATGAATCTAGTATATATTGCACCACTAGCTGCTTCTGGTTGCTCCTGAACCCAGGCTGGGTATGAAGTTGTTGCATATTCTACTCTGTATTTCCAAAGACTTTTCTGAATGAAAACATCTTAGCACAACCTTAAAAATGTTCACACAACCTTAAAAAGAAAGGAGTATTTTCTTTTTAATGTATAGATATTCATCATAAGAATGATAGAAAATAAGGAAAGGGAGAAATGAGGTGTTCTGCATAGCCTTGTAGTGGCATCTCATCTCTGATCTTTTATATAGATACATCAGTTCAGGGAGTGAGAACATAACATACAAGGAATTAACATTGATTGGACTTTGTGGTGTTGGAAACAAGGTGAGCCTCCCATTTTATAGGAATTTTGCCAACAGCAAATCAACAGAATTTCAATTGTAATAATCTGTCATATGTGGGAAGGGGCACATCAGTGACTTGACATACAACTTAGGAAAAGGCTGCTGTTTTTACTTAGTAAAAAACAATTCGAAGAAAAGTTCACCTTGCAGTGCCTTTAATTTTCATTTCATATATTATGACTCCTGTGATGCAGGAAGCATTCTGATCCATCTTGGGCTGAAAGACTACCAGATGTGGGATCACTGTTGCTCTTGCTCTGGATTTGTGCTATTCCTTTTGCTGCAGTTTTAGGTTTGCTTAATTGGTTTTTTGGGACAAAAAGATAATATTTTTTAACCTGTCAAGCTATTGCCCATCCTCAGTTTTCTTTGTTGGTTTGAAACATGTCTAGATATTAATAGGAAATGGAAGGGCTTGTGTGGCACGCTGCTGTCTTGTTGTAAAGATGCACCTTTAAGTCATGTGTATTGAGGTCTTATCAGAATGCAGGTGTCTTGATATAAACACCACATCTCTCAAGTTTACCACTGGGAATAGTTTTCTGGGAACAACCTTCATTATTAACATGAGCCATTCTATTAATCCTTGTTTTACTGTTTCTTCTTGCATGTTAATATGTGTGCATTTCCATTGACTCACACAAGTTTTAGTGTGTCTATTACTGTAAAAAATTCTTGTATATTTTTATTGTAGTTTATGTACTGAGGAAAACTTCATACATTTCATGCCACACCTTTGAAACAGAGGAGCAGAAGCTGTAGTCTTTCTTTTTCAAAAAGTGATTAAGTTTACCATTACAAATTCTCAGAATAGCAGTCTGTCCTGAAAATAAATTTGGTAAAGGGCAGTCAACTAGAGTTTCTGAGACTTCTCTCTGTGGATTTGATGGTAGAGAGTGTATGCACATGCAGATAAAACTGATTTTCTGTAAAGTAGTGATTTTTAAATACAAAGAAAGCAAATATGATTTAAGCTTAATTAACTACATATTGACTATATTGCCCTTGTTTGCATTTGGAGTTTTCCTAGTTAAAAGGTGCTACCAGGTCAATGTGAACAAGTAAACTACACATTTGACCAATATTTCTTCCGAAGCATTGTCTTGATACCAATTTTTTCAGTATAGAAAAATAAACACTTCTGCAAATAGTACTCGTTAGACTGCAAGACAGAATTCCCTAAAGGTCATTTAGCAATGCTGTTTTGAGCAAAAAATGCTATAGGTCATTTTCTTTCAGATAGTGACAGATGATGCACATAAAAAAAAAGCCCAGATTTTGGCACTCTGTTCATTTTAGCTTGAAAGTCGTGTGTGTTTTTTCTTCACCTGATTTTAAAATACAAATTTAAGGATCTGCTTCTGCAGAGGCTGCTCCTAGTCAGAGCATGCAGGTTATCATGCTTCTATATTGTAGTATGAAATAATTTTTTTCCTGTTTCTATAGTCAAATTTGTTTTATCTTAATGACAGAATTGATTTTTGAAGAGCCTGATATGACTCAGTAGAAGGGAAGTCTTTGTTCATTGCCATTTCATAGAATGCTAATTTGCTAATCTTAGAAATAACTTTCAGTCCTTCCAGTTTGTTACTTCTCTCATGAATCCTACAATTCAGAATGAAGTTGTCTTTTGAAGCAATGAATTCTAGTTGTATTGGAGTACTTTTTCTATATTGGTGGAGCCAGGCTTTTATGCTTTCATGTTGACATAATAGATTTTGAACATGGTTCAAAATGTGAAGTCAAGATGAAAGTTCTTCGTATCACTGGTGCTTAGAACTTGATTATTAATCAGCAGTATCTCATACTGAAAGTCTCTTCCAAAAGGTTTTGATATAATTTATGCTTTTTCCTTTTCTGCTATATTATTATTGTCATTTTATGTAATGGCAAGAAACAAACATTTTTTGCATCCTATTGCTGGGAATTAGTAGGTATTTGCATAGTCTTTGTCATTAGCAAAGATTTAAATCTTGGTAGCATGTAGAAGTATCTGTATTAAGAATAGCTGATTTCTGATGTGTCTTTTTGTTTTGTTTCTTTTTTTTTTTTCTTCCAATAGAAAACCGTTGCATCTCCAACTGTTTCACGCCTCACAGATACTTCAAAATTCACGGGTTCTCACAAAGAGAGGTTTGATGCCAGTGGGAAAGGAAAAGGCAGAGCTGGCCGAGAAGACCTGGTGGATAACTCAGGATATGTATCTGGTTATAAGCATGCAGGCACATACGATCATAAAGTACAAGGAAACAAGTAAGGCTGAGGGTTTACAACCCAGAGGGGGATAGAGTATATATTTGTATGGATGATGTTATGAATCCCACATGTTTCAATTATTGTGAATGTCAAGACTATGTTGTCAAGAAGTTGTCTTCAGGAACTGGAACTGATTTCAACATCTGCTGAGCTATGTGCAGCACAATGCCACTTCTTTACATTCCTCATGCATATTTTGGCAAAAATAAATAAATATGTAGGTATAAAAAATACATTATTTTGTTGAGCTTTAGGGAAAAAAAACCCAAACCAGCAAACAACAGAGCCAAAGTTAAGACCAGTTATACCACACTTTGTCAATTCAAGCAAAAGATCTCAAACATTCCTAGGTTTCCTGATGATGTCAAAGAGAACCTCTTGAAAAGAGGATCTTATGTAACAGTATTTCTGAAGAATATCCCATTACTTATGCAGTTTCATTTCACTGTTGCTTTAGGGTTTTTTTTTTTAATGTCTTTTATGGGATCTAGCACTTTTCTTAAAACATTCAACAATAAACTATTGGGAAATACGTGGTAGTAATATACTAGGTTCTAGCCTGTGATTGTTATATGCCACTCATTGGAAAACTGAAAAAAAAGCTATTTCTAGGACAATATAGGCTCTAAAGTATTTTATGTCAACAGAAAGAGTTGGAAAATACCAGCCTTTACTTTCCTCCTGTCTATACTTCGTCTTTGTTCTTGTGTGTACTGTAGCATGGTTCTGACTGGCTGGATTTGGATGGAGCTATTGTACTAACCTGAGAGGTGAGGAACAAGACTTTTCTAAGTATAGTTAAGGATTTTCACAGTCTGTTTTCAAATTTGAACTGCCTCACATTGGAAGTGAAGGGGGCATTAAGCTAATAATACTTTAAAATATTGTTTATGACTTAACACTGCCAATCAGATTGCTGTTAAATGAAAGTTGTTTTGCACATATGTTGGCACATAGGCCCTTTAAGCTCTAACATATATAAGGAAAGCTTATGGCCCCTTGGAGTAAGGACATTTACAATTAATATCTATGTAATTAGGTGCAATTTTCCCACCAAAAAAAAAAAACCCACATTATAACTGGCCTACATTTTATGATAGATTCATTTGAATCCAAGGGACAAGGGATTTGAATCTACGTTTACGCTTGCTGCTAGAATTGGGATTAACAGTATTGCTGGGAATGGCTTTCCAATGTTACCAGGAGAGCCAGTCCCACAGGTTTAAGGTACAGGCAGCTGAGTGTGACCTAGCTGATGTCCAGAATGCCAAAAGAAATTAATTTGAATAAAAATAACTTTTTTTTTAATATTGGTTGAAAAGGAGAGAAAAGGCAACTCCAATTTTCTGCAAGAGCTGAACAAGTACCTTGATGTATTACTCTGTTTCTCTAAAGTTGTGAAAGATAGGATGTTCAGTATTCAAAACCAGCTCTTTGAAGCTCTGCTTTGCTTTCTTTCAAAAAGAGCTTGTACCCTGATTTTCACGTTCAGCTCTTAATAAAGGTTAATAGATGTATTCCTCTCCCCCTACCCGTACCCAGCACTCCATTCAGAGTACATAAACGTAGGTGAGCAGTGTGTGCTGTCATGTGCCATGCAGGTGAACAATCTGTATTTGGCCAATGTATGAAAAGGGAGCACTGGTTTTCATCCCTTAAACTGTTCATGTTTTGTTCTGCTGACATTGTGTGGTAGCCTGTCCTGTAACTTCACCCTTAGTGAAGACCCTTTGAGCCCATGCATCAACCTAAAACCAAAACAACAATAGCAAACAAAATGTAAGGGCTTCCTTGTGGACTTGGACATGCTTCTGTTTGTTTGTAATTAATTTTGATGTTTTTCTTTAAGCAGGAGGGAAGTTTGCCAAAACAGCACATGCTCTTGTAAAGATTTAAATGGCTTTTCCCATGGATGGCTTTGGTTACCTGGGAAGAGTTTAGGTGTATGTAAAGATGCTCAGGATGCAAAGTGTAGAGCTTTGTGAACCCTTTCCAAGAATTACTCAGTGTTCTTGAAAAGTGAAAGGTTATCCACTCCTGTGTTGCACTGGGGACCTGTCACACTCCAAAGCAGAAAATAGGATACATGATACCAACAGTGGCTAAATTATTCTAGCATGGTAGTAAACTGTCTAAATGTAAAGAGCCTTCTTTGTCATTGGTGCCTGTGCAGCTGAAGACAGTTCCAGGGTAGTCCTTGGTTTTTTTATTGAATAAAAAGGCTGAGCCTACAGCCCTTGATAAATCTTTCAGCTGAGTTACATGAAAAACAGTGTCCCTGTTTTTCCTTTTGACTTTAAGACTTGACTAATAACTCACTGGTAACTGAAAAGTTCTGGACCCTGCCTCACTAAAGGGTGAAGTCCAGCCTGCTGCAGAGTCCCAGAGCACACTGTTGACCTGGGTGTTTGTTGCTAGCTATTGTCTGGCACATTGGGCAACACTTTGCTTTTAGGTACACAGAGGACAGGCTTTCTCAGGTGCCCAAATACAGAGTCTGTAATGCCAGAATGTTTCCATACAGGAGGAGTGATTGGTTAGGAAGATTTAAAGATGTAATTAGGTTTTAAGCTGTTAGTTCAAAGTGAGAGATCAGCACACTCATATGATAGAAGGCATGCAAGGGAATTGAGAGTGCAGACAGATCCAAGCTGACACTATCTAGAAATTGAGTTATAAGAGACTGATGGAATGAGCTAAGGTTCTGCCAGAGTTTACTTTGCATTGCTTGTGCAGTATAAAATCCCTGCCATGAACCAAAGCACTTTATTTGTACCTGATGCAAACTTTGAAATTCTTTCAATGGCATAGTAAGCTTGGGATCAGAACCTGAGAAGATGGTTCAGACAGCAGTATTTTATTTTGAGGAACATATTTCTTTTTGCTTCTTTGTTTCTTCAGTCTGATAGTTTTAAACCTCAAGGTGATACATGAAAAGAAGTTATTCTGAGGTGACAGTTAAAAAGCAAAGTTGTTGCTAGGAAGACAGTACTTAGTAAAGGTTTTTCTCTTTTACTATACTTGGTGTGAAAAATAATGGCTATGAATAAAAGTATCTTATGCATCTATGTATTAGGGGTTCACTGCTTACTTAAGCTCTTACTATTCCACTATTATTGGTAGGAAATTAAAAGCCTAAATACTTGCTTGATTATTAGTTCTTAAGTTCCAGGCCTGCTTGGGAATGAGGCAAAGTACACTTTACTCATCTGCTATTCCCTCAACTCTCAAGTTGAGTACAGCTTATACCTCAAAGATGATAGGGAGTGATAGCTGAGGAGGTCCTCCATTTTCAGCCCTTAGAGTGTTGTAGAGCATATTCTTTTCTGATGCACTATGCTGCAGACTGTAACTAAATGTCATGTCTAAAGTAAGGACATGGGAACCTAATAAGGTTTACTATTCTCTCTGTTTTGGGGGGCATCTCCGTTCATTACATCTAAATTTCCAGCATCTTCCACTATATAACACTGTCTTATGTGATATCTTTTATAAAACCCTGTTGTTCCTAGTTATCTTTGCTTTCATCACTACAGTAGATGCTACCAAAAGAAACGTGATCAGAAAGTTCAGATAGCTTTTAGAAATAACTGCCTTAAGGAACAAACTCAAATTTCATTTAAATACTGTGGCAGTACACAGTCCTTATCTGTGTGTCTACTGAAGTTTAACCTGACCATCAAAACCTGACAAGACTGAGGACAAGAAATGAGAATCCTTACTGAGGCAAATGAATTGTCATTACAAATAATTTTCTAAAAGTAACATAGTTTTAAAGTAAAATATGCAGCAGTCAAAAGGAATTTTCTTCTTAGGGCTTGCTTACTAATTTCGTTTAGTCACTCTATGAGCTTTAGTTGAGAGTTTCCCTGGGAGTTTTGCATCCATTAGTATGGAAATACCAAAACAAAAAATGATCAGTCTGCTCTTTGTGATTATCAAAGTTATTACAATAGCATTACTGAGAAGCAGACATTGAAAAACACAAATAGTTTCATGGGTCCTATACAAACAGCTGTAATTAATTGTAGTGAAAAAGTAATCCCAAGGGGAATGTAGAATATTAGACTATAGCCAAAATTTAGTCCCTGTTTTTTAAAACTTATAATACTTCTTACTGCCTTTTTATTTAGGGAAGGGAAAGGGAGATTTCAAAACTACTCGTGTCACAGCTTGTGGTTTTCATCAGCACAGAGATTGTCTTTCAAAGATATTTTAAATTAAAGTATCTCTTTCACTGACCTTACCTAAATTAAAAATTCTGACAAATTCAAAAGTCTGACAAATTTTTAGCATTATACAAAGCTTTGTTCACAAAGTACCATTTTAGTCCTCCATGTTTTCCCTCTATTGGCTCAATTAATATTTTTTGTAGTAGCTGGAATTAAGCAGAACAAAAAGGCAAATGACTGCTATGGGTTTGACTTGCAAGTGATAAGTATGCCAGCCATCTGTAACCATCTGTAGAGAAAATCCTCATGTATATTCCTCCAAAACCAACACTTTAAAGTTGTAATTGATAGGTTTTTTCCTCAAGGCTTTTCATAGTTATGAAATGAATTTTAATTCTTTGTGCCTGCATGTATGATAGTCAAAACATAACCCTGCCTTCAGGGATGCATGTAATCTGGGGGCACGTGCCTGTCATCTGTGAATAAGAATTCTCTGTTTGCACTGGCCAAGAGCAAACCTTTTACCTTCATGATAGAGCAAATGTAGCGCTGCACTGGTATGTGTCCTCCTTTTAACTGACTGTCAGCCTTGTGTGTGTGCCAAAATAACTACACCTTTGTGTATGTTGCTTGTAGTGGGAATATTATGTTCTAGGCTTGTCATTTACTTGGTATTAAGTAATGTAATGCACAAGACTTGTGTAGGTTTTTGTGTGTGTGTACACATGCTCTTTGGATCCGGCATAAGTAATTAAACTGTATAAATGTTGATGAAAATCTTAAATTTTATTAGGGACAAGCTCCAGTCCTGCAGCCAGTGCTGTTCCACTTGGCTGGTTGGGGTGTTGTCATTCTCCCTTCATACCATAAAGGTAAAGATTTAAGGAGACTTTTATGGTTTCACCAGTCTACCCTGTTCTGAGAGCAGTCACTCTTCAGCAATTCTGACATAGACTTAGTGTGACAAGAGGAGTTTCTCCATGGTGAGGAAGCAGGAGTGAGTAAGGGTGAAAGCAAGCTTTCCTCTGAGTACACTTAAGAAACCTTTTAAAACTATGCTCTGCATGGGCCCTGTATTTTCCTTTGCCTCACCTTTGTGAAGCAAGGTGACACTCACTGTGTAAACACAGGGTTGCTGATCACCTGTTAGTAAATATAAAGCTGTGGTACAATGAGATGGGAACAGGAAACAGGAGTGTCATGCACTTCCTATGGACTCAAGTATTGCTTGAATCTTTGTACAATTAAATACCAGAAGCATAATGACAGTTCTTAAACTTGTGTGAAATTCCTAAAGTCTGGAGTACCTCAAATTAATATATGTGTACCTCCTGTATTTGGAGTGTTTGCCCATAAAGTATCAGTTAACATTCAGTTGCTCATTTTGTGCAACCCCAAAATGCCCATTTGGCTTACTTAATATTACCTGGAAATGATGGTCAGGGTTGTTCAAGTCTTCAGAATCCTAGAACTACTAAGAAACCTGTAGCTGAATTCATGCTGGCTATTAAACTCAAAACCAATGCTTTGAATGATGTCCCAGCTAAGAATAATGCTTCTAGATATAAAAGAATATTGCAGATAGAACATCCATGTCTTAATTGTCCAAGTACTTTATTTTTTTCAGGGAAAAATATTTGTTAATATATTTACTATTTTTTCATGGTTTTCAGTATAGTAACCTTGGTATATTGCTTTAAAAACCCTATGGAGAAGGTGCATTTCAAAACAAGTTTAAGATACAACTCTTGACTTTGTTGTCAGAAAACGTTTGAATTGGCTTATTTCATTCAAACTAATTGATCATGCACTCAAGGCAGACTTTGGCAGGAATAAGTCTGATCATAAACAAAAGGGAGAAAATTCCAGCATTCTTGACAGACATTTGCAGTTCTGGTAGTCTGAAACTATTTTTTTTTAAAGTTATCTTTTGTATTCATGCACATGCACACGTGCATGCACACAGGCACTACTTGGGGACATGGGGGCAAAAGTACAGAAGAGACATTTCTTTTTTGCTCTTTAAACCTTGCATTTAGAAATTGACATTGAAATGACCAACTGACTAACCTGATTTGGAAAAATGATAAGCTACTATCATATTCCATTGCAGCTAAATAGCCAATTAATTAATTTTTAAATACAGTAATACAGCATCTCTTTTTTGTGAGTTACTGTAAAGCTTATGGCACTGTACAAAGTGAGTTTTGATGTAAACATTTGGAAAGGCCTCAAAGATAATGCTCATGATAATTTGTCCTTACCTGTCTTTATGCAAGGTTTTTCTACTACTTTGCACATTTTCCAGAAAACATCAGAAACATGAGCAAAGCTACACTCAACTAAATTAAAAATGTGGCCATAAAAATACACTCAGTTAATCTATCTTTGCATTTTGATCAGGAGCTACATTATAAATGAACAACAAAATAAGAAAAAAAGATGGCAGTCTGAATCCCCACAGTGGTAAATGGTTTTAAGTTCCTGTTTACATCAGATGAGCTTCTATATGCTTTCATTTGCTCAAATACTATTTTTAAACAAAGGAATTAAATGTGAAATAATGCAGCCTGGGCTCTGTTAAATAGGGTTATATTAATGCAACTGAAATGCTGTGTATATCTGTAATATTCAAGCTAAATATGTACTAGATCTTTACAAAGGCTTTGTGTAAAATCAGTTAACCTACAAACTGATATCCTGTATAAAACTGTGTTGGCAAACTACTTTTGTTAGCACTGTAGTGTATGAAAAGGTAAGATCATAGGCAAAAATAAGTTATATGGTGCAAAAAAGTGTGTTTGTTTTTGATCTTTGTGCTGAGTTTAGAATATATTGGCTTTGGCAAATTCTTGCAGCAGGGAAAATTTTGTACAATGCTTATAATACAAAGTAATTTGTCTTTACATTCTGTAAAGCAGAGAAATGGTCAATGTTGGATAAGTATATTTACGTTTATTCTTAGCAAGATGTTATATTTCACAGATTTAAATATTAGAGGAGAAATATATATTTATACAGAAGTATAATTTTTGAATTAGATTTAGTCATGAACCTTTTATTTATCCACATTATGCTTTATTCCTTTGCTAGCTTATTTATCAGTCCATGCTGTTCCAACATCCATTTCTAATTCGATTTAGATGTTTTGATTCTTCATTTGCACAAATCTGGATATGCATGCTGTCAGGACCTGATCATAAAGGGTGGAGGCAAAACTGTTTTTGTCTTTGATTACCTAGAGCACTAGTTAAAATTTTATTGTTAAATTTAATTGGGATATGGAGATAGGTCTTGACATAGTCTTCCTTGGAGCACTGTACACTATTATAAAAAACTTCAGTGAAGCTTACTAGTTTTTATTCTTATTTTCATTTGTCTTTCATCAACCAGGAAGCTGCTGTGTGATAAAAATTACCTGCAATATTTCTACTTGCAGACATTGTAAACATTGACATGCAGCTATACTAGCCTACTGTGTTCACTGTGAAATTTTCAACACGGTAAAAAATTTTACATGATCATTTAACCTTACAAGTTTACTTTTTCTCACTAATTTAACACTGAATCTTCTTTTCATTATTGCAAATTAACAACTTGAGCATAGCATTTCTAAATCTTAACTATAGTAGATAAACATGTCCTAAGCTAAGATTTTTAACCGCTTGATGAAGGGGGCCAGGCATCATCCAGTGCAAAGCACACTGGGCAAAATCTTATCCCCACTGCAGCCAGTTCCAAAATTCTAGCTGGTGTTAGCAAAAATAGAACCATTACCAAGGGGTTAATACGCTTAGTAACTATGGCAAGAGGTTATGGGGGAGCACAACAGTGATTCTCTTATTTCCATGTCTTTGTTTCTGTTAATTTAAAACTACTACTCTGCAATCTTTAAAATAAGTAAAAGAAACTTGAAGGGGGGGGATCATATACTACTTGTTTGTACTAGTTTTTTTCAGGAAAAGGAAACAAATTTATATATATATATATATATACACAATATATTTTTACACTGTTTATTAATGCTAGAAAGTATTAATGTATCACTTTATCTGTGTGAATGTTGAATAATGACAATGTTATGGATGTTTTAAACCTTTTGAAGATGTCTTGTTAAATTCTAAACCCACATTAACAATGGAAAAGCTACTTTGTCTGCAGCATTATTGTTGATGTTTTAGGGGAAAAGTTCAAGTGCAGCAGTTGTTTTGATTAGCACTGTAAAAGCTTGGCTTGACAAGTTATAGTGAAATCCATATTTTAAACACCATTTCATTAAAGCATAGCTTCTCCTAAAGTATGTTATTGCTGTTGACTGACTGTATAAAATTGTATTTTTAGTTGGTAAAGTGATCAATAAATGTGTTACTACATCAGTTCTGGGATTTATTGAGTAAATGGTATTTGCTGATAAACTTTGTAAGCAACAGTTATTTTACAGTTTAGATGTTAATTTAGTTGCTGATGCATTTATTAATTACATGAAAATAATCTCTGAACATTCAGCTGTCTGATTCTGAGCAGAATTGATTTCTTCTTTACTGTTTATTTTCCTAATTTGAATAATGACTAAAGCTGACCATTAATATTTTGAGGATTCTAGTATGATGCTTGAATAGCCATCATGATCCACCAAATGAGATCTGTCAAGGATGAAGCCATTTGTTCTTAACTAGCTATCAAAGATAGCTTGATCCTCTGTGCAAAAGCCTGAGTTACTTCTTTCAGCTTCTTTAAGTGTTGTTGAAAATATTTTACTTTTAAGGAAAGAAAGAAATTTGCTACATAGAACATTGTTTTAGTGTTACATCCAAAAGCAAATATGGACCTTTTGCTTATAAATAACATCACTCAGCTTTCCAGTAGCAAAAATACCATAATTTTATTCAAGAAGCAGAAGACTGAAGTATTTCACTCACAACATTGTAATAGCATAATTAATAATGCAACAAAAAAAATCAAGAGTGGTGCTCTAGAAATGTAGTAGTGTCAACTGACAATTTGTCCATTGTTAATTGACAAAATGAGCAGTCAATTGCTAATCCAGTGGTTAGCAACTGCAAGGAGACATAGCTAAACAGCTTACAGCTACCCTGTCTCTTTGCCAGTTGTTCTCAAACTGGAAATGGTATTCCTTGTTCTCACACACTAGACAACCTTCTTTAGAACTGCCTTTTAAGTGAAATCTAATACAGCTGTGTCCTGAGATAGCTTTTCTTCCTGCACAGAAACCATGGACTCTCCCTTCTCTACTCCTTTTAACTCAGCATGTATGGTTACTGAAGCTGTAAAAAACATAGTGAAGCAGAACCTGTAGGAAAAATCAAATTATTTATCATTCAAAAAGCCTTTAAGATAGGCTTATTATTCTCTATGAGAATATAATACACTAAGATCTGTATTTTCAAAAGAGTTAAGGATTTTTTATTATTTTTATGTAAGGCCTCTAGAAATGCCCACTTACCCCTACACACCACTTTGACATCATGACTTTAAAATTAAAATAACCCCCCTCTGCTAGGATGTGTTCTCTTTTCTCCAGGAATACAATTATTTGGGCTAGTTTTCAGTCTGTGCAGCTACTCTTGCAATAACTACTCACTCCTGCTCTCATGTCCATACGTCACGTGCAGGCTGATCTTTCGTGCTTCTGTCAAGCTGTTCTACCACAGCCAGCACTGCACAGACTGATGTATAGAGGCAAAGTCTACCTCTGCCAAATCTGAGTCTTCAGGGGACTTAACTTGGTCTTATAATTAGCGTTTTTTTTTCATTTCTTCAACTTTCTATATAACTCACTGCACTGATTTATTAATAATGTGAACTAGCCCAAGTACATTGAAGGGTCACATATGTATTGATAAGTATTCATTAAATCCCCTCTCAGTCATCTCCACAACACTAGTGAATTTGTATGGAAGGAACCAAAGGCAGGGAATTAGGTGGTCTGGGGAGTAACAAGCACAGGAAAACAGGGGCATAAAGGACTAGTCTCTGGTCCATGCACTTATTTGGTGATGTCCTGGATCTCCTAAGTGCCAGCTGCCCTGTGTTATTAAATTAAATGTGTAACTATTTTCTTGGGTGAGGTGATTCTCTGTTCTGTGTACATATGTGCTTATGGAGGTTTAAGTGCTACCAGCTGGAGTCATACCATGGGTCACAATAGCCAGGGTTACCTGTGGTGCCAGCAACTGGAGTGGAGTCTGTGGATGTGAGGAGCCCATATGCCTGTGGTGCCAGCAGCTGGGCCAGGTGAGGGTATGTCTAGCACCATTTAGCTGCCAGCAGATACTGAGCTGAACCTAGACAGCAAGCAGGGGCTTCAGCTCAGTTACCAAAGCATTCATAAGACTGGGCCAGATACATGTATGTCTCTGAGACAGCTGGAAGCACATACCAAAGGGACCAGGCAGTCTGTAACAATTGCTGGGGAGGCTATAAGGTCTGATGGTGTGTGCGTCTCTACACAGGAGATGATAAAATCTGTGGGATAATTACTCAGCTGCCTGCACATCTAATAACAGTTACTCAAGGGATCCAGAGTGTGCTGGTCTGCATTAGGTGGGAAGGGAATGATGACATAGGACTGTACCAGCAGATGAAGTGTAGCTGTGATCTTCATAGACTTGCATGTCCAGATAACAGCAGCAGAGGAAAAGAGTGATCTAGGCACTAGCCATTGGATAGGTTGCCTTGAGGTAATCTCATTAAATATACATGTTTCCTACAAGCGGCCCTTCATCCTGGTCAGCCACAGACAGGTTGTTAGAATTGATTTTGGTTTTTTTGGTGGTGCTGGCTTTGTTTTTCATAAGTGTGGAGGATTTCTGTCCATCAACACTACCATCATGAAACAACTTTGCCTTCTTTGCAATGGTACTAACATCTGTTGTTGCCTGTATTGTTACAAAAATATTAATTTTTTTTGTGTTTCTTAACTGATAATAGCTTCAATTAAATTGCTCAAATTGAGTCTCAAGGCATGTGCATGTCCACTAATTCTTGATAGAAATTCTATTTCTTTACAATAAAACAATTCAGGCAACCAATTTTGTTCATTACCCCAGCCAAATTAATGTTTTAAAAATATTTCCTTTCAGTAGCATTCTGGTAGGTTTATTCTATTTTAGTGTTACTAATTTGAACTTTTACTATGAAGCAAATTCTTCAAAGGAACATTTCTTAGTGGAAAGAATTCTTGTAGTCATACACTGATATTTATTCAGTGAGAGTAGGTTTCATATGTTGACATCACTGGACCAGATGGAGTATAAAATATGAAAAGTATAAATGCAGGTTTTTTTATATAAGATTAAAATTTCTTGTATCTTCATATGTTAAACATATATATATATATATACATACACATTGAAATTGGTATGAAATGTTTCCCATTATTTGAAACTCCATCTCTGTTCTTAGGTACTGTCAGCTGTATGAAGTGATGTTGTATGTTAATTTTGGGATCCTGCTTTAGCTATTTGCCATGACACAGACATCCTGAAGGATATAATCTTCTTTTACTTAAGTAAATCTTGTCTGCCTTAAAACACATCACAGTGTTTTGCCCTATGTGCAGTCTTTGCTTATTGCCTTCTCATTGTCATCATCCTCATAAGCAGCACTTGACAATGGCTTTCATCTTCATCTGTGTCTCATTCTGCTCTTCTCAGTTTCTTGTCTGTCTGTTCTGTGATGTCCCACCCTAGGGGGAAGGAAGCACCCAAGACTGGTAAATGTGGTCAAAAGGAATGACAAAAGTGAGAGAGCCCACAAAGTTTTATTAGTAAATTATACACTTGGCATGGAAACTGATATGTTAGTCACTGACCTACTCTGTCAGCCAGAAGTGGGGTTTGGGTGATGGGATAAGGTCAGAGGGAAGAGAGAAAGGAAGAGATTAATTAAAGAGGGGAAGAGAAAGAGAAAGGTCATCTGTTTGGCCAGGAGGATGGTGTGTGCCTGGGCTTGATCAGTTTTGCCTGCCCAGAGGACAGGTTTCTTGCTTTCTATGCAAATTAGTTATCATTTACAGTCTGTTCTTTCAGACCTATCTGGACATAGTTTAGAGGGTCACAGGGGTCTTGGGTGGTCTCATATCCTCCTGCTGGATTGGCCCTTGGTTGACAGTTCATGCCTGATTCTTCACTGATGCTGTCTTTTGTTTGCTGTGCCTGTAGGGAGTAGAACAAGGATGCTTGTCCCTGCTCAACCTCCACATGGTCCTGTTCTCCAAGCAAATCTTGTTCTTGGCACAAACCCCCATGGCTGTCCCATTATTGGTGTTTGAGACATACACATTAGCCCCTTATCATCTGGGCTTCTACATACTCCTGGGCCATAGCTTGATCTCATTTAAACATCACCTGAGATAATATTGGATCAAGTGGTGTTTCTAATTCTTTCTAGAAGTAATATAAGATTGTCTTAAAAATTTAATTTTAACCAAAATTTTTACTTCTTTGCAGAAGGCAGACTATATAACAACTCCTGTTTTAATTACTGAATAAGTAGCTGTTTTCCTCAGATATTTTACACCAACCAGAATGCCATTAATTATGATTATTGATGCTATATGTTAAAGTAAGAACACTTTATGATGTAGCTAAATACAACTGGATGTTGAACAGAAGACATGAATTAAGCCTTATTTGATAAGACATATTTTTTCACCCAAGTAATGGGGATTGTTCTTTTTGGAAACAAGTAAATCCTGTATTTCATGGAGCTGTGAAAGGATAAGTCTTTCGCAGGAGGTTAAAAATAATCCAGTAGGTGGTGCACAAGGCATAGTAGAGACAGGGAGTGTTCTGGAGACCTAACTGCCACCTAGAAACTGTTTTCAATTTTAAAAAGAAGTCATCACAATGAATTGAAAGTAATCCCAAAATCAAAGTTAAAATATTTGATTAAAAGCCTCAATTAGAAGTCCAGGCTACAAGCAAATTTAACTTTGCCAATGAAAGTCTTCTTGCATTTCTACAAAGATTCAATGACTACATCTGGAAGAAACACAAATCTTACTGCTAAAAAGACAAAACCTTTTGTCCTAAAGCCTGAACCATATGATATTGCTAGAGTAGAGCAGGGCGAGTGTGAACTGCCAAATACCTAATGCATGACATTGAGCTGAAACCCAAAGGTCACATCCATTTCTCCTGTCACACAGAAGGAAGGAAAAGGCTTGTGGATCAGTTCTCTGTCATTTCCACCACAGGATATGTGTCCCTTTTGTCCAGTATTAGCTCAAGATACTCTTCTGTACAGCCCATGTGCATGTCTTCCTCCACAACACTACCTCCAGTTATTAAATTCCCTTATGTTTACGTAAGTCATTACCTCCCTGTGCCCCAGAAGCACTGTCACACACACTGCTTGCTAAGCAAGAGGCAATTTTTGGCCAGCATGCACAAACTTAGCCAGCCACCCACCACAGGTATACACAAATGACTAAATGACGAAAGACTGCAGCTTTTTTATATTCATTAAAGACACCATCAGACATTTCTATGACTGTTCTTGTGTTGGTCATCTCTGTGTTGCAACCTCCGTTTTATAAATTGGAAACGTCAATCATAATTTTTTCTGAATTACAGTCATTTTTCACCACAGTTCTGCATGTGACTCCACTAATCCATATTACATTCAGAATAGCATTTAAATTAAAGACAATTATGTATTTAATAATTTTCCAATACCGTCTCCAGAGAAGAAATCAAATTTAAAATACTACACTGTATGTAACTTAGTTAAAATCATAAAATAACTCAGTTAATATAAAATATCTTGTATCTTAGTTAAAATCATCAAATAACTCAGGCTATAAGGGACCTCTGCATATCCTCAGTTGTCCAACTTATGCTTAAATGAGCTCTCTGACTTCAGTGTCAACAAAGGTGCTACAGTGTTCTGTGGAGTCATATTTCAAAGTCATCTCTAGGTGCTTGACCAGTGGAAAAAAATTCTTCTTTTATGTCCAGCTAGAATGTCTTTGTTCCCCTGGAAATGTTAGCTGCCTCTTGTCATTTTACTGTGTGTGTTGGTGAAAATCTGGTTTCATCTTCTCCATATGCCCCTGCCATGTGCAAGACAATAATTAGATTCTCCTCCTGCTTGCTTTTCCCCAGTCCTTCTCCAGAGTAAACAAAACCATATCTCTCAGTCTATTCCTAGTGTATGTTCTAGCCTATACCATCTTCTCTGGACTCTTATGTTTTACAACCTCTCTTTTACATGGGGAACCCCAAAGTGGAATACAGTACTGCCTCCTAAGCGTTGAGTAGAGGGAAATAATTTCTTATCTCAATCTGCTCTTGTTAATAAAGCCCAACGTGCACTGCAGTCATGTTCAGCTCATTATCCAGGAAAAGCCCAAATTTTCTGCAGAGCTGGTACATAACCTGTCAAATCCTGCACCTACTTCAGGGATTTATTCTACCCAAGGTACCACTTAGCATTTGTTTTTGCTGAACTCAGTGGTCTGTCAACTTCTCAAGCTTGGTAAAGTTCCTTACTAACAGTAAGCCATGTTCAGTTTGTTCTTTGCTATACATTTGTAAACACAAAACTCCTTGCAATTCAGAAATTAACCTGTTCCTTTGAGATTGGAGTAGGAAAAGTAGTGTAAGTTTACCCAGAATACATTTATTCAGAATAACTTGCTGTATGGACTTATCTTTTTAAAGATGTATAAAAATGATCATATGAAAAAACAGTTATAACTGAAGGTGATGGCCCTGAATATAAATTGATGGGCCCACTTTGAGTATGCTGAGGAATGTAATTTTAGTAAATGACAGTGTTTTTTTCTTGTTTCACAATTTTCTGGCTGCATGTGCAGAAAAGCAAGTTTCTAAGATGAGCAAGATTAGAGATACTAGAGTTTGTGGATTCTCCATGTGAGCAAGTTCTACATACAGCAAGTGCTGAGAGGCATTTCAGCTGAATAAAAACTAGACAACACAAGTTCTTTTAAAAGTTTATATTGCTTAACTTTCTGTATGCTCTGCATAGCTTTACAGAAAGGAGGCTTATAAAAGTATTTCACATAGTGACAGGTATGGAAAAAAATTATGTAAAGCCTTTATTTTATTTACAAGTAAATCCTTGTGAGAGCTTTTAAAATGTAAGACTAAAGGCCTGATGAGTTAGGCATCTCCACAATTAAAATCAGATGGCTAAAATAAGTCTGCTCATTTAGACCAGTTAATGGTAACATGTTTGCCTAAGTACAGTTCAGAAAGCTGCAATCTGCCAGGTAAGAAAGAAAAACAGAACACTGCTGAACTGGAAAGCACTGGGCAAGCTAAAAATTATATTGTGCCTGTATTTATGTGTGTATGCATATAAAAAAAAGATAAAGTTATTTTAATAACTCACAGAAACACATTAAAAACAAAATACTAAAATTACTCTAATTGTAATTATTATATTCTAATACTGTATCTTGGCATAACAAAATGATAGTACTAAAGCTAACATTGAAAACATAAAATAAATTTGGGTTTTATTGACAAAGGAGTGCTTAAAGGCACAATATGCAGCTTCATAAACACAAAGAACCAACAGAATGGAAATTTAAATGCAACCAAAGAACACTCAAACCAGATATTTCAGAACAGCAGACCCATTGTGAATACATCAGAAATCCTTTCTCCTCTATCCTAACTAGATGTATTCAGTTCCCAAAATGCTTGCAAACCCATTCCAGGTTTCCAAACAAGCTAACAGGAACATAGGATGCTGTCGTTGAAAATTAATGTCTTAATGAGTCCACCAGTGATGTTTGAATGTCAAGAGACTAATTGATGACATGAGATGCCAACTGAAAAGGCACCTCCAAAAGTGAATTAATGCACAAGAAACTGACAAGACTTGTTAGATGTCTCTACTATATATGTGCTGCTGAGCATGCTGTAAGACAGCTATGTGATGTACCAGAAACATTGCAGCCACTGAAGCATGAAGCTGTATGTAATGAGTTCACCACACAGCAAGGCTGCAGCACTATATGTGTAATTATCTTTCCAAAATATTTAGGCAAAATTCAAATGGTGAGTGAAGTCTTGTAGGTGTTTTAAGTGTTTCACTATAGTTTTTTCCTGAACTCACCTAACTGTACTATGAAGCTCAAACTTCTGTGACAGCATTGCAATATCACTGTTTCAAATAATGCATTTGTAACTTCAACTGTTTGATTCTGTTTCTTGGGAAAACCTAATTTTAATGCATTATCTGTACTAAATTGCACCAAAGATGCATTTCACTCAATTATCACTCACTGGACAATCATCTACAAAAAGAATTGATAAAATTAGGACTTGTACAAGTGTTCAAGTGAGGAAGTTTGAGCAATGCCACAAAATCTTTCAGATTTGATTGATAAACTGTCTTTTAATTCAGTAATGTCATGAATCAATACTCGGGTGGATAATAAATGTTAATGAAAAAAGTAAGTGCATTCATAATAGCATTTTAGGACATGAAATGGATGCTGATCTAGTAACTGTTCACAAAACCTTGACAAATCATGTAAATCTAGCCATTTTTCAAAGGAAAGAATATTTTAATTTTTTTAAACTCCAGTGTCAGGAAAAGGTTACTTTGTGATTTTGAAAAAAATCCATTATGTTACTTAAGTTGCTGAAATTCATCTCCCATTGACAGCATAGGCTAGAGCTATAAAGAAAGCATTAGGAAAAAACTTGCTGACTTTATGTTAATTATATTTCTAGAATATCTAGGCATATAAAGAAAGCATGACAAATTTAGAGCAGCAACATGCAACAGCAAGGCATATAGAAAATTTAGGTTGGCATTGAACAGTAAGAATTCTTGGCAATAGGCTTCGTGGCCAAAATTGATGACTAATATCAGTAGCATTGGGACTTCATATACAACTAGGAAAGCTTTTGAATACTATTTCAATATGATGACTGTCCTTTAACTTAATCTTACACAATGAAATGAAATGTGATGTCATTCACACAAAGGGAAGCATGCAAACTGTCTGCTTTGAAGTTTGGTAACAGGGAAGATTGAACAATGAAGTTTACTTGCAAAAAATAGTACAGAAATAACTTTAGAAAAGTCACAGAAAATAGGAAGGTCTCACAGTTATTTCCACTCCAAAAAGACCTCTTGCTATATTGCTTAGTCAGTTAATAGTGTTAGTCATACCAGTAACTATTAATAGAAGTAGCTATCTTCACTGTGGCCTTTGATATCAGTGATAAAGCAATAAACTACAATATGGATGACAGATGAAGTTTACAAAGCAATAATATTGCAATTTGTTTTGCAGCTCCAAAGACAATTAAAAACAGTCCAGCTTCCCAGGTGCAACAGAATCTAGTTTTCTTCCCTGATGCTACTGTGAGCACAAGATAAGACAACATTTCCAAGGAAAAAGAAATAAAGCTGTCTCCTCAAAAACATTTGTGTATACTATCAATTTGTGAGATTTGTGTATACGTGTGAATATCTGTGAATTGATCAAGTCATATCCTCATAGGACAGTAATATAAAAGCTTAAGTGCAAAATATAGTACTATTTTGTATTTCCCGAATTTTACCTCAATGCCTACTTCAAAACAACTGTAGCCTGAACTAACTTTATATTTCCAAAATACAGGCTGGAATAGTAGAAATTTGGTATTTTACAGAAGTCGGAGTAGCCCAAAGCAACAGGCTTTTAATTTAGATGAGCATAAAGTTAGAAGAGAAACAAGACTGAATTAAAAATTCTGTTTTTCTTTAATATTGGCATTCATCAACCTGAGACTGTGACATGTCAAGATGACCTGATCTAAAAGCTCACATACCATGAAAGAGAGGGAGATGGCAATCCTTTTCCCCTGTTTTTTTATTCTCTTTTTCATGCTTCCAATCAGAGGTTGCCAATGCACATATTTTTTACCTTGCACAAACTCCTGTGTTCTCTGGATTCCTCTGTGAGCTCATGTCATATGTCAACTTGTCAGAAAACAAGTTGATCAGGAAAAAGAAGACTCTCTTCTCTGCTGGATTAATGAACTGAACTGACTTGAAGAATTGTCTGATGAGTGCCAGAGGGACAGCAAAGGAATGTACAGGACTATACGGCCAGGAGCCATGGATCAGAGACTGAGGTAGGATCTCTGCCATGACAAGGAGGATACAGGAATAAAAGCTATTCTTTGCTGCATCAACAAGGCATTAATTTCATTCATTTTTTTCATGAAAATATTCTCATTGTTTACAAACCTGGAATTTTTTTAATTACTGCAAAAAGTTATAACAGGTAGAAGTAAAACTAGCAAGTTTAATTTTAATTACCAAAAAAAAAAAAATCTCAGCGTAATGCATGACAACCAGATTTTAAAGCAGTATGTGAAATCTGAGTGGTATTTCTCCTTTGCCACTTCTAGTCAATTGTTCAAGTTCTTACACCATTTTTTTACATTATATCTTTTGAATATGTCAGGTGTTATATCCAGTTAGCTACTGTTAACTGAAAAGCTGATCTTCTTGAAAGATAACCAACCGAGGTATTTTTTGGTGTTCAAATGTATATATAAATTCTTTCAGATTTATTTCAGCCTTCAGGCATACAACCATCTTAGTGTTTGTGATAGGGAAGCAGCAGATACATTGGTTTTGTCAACACTACTGCTCAAGCTTCAGTTCACATATAGACTTAATTGCTATCCCACCTGAGTCAGAAAAACTTCAAAAGTAGTAATATAGTGATGACATTTTTTCAATAAAAATACTTAAGAGCTAAAATAACTCTAGAACAGAAACTGATGACTTTTTCCTTGGTCCTAAAACTTAAGACATGGTTAAGGAGTAAAGGGCTTTTACTTCAGTATTTAATAAGGATCTTTACAGTGCACCACTTTGTCAAAGTGGAATGCATTGAAATGCACACTTCCAGTACATGTATACAGTTTTATAGACCTTGCAAATTAGCACATTTAATAAAGATGCCTCAATGAGAGGCTTGAATTAATAGTGTGATATCTCCCCATCCGTAAGAATTCCCCTCTGGAGGGTCCTAATTCTAATTTACAGGATGTATTTTAAAGAGGACCTTGGTTTCTCAAAATTGCATAGGTCTTTCCAGCCTCCAACTGCGAGACCTGTGGGATGTTTGGTCTAACAGAATACCAGAATTATGCTAAGTTATCAGACTTAAAGTATTACAAGTATGTATGCTAAAAGCGCCTAAGATACAAAAAGCATATATAAAATACATATTTTTAAAAAGGCAAAAAATCATTATGGCACCAAAACAACTATTCAGGATCCCCATGTGAAGCACCTGGGATTCCCATGATGCTGCCAAGAGTTCTGTAATTTGCTGTGTTTGACTTCCTGTGAAATCACATTCGCTATTAAAGAGAAGTTCCTTCAAGTGTTGTCAATTAAACATGCAGAGGCAGTATGTTCTTCTGCATACTCACCCACTGGTGCAATATAATCTTTATGAAAAAAAAAAAAGTTTTAAATATGTAGCCAAGCTCTAAGTCTACTTCACTCAGACTAGTGCCAAAGGTTGTTTTGTTTCGTGTGCTTATTTTGAAATAGACTAAATCCATGCATGCATTCTGAAGTGCCTTCTGAATAGGTACAGGAAAATATGTTTTACATGCTGATGGATGAAATGCATAAGTACAGTTACCACTTCAGCATGAAACCTACCCACTTCTTATGATACGTGTCTCAGGAATCACTACCTTATATACAGTGATATGTTGCAACTGGAATTAAGCACCGAAAGTCCCTAATTTCAAAAATGTAACTATTCAATGTTGCTCTGCACAGCTGACACTGTCCTAACCTTGTCTTCCATGGGCTTTCAACACTTTGTGTCTATTGGTTATATCTTTCTTAACCCTAGCTGTTAAGAAAACTCCAACCAACCAACCAACCAACCAACCAACCAACCAACCAACCAACCA
>QUSF01000013.1:17373349-17395445 GCA_003676055.1 Chloebia gouldiae
CCAACCAACCAACCAACCAACCAACCAACCAACCAACCAACCAACCAACCAACCAACCAACATCCTTAGCTCCAAATTAACCAATGCATTGTGAGATTTCAGGTGACTGTTTTTTTTTCAGACAATTTCAAAAAACAGTAATTTTCTCCTGTGAGAAAAGAGCAAGGATGGCACATCATCTACTTCAGAGCAATAGAGCAGGCCAGGTGGGCTCATGACTGGGAACATCCATAACCTCAGCATATTTATAAGAAAGGCAAGTAATATCTTCTACACATTTTAATACTTAATTGGTTTAATATAAAATGCATTATGAAGCTATTCTGCAGCATATCAATAATAGGAAACTTTAATTTCTTGTTTGAAGGGCTTTTTTGGTGGTTTCTTAAATTGTAGAACCTAGTAATATTTATCATATGGTAACCATTGTAAAAGGATGCTAGAAAAAACTATTATTCTTTCAAATGCCACTTAATATGAAACCAGCCCTTGCTCAATACCCTGCATATTCACTCTCCAGGACAAAATAACCTCTATGCTTCCAGCTTTTCTTTGAAAACAGGTATTTATAGCAGGTGCCTATTATGCAAATTAAATCACTCTCATATACAGGGAGAACACACATCAGGTACACAGATCTGAGTTTCATCTTCCTTAGGAAAGAAGCTATGGAACAATAAAAACTCTGTTTCTAAATATATTAGGGTTTTGCCTACAAAGAACATTTTAGATGTGTCATGTGAATAAATATAATTTTTTTTTTAATGTAGAGGTAATTTATGAGAGAGAAAGCGGATTGTGCATTCCCTGGATTTTGCGGTAGTGTTGGGCCTATCTCTGCTGAACTCCATGATAGTATTTCTTTAGGAACAACTGTAAAGAAAAGGTATTACTACAGTGCAGGAGGCATCCAGAGTAAAATCTAACCAGGATATAAGAAGCAAAGAATGTATTTCTAAACTGGTAACTCATACTCTCAGTCTGTGTACCAGGCATTACCTTTATCCCTCCCCTGATTTAACTCCACATGTAGCATTTTCTTTTCTGAAGAATTTATAAGCCTTAATGAGCTTAGTTTCCATATCTGAGAATGCTGTTTCCAAGTACCCTGGGATGTTAGAACATTACATCATTTTCAAAAACTTTCAGTTTTCAAGCATTGAATTATGAAAAACACTTTGTATTTCACATTACTCAGAGTTCAAGAAATAATTAAAAATTTACTGAAGTATGTCAGTGGCACATCTAAATTAAGTTAGATCTTAAAGTCAGCCGCATCCTGGGCTGCATCAAAAGTGGTGTGGCCAGCAGGTAAAGGGAAGTGATTTATGTTTGCTTCAGCCAAGATCCCCCCTGGAATGCTGCATTCAGCTCTGGGGTCCTTAGCACTGAAAAGACATGGACCTGTTGGAGTGATTCTAGAGAAAGGCTACAAAAATTATTAGAGAGGTGGAACCTCTCTCCTCTGAAGAAAGACTGAGAGAGTTGGAGTTGTTCAGCTAGAGAAGAGAAGGCTCCGGGGAATTTCTTATAGCCTTTCTGTACTTAAAGGTGGCTTATAAGAAAAATGGGGACAGACTTTTTACTAGGCTGTTCTGTGATAGGAAAGGGGGAACAGTTTTAAACTAAAAGAGGGTAGATTCAGACTACATATAAGCAAGACATTTTTTATTATAAGGGTGGTGAAACACTGGAATAGGTTGCCTAGAAAGGTGGTAGGTGTCCCATCCCTGGGAACATTCAAGGCCAGGTTTGGACAGGGCTCTGGTCCTGTTGAAGATGTCCCTGTTCCTTATGGGGGATTGAAGTAGATGAGCTTTAAAGGTCATCCTTTAAAAGCCTAACCATCACCATTATGTGGTTCTATGATCCATAATTACTAATAGAGGTAAAGGCAATGTCAGCTCAGCCAAAACAAATAACAGCTGCTGCCACTACCTGCAAACAGATGATAGGAGTTTGGGAACCAGTGGAAATTTGTATGCAGGAATTCCAGGCCTTCTGGCATATTTAAAGGAGAAAGATAAGGCAGCCTGAGGGGTTTTTACCTGCAGCCTACAGTTGGAAACTTTTAAATCCTGCTCCTGACATATCAACCTTCCTTCCAGGTATGTTCTTCTGTTTCTTTATTCTGCATTGACTCTGGTAGTAATTTAATATGGAATAACAGACAACGAAACCAAAATTATGTAAGAACTTCTTGCTGGATTACCAAATTAATTGTAATAATGCATGAGAAAATAAACACCAGAGATGGTGCAAAGTAGAAAGATGCAGCACTAGAAATAAGGAAAAGCAAAAGAAGAGCAATGAGGAAAGACAACAATATCAACTATGTTTTAATTTACCATATTAAGAAAGCAAATTTAAGAGCATATTTCTCTTTTCCAGTACTTTTATGTGATATATGTACATCTGAATAAGAAGTTACACATTCTGATTTTGGAGAGATTTATATTCCTTAAGTACACAAAACAAACTACCACCTAAATGCAAGATGACAAGGGACTTAATGAATCAGCAAACTATAACTATTGTGGTTACAGTTATATTCTGGTGTATGGTGTACACAGCAGCTAAAAATCAGTGTGTTCCTGTGGTGTGGTTGGTGCTTTTTTTCCTGGTGACTCTTGACCAACAAAACACTATCTGCATTTTCTTCTGCTTGGGAGCACGTTTTACTTGCTGCACTTGTAGGCAAAACAACGAACAGTGCTTACGATTGATTAACTATTGAGAAAGGACAGTTATCTGCGGTGCCAAAACCCAAACCTGGTTTTAATGGTCTGCTGACATGAACCACTGCGGTGTAATTTTATCTATGCATGCATTGTCGGTCAGGGGAAAGCGACATCAGTTAAATTTTCCCGTATTGCAGTAACTGCGGTCGCTCAGGTTTGCAGCGAGCGGGAGCCGAGGGAGCACTGCAGTAGCACATACTCGTCTCTGCTTCGGCCCGCTGCTGTGCGGGCATGTCGCATCGCCACCGCCGCTCGCTCCCTCGGTCCTGCCTCCCCTGCCGCCCCTCCCGGCACTCCCGGCCGGAGACGCCGCCCGGCCCTGCGCCCATCTGGCCCTGCGCGGGCAGCGGCGCCGCGGGGCTGGGCGGCTCCCTCCTGCCGCTGCTCGCTCCGTGCGGGGCGGGGAAAGCGTGTGGGCTCGGGAGGAGCGCGGGGCTGGGGCCGGGATGGGCGGAACGGGCCGGGAGCGCTGCCCTGCCTCCGGGCGGAGCGTGAGGGGCCCGCTCTGCGCCTTTGGAGGCTCGTCGGGCCTGGGACGGCGCTGCCAGCCCCACAGCGAACCGCGCCGGCGCCAGCCAGTGCGCATCCCTGCCCTTGTCCTCCCTTCGGCACACGTGCGTGCTGCACTGCTACCCCCTGTAAACTGTTCACTTGAAATGTTTTGTTTACTGGTGTAAAGTTGCATTATGTCAGAAAATAAAATAGGTTTTAACTTGATGGACTTCCTCAATTTTTTAAACTGCTGTGAGGACATTTTGAGCTGTAACATATTCATCGGCTGTGAATGCAGCCGATCAGTTTTTTACAGCTTCAGCTTAAAACAGCAAGCTTAAACCCAGTGTTTCTGAAGAAGTCCATTGTGCTGCCACAGTCCATAATATCCTCTTAACTCTAACCATGTTGCATTACTATCTTCAGCCTTGAAAATGTGTCATCTTTTTACCTGACCATACTGCCAGCCTTTTTTAAAAAAATTATATAAAGACAAACTCTCTTGAGCACTGATTGTCTGACTGGTTTTATCTCTGTTGATCCTCCCAAAAGATTTACATCATGTTGACTATGAATCTGATATATTTCCTTTCAGTATAAATAGGGAGTCTTTCTGTTGATTTCAAGGGAACTGGATTAATTATGAAGAACAGATAAAAAGCTTGAGTAGTGGTGAATTTCTTAAATAGAAAAGAAATCAAATCTCACAAGATCTGATCTTTTCACATTATCTTCTGCCTTAAGAACTGCTAAGTGTAAAATCTGTAGAGGTACTGTGAATTGGGACAGAGCACCAGAATGTATGTAGTTATGTTAATATGCAGATGGGTTATTACTATATTCCTCTATACCTTGAAGTGTGGGTTATATAATGTATCTTTGGCTGTTATGGTTTTTAAGGGATGTTAGGAAGAAGTAAGAAAAGACACTCAAAAGAGCAAAGTGATTGCAACATTAATATCCATGATGGTGTTAAACATCTGACTTGTGTGCTTTTTTTCTCTTAATTCCAATACATTAAATAGCACCTTTATTTGGATTATACTGATGTCATTCGAAATACCTGTCTAGCAAATCCAAACCCATGGAATCATTGGGTATTTTGATTTGGATGGAACCCAAAATGATCGTCAAGTTCAGCTCCCAACTC
Source organism: Chloebia gouldiae (assembly GCA_003676055.1). Lineage (NCBI taxonomy): Eukaryota > Metazoa > Chordata > Aves > Passeriformes > Passeridae > Chloebia > Chloebia gouldiae. The sequence goes on from QUSF01000013.1 coordinate 17,377,733, forward strand.
CACACAAAGCAACCTAAAAGCTGAACAGCATGTCAGAGCACTGTCCAAACACTTGCTGAGCACTAACAGCTTGGGGCCATGACCACCTCCCTGGGGAGGCTGTGCCAGTGCTTGGCCACTCTAAGTGACAATCTCTTTTCTAATACCCAATCTGAACTTCCCCTGACATAGCTTCATGCCATTTCCTCGCATCCTGTCTCCTAGAGTTCTTTCTGCTTAGTAGGAGAAGTTTTTTAAAGATTTTTTCCTTAATTTCATTTTTCATAATAAACATATATAGTTCCCTATAATATAAGGCTTTTTGTAGCTCAAACATCTTACCTTTTTTATCTGCTTTAGACTACCTGCCATTCTTTATGTTAGCTGTTTAGGGCCTAATTTTGTCACCATTATAATATATGGCTGACTATCCATGTAGGCTTTTTGCAGTTCTTGTTCAGTTTTTGAAAACTGGATTGTATTTTATTGCCAAGAGAATATACTTATCAATCTCTTAAAGCCATTATTAATTACTTTGAAATTAATGTGCAAGACAAAAACTCAAAGGTGAAACTTGAAAAGCATCAGGGTCAAATAAATTTAATTGTCCTTAAAATAACTTCTTGGAGTCAGGGTTTTTTTCATGTTATCATCTCCAAAGCAACCAATCTGACACTTTTTTGCTGTTAAGTCTGGGAAGGATTTCTTCTCTTTTCTTATGGTCAAAGAAAACTTTCAGAGATTGGATGACAGTTTTAGACCATTGTATATCCTAACTAAGTCAGACAGGAGTCTTTTAGCATAGATCTGTCAAAGTTTTGTCCAGATTTTAGTCTAATGCTATTCTCAATTCAAGTTCTCTAAGTATTAAAGTGGATGAAAAAGAGAGAGTGTATTTACTATGTACAGTGCCCATTTACCCTAAATTTAGGTGTATTCCCGCCCTGCCCCCACCATTTTATTCTAACCATTCAAATTTTGCCAAGAATGAGAGGAAAATAATATAAAATAATGGCTATAAGTGAATATACCAAATATAGTGGGTATGGTAGTCAGCAGCATTTTCCTCTACAGGTCTCCTGATCTACAGCAATGCTTGATCATGTAATGTAGCCCATCTGGTTTTTCATCAGTGGAAATGCTAATCCAGTAATTTTTTTTTTCATGTTCAATGTTTCCATGGTTCGTCATAGTAATGGATATGAAAACTGAGAAATTTACAGGTCATTAATATTTTAAAAATTAATGTTGTTTATACATAGAGAGAACAGTAATTTATCTCTACCATTACAGAATTTTGCAATACAAGTTTGTTAAAACAAAGTACTCTCACAAGTTTAAAATAGTAGAGTTAGTTCCCAGAGTGCCTTCAACTGGACATTAACCAGGGGAAAATTGTCATGTTGCTCTCCAGGCAGTCCACTTGCCCAGCACCCTCAGGCACCGTGGGCAGCAGGGGCCACGTCTCCTAGCCACAGTTGGCAGGGTCAGTGACCAATGGGTTAGCGACCACCAGAACAAAGGAGGCAGCAAATGACATTGGCAGAAGCAAAGGGGTGTCCTCAAGGACGCACCCGTAATCCAAGTTTATTGGAGACACACGCGGTAGCCACTTTAGCTTGAAGGGAAGGTGCGCCCGAAAGGCGAGGAGCACACGGTGCAGGGGATTATAACAGGGGGTGGAAACTGAGGGTGGGTAAAGCAACCATCCAATGGGGGAACACGGGGGGGGGGCAGCAACCAGGGGAACAGGCAGAGGGATTGTCCAGTGGGGTATGGGGGAAGGAGGGAACCCCGGCGACCACCCTATCGCCCGAGGCCCTAGGTGGAAGCTTCTAGATGGAGAGGTGAGGCCTCGGAGTGATGGACAGACCCCTGGGGTGGGGTCAGGGGATTGACTTAACATAGGTTTTCCATTTTAGGGAGGAGGGAGGGAGGATTGACAAGCGGGGAGGGAGGAGGAGGAGGGAGAACAGACCATTTTACAAAATCCATGGTGTGGGGAATTAACCATAAATGGGGGGAACCTTAAAACATAATCCAACAACTCCCCCTTTTTTACTTTAAACAAACTGGAATATAAAAGAAAAGTCTTTCAAAATGAGTTAAACTCAAGGCAGGGGAGGAATTCCGAGTCTGGGTAGGTATCAGCAAACCACGGCTGTCAGGTGGCTGCTGTCTCTGTCCAGGGTCCATCTTCTAGTTCAGGGACAGGCTGGTCTTCTTTGTCCGCCACAGACCCCTGGACAGGGAGGAAGGCCGCCAGGTTCGCCGTATGGATTGTTAGCGCTTTGGTGATTAAGCTGGACACTACCCGTCTCAGAATTCCAAGCATAATCAAGGCTAAAATGAGAACAAACAAAATCAGTAAACCAGAACGAATAATCGATGTTGCCCAACACGAGCTACCCCATCCTCCAAAGCGTTGGCTCAGCCAGTCCCCAGTCTCCTTCTTGATGTCACTTATCATATTTTTCATTTGGTTGATCGCTTTTCAGATGTCCCCAGCCTTGGATGTTAAGTTCATGCAGCACAAGCCCTCAAACTCCTCACACGAATGGTCATGTAGCAATAGAAGGAAATCAATCACCACCCTATTCTGTAAAGTGGCCTGCCTTGTAATCTCTTCATCTGATAGGAGACCCACAAGTGCAGTTGATGTAATGTTGGCCTGTTTAGCCACCCAGCACTCCAGGCCAGCCAATTCCCTGAAGGCATGAGCGATTGCTACCCATGGTAAAAAGGCAATGGTAGCAACGCCATTTGGTTTTGACCAGTGAATAATTTCAGAGTCACAATTTTCATCCAGATTCACAAGTTCTGTATCTCTTTTAGACCTAGCCAATTGCGTGGTTCCGTTCAGCTGTTTCCAATGTGCAATTTGAGTTTGATTGGGTGTAAAAAGGCTCAACTGGCCAAAGGTACAAGGGACTCCAATAAGATGAGGGGGGATGCCTGCCCAGGCCTGGGTGCCGCAAATGAGGAAGGTGCCTTTAGGGAGTGCATGGGGTTTATTGTCAGGGATGGACAACATCGGGATTTGGATGACACACTGGCACCATTCCTCCGCAATCCTTGATATACTGTTTGATTTCAATATTGGGATGGGCCTGGGGATCGGGGTAACAGAAAAGTGGATGCAGGTGTAGGCAGGGGAGGATCCGAGCAAATCTAATTCTTGGGGGTCATTATCCATCGGGGAAAGCAGTTTGACCCAACTCCTCCATGCATCCAGTTGATGGATGGTAAAGGAGCGGGCTTGCCTGCCGGGAGAGACCAAGGGATTAGGGAAAGTAAAGGGGAACTCGTTTAGCTTGTACGGGATCCCCACAAGGCAGGAGAGGAAAGGGTTGGCGACAGAGGAGGTGGACAGACAGATGTGGTCCTGTCCAAGGGCTTGTGCCAATGTCTTCCAGACATTTTTCTGCAGTTGGGGAACGATCCGTGTAAAGCTGGGGATGGTGAGGCTCAGCAGGACGAAGAGGAGGGACAGATCCATGCTGTTCTCTGGGGAGCTCGGGCTTGGCCTGTAAAACAAAAAGCGGGGAGATTATTAGCAAATGATAATTCAAATGGACTTGGTCCGCCTCCTCCTCCTCCAGCAGATGTCCTGGACTTGTTTCACTGGTGTTGCTTGTGCCTGTTTTGGAATATATGGGCTCACCCACTTTACCGGCACCCATCTCAAGCCTGCTGGGGTAGCCATGTATGTGTACCCACGTCCCCATGTCACCAGATCGTAAGGCCCCTGTATCTTCCAGGTCTCTGGGTCCTTTACTAGGACCGGGGGCTTCTCCTTTATCTCCAGCTGCAGGTTATTTTTGAAATGCCGCGTGATGGGAGGGTTCAGGTTCTCAAAAGCACAGTTCAAAAAGTTATGCGTGAACAACACCTGGGCCAGCTGGATATGAGGGGATTCCACCTTCATCGTCGCACGCTGGTGGGATAAAATCTTCTTAAGACTCTGGTGGGTCCTCTCAACTATGGCCTGACCTGTCAGGGAGTAGGGGATGCCGGTTTTGTGCTCCACTCCCCATTGCTGCAGGAAGCTCCTGAGCTCCCTGGAACAATATGCTGGGGCATTGTCCGTTTTCAAAACCTTAGGAACTCCCAACACGGAGAAGGCATGGATGAGGTGGTTAATAACATCCTTTGCCCTCTCCCCTGAGTGGGCGGAGGCACAGACCATGCCAGGAAAGGTGTCAACTGAGACATGCACGTCCTTGAGTCTGCCGAAATCTGGGATCTTGGTGACACCCATCTGCCATACCTCACAACTGTTCAGCCCTCGGGGGTTAGCCCCAGCACTGAGGGCGGGCATCTGATGTGACTGGCATTGGGGGCATGTCGCCACAATGGCCTTGGCTTGATCACGAGTGAGGTGGAACGGTCTGACCAAGCCAGGCGCATTTTGATGAAACTTTTGATGACTGATCTTTGCTTGCTGGAATTGATCTGGGAGAGGCACCATGTGGACCAGGGCCACCAGGGTGTCTGCTCTCCTGTTGCCCTTGGTGATAAACCCCGGCAGATCAGTATGTGACCTGACATGCATTACGTAAAAGGGTTGCTCTCGGCGGGAGACAAGATCCACTAGCCTTGAGAGCAACTCATATAGGGCAGTGTTAGGCACCTCCTGCAAAACTGCATTCACTGCTCTGGACACTACTCCGGCTACGTAAGTGGAATCAGTGACCAAATGAAAGGGTTCCTGGAACATCTCAAAGGCCCAAACGACTGCGGCCAACTCAGATACTTGAGGTGATCCCTTGACCTCAGCAATATCTGCCTCCCACCACTGAGTCTGAGGATCCCTCCAAGTCATGACCGACTTGTGGGATGCTCCGGACGCAGCAGTAAAAATTGTTAGAGCCTTTAGAGGCATCCTGCTTTGAACCCTTTTTGATGATAATGAAAATTGAACTTCCGAATTGAAAATTTTGTGGGCTGGCCGATGAATTGAAATTTGACTGGTGTAGCTGTCCAATGCAAACTGCAGGGACTCGTTTTCTTGGAGTAGGTGCTCTATCATTGCCTTAGTAATTTGGCCCGAGGTCAGTTGTAATGGTACATGAATGATGTCAAAGTCACATCCCGCCAACTCCCTGATTCGCATTCGTGCCTTCCAAATGAGGTCAGCCATCAGTTCTTGTGGCAATGTCATTCTTTGGATCTATGGTGGCTGAGGAACACCCGTTCTATTATCAAGAGAGGGTCCCTCTCGCCTTGGTCCTCCCCTTTGTACTTAGATTGCCATTGGAATATCACCCCATGGAAGTGTGGCAGTTTTCCCAGGATGATGAATCTAAAGGGCAGGCTCGGTTGGTAGCAATGGGCCTGCCTGGCAGACATGTACCTTTGCCCCTTTTCTAACGCAACCTCCACCTCCTGGGTAAGACTCCAGGGGGAACTAAGCCCCTCTCCCCCTTCCAATAAATTGAAAAGGGGGGCCAGGTCTTCGGTGGCAATACCCAGCCACGGTCTTATCCAGTTCAAAGACCCACACAGCTGTTGGAGATCCACAAGGGTCCGGACGGAATTTCGAATTTCCAATTTTTGAGGAGCAATGATCCTCGCTGTCATTTGAAGCCCAAGGTATTTCCAAGGTGGCATCCATTGAATTTTCTCAGTCTGGAGCTCGAACCCTGCAGCAACCAACGCATTAGTTGTTAGGTCAAGCGCATAGGTAAGTAAATCGTCAGTGGGAGAGAACACCAGTATATCGTCCATGTAGTGCAGGATGATGGCATCTCCTGCAGCTACACGGACTGGGAACAGCAAGGAAGAGACATACCACTGGCAAATCACTGGGATGTTTTTCATTCTCTGGGGTAAAACCCGCCAGTGGTATCTCTTCCTTGGGGCCTCTCGGTTGACGGTTGGAACCGAGAAGGCATACCGTGGGGCGTCGTCAGGATGTAGGGGAATTTGGAAAAAGCAATCCTTTATGTCTATAACAACCAGATTCCAATTTCGGAGGAGCATTGTCGGGCACAGCATCCCCGGTTGGAGACACCCCATATCTTTAATTACGCAATTATTTCTTGGAGGTCATGAAGGAGCCGCCATTTGTCTTTGTTAGGTTTCTTAATAACAAAGACAGGGGAGTTCCACGGCGAGGTGGTCTCCACAATGTTTCCTTTGGCTAGTTGCTCCTTTATGAGGTCCTCCAGTGCCATTAATTTTTGTTTATTCAGCGACCACTGTTCCACTGAGACTGGTTTATCAGCAAGCCAATTCAGTTTTTGGGTGGGACGCTTCTCAGTGACCGCTGCCTGAAAAAGCTGGGGGGCTTTTGGTATATCAATTTTCGCCCCCCACTGGGCCATCAGGTCTCTCCCCCACAGGGGTTCTGTAAAATCTAATATGAATGGGCGTACAGAGGCCAATTGCCCATCCGGCCCCTCAATTTGTACAACATTCTGAGATTGTTTCTCCAATTGAATTCCCCCTATACCCTGGACACGTCCAGCCACGTTCTGCAGCTCCCAATGTGATGGCCACTCTCGGGCGGGAATGATCATCACATCCGCCCCCTTGTCCAGGAGCCCCTGCATTGTTTTTCGTTCCCCCCCCAGATGAAGACCACATGTTATTTTCGGTTTGTCCTCCCCAAGGGCTCGAGCCCAACAAATTGATGGTAGAAGTTATTTATGAAGATCATTGGCCTGCTCCCAGTCCCAAGGTGGTTCGGGGACCAGGATGGCCTGGGCAACTATTTGACCTTTGGGGAGAAAAACTGGCAGGCGAACGCAGTACAGGGGAATCACGAATTGCCCTCGGTCTGATGTTACTAACCCAGGCAATACCGTGATCTCCTGGGGTGTGAACTTTGTGTCCCCAATGACGATGTACTTACATCGCAGCTGACTCCAGGTACCTGAACCTTCCGGAGCAACAGAGATGAGGTGGTGGTCGGAGTCTCTGAGGTGGAGCGGTTCCATCAGCTGGAGCCTGTATGGGGAAAAGTTCGATGGAGTGGTCAGAATGGCTCAACGATGGGTCAGCTCATAAGTGGTGTGCGTCTCATCCGCTTGTGAAATGTCCAGTCCAGTTTGGTTTGAAGCATCTATTGTGGGCATCTGCTGTGTTCCCCCTCCCCAAGGTGTAAAAGGGCCCACCGAATTTATGTCGGTGCGCAGGGGGGGCTGCACTCATTAGTTAGTTTTTTGAGGGCCCCTGGGCCCTGCCCTTCTCCCATTTGAATTTGTGGAAGTCTTGTTTGAGCAGGCAATTTCCCACCCCATGTCCTAGATTCCTGCATAGGAAACAGGCGTCGTTTAGTGGCCTGAGAGCACGAGGCGGTGGTGCATGTCGCAGTGGTGGCACTTGGGCATCAGCAGCATATGCTTTTCTTGTAGGGCTGGCTCGTGGAGCAAATCTCCCTGTAGAAGTCTCCTCCACAATGTTGTTGTTCACTTTCTTCTTGCGGACTTCTAACATGTCTTGTATGGTAGGTGGCGGCTCCATCGGTCAGCTGAGTATGGAGGCTTTTCAGCTGGCATTTGCATTCAGAGCTGCCATCTCCTTCAACACCTCTTGCCGCGCCTTCTCATCCTTGATCTGCAACTCAATAGACCTACGGAGCCGCTCAACAAACTCTAGGAATGGTTCATTATGGGATTGCATTATTTTTACATAATTCAGCACCTGGCCTTTGGGTTTTAGATTAAGAAAAGCCCTTTCTGCAGCCTTCACTGCTTCCCACAATGCCACCCGGGAGATCTCAGAGGCCTGTTGCACTCCATCAGCCCACTCCGCTTGACCGCAGAGGTGGTCGACGGAGAGCATCCCCCCCGCCCCGCATCATTGGCAGTGGCCAGGTTCTCCCAAAGATGGAATAGGGAGTCCTGGACTTCCGCCACTCAGTCTCCCACCACAAAAACTCCGTTGGAGTTAGCAGGCAGGAGAAGAGTTGGCAGAGATCAGCAGGGGTGAGGTCGGTTGATAGGGTGGCCCTGAGAATCCCCCTGAAGCATTCGCTCTTCCGAGTGAATTCCTGCTGTGCCTTACACAGTTCCTTTGTGACCTGGTAAGGCAGCAGGGTCCACTGGACACGAACACCACCCTCGGCCTCCGGGATGTAAGTAACCGGCGCTGCTAAAAATGTCTGTGCTGGGTTGTTGTGCGATTTTCCAGGGATTTCCGACGCTGTGTCAGGACTGTTGGGGACCCATTTCTGGGCCCAGGCCCCTCCCATAAAATGTTACTTTCCCAAAATCTTTTTGACATCCAAATCCTTTACATTCCTATTAAAAACAAACCCCACTCCATATAAAGCTACTAAGAAGTCCCTGCAATAAAACAGTCAAAAGAGGATTTTGAGTAGTTGTTGAAAGTTGCTGATAGGAAAAACAAGATTCACAAGAAAAGAAAGTGGTTTTATGAAGAGTTCTTTTTTTTGTTTGCTTGTTTTTAGATTGACTCAGAAAAATAAGTCTCCTGCATATGTGTAGAAATTGCATTCTTCTCATACACTGAAGGGTTAATATGTCTAATCCATGTTCTGTTCAGTGGGATTTATTTTCATTAATCATAATTGTACAAATAATGGAGATTTTAAGATAAATTAATGCTTGTTATTCTGTGAAGGAAGCACAGGAGAAAGTATTTTGATGTTCCGCCATTGTTCAAAAGTTTATCTTTAAATATAGTTTTAAGACAATAATGTCTGGGATTGTTTATATTATATTTAGTAGGATTTCTACAACAAATACATAGGAGAACTCGTTACATTAAAATAGACATTGTAATGTATTTCCGTGCATTGGGAAGGTTTTTTTTTTCCATAGTGGAAATGTGTTTTTGCAAGCATACACAGTTCTGAACCAAGTGCTAAATGCTGGATTTTTCAGAGCAGTATAGACAGTTTGTCTATAACAGCTGGAAATTTTTATTGCAGGCAACATGTTATCAACTTTAAATAAATTATGGCAAAAAAATGAACAGATTAATTATATTGCAAATGAAGAGACTCAAACACAGTACTAAGTACCAGAATTTTCACCATCTGAACATCTCATTCTAATGTCAGTTATCTTAGTCCCAAATCAACAGTCTGTTGGTTGTGCTCATGTTCCCTCTGCTCAGGACAACTGCTGTTCATGAAATGCTGATTTCCTATGTGCTTAATTTTTTCTTCAGCCATCAAGGATGATGCGTAGCCATTAGAAATTAATCTCTGTCTGTTATTCTAACATTCGTTTGCATGTCTCATGCAAGTGTATGCAAGGAAATTTCCAAAGGCATTGCTGGAAAGTGGGACCCAATGGACAGTACTTTTTCTTGATTATTGATTTCTTACCTGCTGTTTTTGCCTTTGAAAAATGTGCCCCAAAGAATTTCTTCCTGTGGAAGGCCTACAGGAAAACAATTTCTGAATGGAGTTATAGTAAAGCTAGAAAATACATTGTATTCAAGATAAAAGACTACATTTTTCTCTTAAGAGTCTAATTTAGGGGGAAAATTAAGAATTTCCTAACCCCACAATTATTGATCAGATGAAAAAGGGAATTGGAAGGTACTGAGTAAGGTTAAAAAAAGTCTACAAAATGTGTGGCAAGCACATTTCTCTCTCTTAGGATTTTTCCCAGAGGTACACAGAGAGAAATGGAAGAGAAAACAATTTCTATTTCTGCTCCTTGCTTTTCCTATGTGGAATGTGTTTGGAGAATTGTTTACCTGAGTGAGCGCTTGATTGGATTCTGGTGAGGATTGTTTGAGCCTGATGGCCAAGCCAATCCACCTGTGTCTGGACTCTTGCAAGCAAGGTCACGAGTTAGTTAGATTAGAGTAGGAGAAAGTAGTGTGTAGTTGTTAGTATCTTCCTTTTATATAGTATATTAATGTATTTTATCATCATTATAATAAAGAAATAATTCAGCCTTCTGAACTGAGTCAGACATCGTCACTTCTTCCCACTGGGTTTGCCTGCATCCACAACAAAAATGGTTTTGAAAAAATCCGTGGATTGAAAATATTAGCATTAAAACAGCTACAAATGTGTTACCTCAGTTTCAAACTCATTAAAAAGTTTTTGATCAGACATCTCATGTTCCAGGAAACAATTAACAATATGGTTTGGAAAAGGACAGACAGGAAGATTAAGGACATCTAAAAATATCTGACATTACATAATCATAAAATCATGCTACAAAGTGTAGCAACTTTGAGGATTGTGTAAGTGAATGGAATTCACTCTTGTGTCTGCTTCTGAGGTTTGTCATACCAGACTAGGAACCAGTTCTTGCTTTGTTTGAGGCTGTTTCTTGGATGTCATTGAAGGGATCTCTTGAGGCCATGTGCCCAATCCCCATGCCCCATGGTTCAAGGCATGGTTGGCTAAAGCAAGTTCCTTAATAACTCATTTGGTCATTTCTGAACATCTCCAAGGATGGACACTCCACAGCCTCTCTGTGCAACTTTATCCAGTGTTTGACCTCAACGTAACAATGAGGGTTTTTTTTCTTATGTTTAAATGGTGTTTCCTGAATTTTAGTATATGCCCATTGCCTGTTGTCCTTCTGATGGATACCACTGAGAAGAGTCTGGCTTTGTGTATGGTGAGATTCTCACTCACCAGTTTTGCAGATGACACCAAGCTGAGTGCTGCAGTTGATGCAGGAGGGGAGGGATCCTATCCAGAGGTATCATGACAGGCTTGAGCAGTGGGTCTCTGTGAACTTCATGAAGTTCAACAAGGCAAAGTCCTACAACTTGGTGTGGGCATTCCCCAATAGCAACACAGACTGGAGAATGAAGGGATTGAGAGCAGGATTGAGAGCAGAAGAAGGATTTGAGGAAAGACACTGGTACATGAAGAACAGGATGTGCCCCAGCAGTGTGCGCTTGCAGGCCAGAAAGCCAACCATGTCTTTGTTTGCATCCAAAGCACCATGGCCAGCAGGTTGAGGGGGTGGTTCAGCCCCTCTGCTCTGGTCTCATAGGACCCCTCTTGAGTACTGCACCCGCTTCTGGAGTCCTCAATACAAGAAAGACATGGATCTATTGGAGCAGATCCAGAAGAGGGTATGAAAATTATTAGAGGGAGGATGGAACACCTCTCCTGTGGGGGAAAAAAAAAAAAAAAAAGGGCTGAAAGAAGTTGTTCAGCTTGCAGAAGAAAAAGTGAAAAAGTTCAGGGAAATCTTTCAATATATAAAGGGGATAATAAGAAAGACAGAGAAAGACAAGACTTTGAGCAAATAGATCTGATAAAAAAGACCCTTCCAATGGCAGAGTGGTATAGGATCTCTGAAGGTTCCATTCAACCCACAGCATTCTACGGTTCTATGATTCTGTAATTCTATACAGGCAGCCAGTAACAGGACAAGGAGCAATAGCTTTAGACTAAAAGAGGGCAGGTTTAGATAAATGTTAGGAAAAAATTCTTTACTCAAAGGGTGGAAAAGCACTAGATTAAGTTGCTCACAGAAGTTGTGAATGCCCCACTGCTGGAAGTGTTGGAGGCCTAATTGGGTGGGGCCCTGCAAAACCTGATCTCCTGGGTGGTATCCCTGCCCAAGGCAGTGGGCTTGGAACCAGGTGATCTTTAAGGTCCCAGCCAACCCAAACCATTCTGTGATTCTGTACACCATTCAGATACACATCAACACTTGATAAGATCTCCCTTGAGCCTTCTCTGCTAAACTAAATCCCAGCTCTCATGGTCTTTCCTTATTTAAGTATCAATATATTTTCTTGACTCAACTGATACTAGATTTCATTTCAATAAAAAAGGATGTTTTTGCAGGTCAATGATATAGTGCCAAAAATAATTTAGAGACTTGAGAAGCAATTTTAGAATTCTAAAATCTTCTTCCAGTTGCAAAGCCAAGTGTATAGCTTACTGTGTTGTGTTGGATGTCTAGAGAAAAATAAATCTGGAATGTTGGGGACTAATTCTCAGGTCTGTATTTTCCACTGTGGTGAAGAATTAGTTAAAAATCAAAGTGGGGTGTTTTTTTTTTCCCCTTTCTTTCTCTATTTTTTTTTAATTTCTGTAAGTTTAGTATGCCTAGTTCGTCTAAAAATCTCTTAAAATCTGAATTTCATTACTGAAATGATACAGGAAAGTAGAATTCACCAATTTCCATTAAATTCTGACTTCAGTTCTAGTATGTACATATATATTTTATATGTATAAGAATGTGTAGATGTATGTAAATACAAATCAATAAAATCCTTATATCTTTTCATTGTTGTTTTCTCTCTTGAGTTCTTTGGCAATTTCAGTTGCCTGACAGAGATAATATTTTACTTTGATAACCGCTGATGAAATTCTATATACTTTGGTGAATATGAAGTGAGAATTTATTAAATTGCTTAAAGGACTGAATACATTTTGAAGAGTGGAATGCAAAAAGCCAGAAAGGAGTGGTATAACTGGAGTATTTTAACACTTTTTTTTTTTCTAAATATTTCTACTAGATAAAATTGAAAGGAGCTGGTTATCCAAATCAGCAGCATACCACAGTTTTTACTCCCTTTTTGAAGTAATTTGGCAGAAGCTGTAGGCTAATTAAGGCTATTTATAAGGAACTAAAGCAGGTCATAAGACATTTTGTGGCATATTGCTTCAAGATAGAATAGGAAGGGAAAATATTTCTTACTGAAATTGTGAAATAGATGGTTAGAAACAAGTGTTACCCTAGAATCAGTTATGCTAAAAATCCTTGGGTCATGTTGTCCTTGTGGCAAGGATTTTCTGTTGTAAATGTGGGAATCTGGATTTGATAAACACTATTCTTATCTTAAAAAATTGTAACATTTGAAAAGTAAAGTCAAATCTATTAATTTCTTAAGTCTCAGTAATAAGGTTTTAGGTATCCTGTGTTGTGCAGCAATCAAGAAATCCAAAGTAGGTTCAAATAAATGTTTGTCATTTCTGTTTCTTCATGCAAGTTTCACCATTCTACTCTGCAGAACGGCTGCACCTACCATCTAGCTAACACAGATATAGTGATTTCTGAGTAGTGACACTCCCATCTTCCATGTGAGAGAGGGGTTTTTCTGCTCAAGCCACATGCTGCCATCCAAGCCAACAGGACACCATGTTTAGCTCAGTGTTGACATAATTACCGGGAGTGTTAATACACTTTGCATGTCAGCACTGCCTTAACTGAAGCTGTGCAGCATTAAATCTATAATCTGAACTCTGAGTGGTGTGCTGAGGTCAGTGTCTTTTGTTTTGCAAATGAAATGATTCCATACCACTGCATTTAACCTTATTGTGTTTCTGGTGTTTATTGGGATAATGAATAAAGATCTGGCAGATTGGACCTTTGTGAGGAAATATCTAAATACCCTTAAATACTGTAGCAAGCAGTGGTGGTTACTCAGCAGATACTGCACTTATGTTCCAGTTAGTTATCAGATAGTGCCATATCAGGACACCTCCTTGTTTTGTTTTGTTTTGTTTTGTTTTTCTCAAGGAAAACCAAAGTCCTGGTTAAAAACCTGATCAGACAATGGAAACTGTATCTTGAAAAATAATAATAATTTTTAAAAATTTAAAATGAGATCCTTATTTGTAAGTCTGACAACTGGAAAATTTCCACTTATAGCCAGAAAGAAACCAATTTATGAGTGTCATGCAACTAGTAAATTAAGAACTTGATTTCCTTGCTAATACTGTAACATGAGATACTTGAGGTCCTGAAGCATTTCAGTGTATAACTTTAGATTCTGAGTGTCATAAGTCAATTGGAAATACAGGGATGATAGGCAACAGAGTAGCAGTCAGCACAGCTGCGTGATGCAGTTTATGGGCCTGAAAGCAGTTACAATCACTTGGTATTTTAGAAGCAAACTTTAACAACAGTTCTGAAATTGAACTAAGCTAAAATTCTTTCATTTATACTTTCATACCTGTAATGTATGTGGATCTAAGATAACAGTCGCTGATAATATTCTTGTTGTAGTTTTCATATCCAAAAACTTGTTGAGAATTTATTTCCAGAAAGGATATTGTACTCCAGGTCCCTTGCTGGCAGTATAATGTAATTTCTGTATTTTAGTAATTTTTCCAGTAGATGGCAGTAGGCGCTTATTGGTTGATGAATGAACACCATCATAGTGCACTATATAAACATACAGCAGTAAAACCCAAATATGTTCCTATGCAGGTACTTAACACACAACTGATCTGTAATTGTGTCTGTTACAAGTGTGTCACCTCTTTGCTGTATCTGAGCATGAAATCTTTTCTTAATATTTTTGGTTCGAGTCTATTAGTTTGCTAAGAAATATGTGATAGCATAAAAGTTTAAATAAAGTTGTTACAGGCCTACAAAGGGTTAGGGACAAATAAATCTCAAAGTGTACTTGATCATTGGATTATGGCTACATTTAAAAATTGTTGTTGTATGGATGATTCTGCATTGCAAAACATGTCATGTTGCAAGACTGTCAAAACCTACCATGTTCTTCTATTCTGTTGTGCTGCTTCTAGGCTTTCTGTCCATCCATGTTGCCTGTTCTGTCCTGGAGACGTGTTATAGAAAGTGGCTTTGTGCTGTTTAAACACTGATCTGAAGACTTCTATGTGGTTTTGCTGAATTCATAAGGAGTTCACAAACCAAACCTCTTGGTGTTTCATCTGCCATATATGACACTGGATGGAGTCATATTCTGAGAAGCTTGGAGAGAACCTGCATTATTTTAACTGATCTGCAGTTATATAAACAGTCACTGTTATACAGATGAAGGAATACATGGGATTAAATCTGGTTTTGCCAAATATCTCAGAAGTAGATTTTGGATAAGAATTACCGTGATCTAGTGTTTTTATGGAAAGTTTGATGATATCTTGGTAACTGGCCATTAGCAGTCTCAGTAACACAAACACGAGAATGTCAAACACACTGCATCTCAGAAAGAAGTCTCAAGAAATATGGGGAACTAGAAGACTCTGGAAAACACTGAAGAATCAACCCGAAGGACAAGCAGAGGACAAAATAAATGCATAGGGTCAAATACAGTACATAGAAATTAACACAGTGATATTCAACTTCAGTATAGGAGTATAGGGAGGTTTAAATAAGTTAATGGCACTACACACTTTTACAGCCTTTTTTTGTTTCATGGATTAATTGCCTTGCCTACTGTCTTGCCTGCATCCTGGCTTCTGTTCAGCTGTATTGCACACAGCCTGTTGGCACTTCCCCATTTCTCTAAGTACACACTAGAAGAAACTGTCCCACTCTGTCCCAGATCATGATGCTTGATTTCTTCCTTTCTGCCGAGTTCACTCTGAATCTCTGAAAAGGATGTTGTTCAGGTGACAGTTTTAAAGACAGACTTACAGAGAAGGGTGAGTCATATTTTGAGAAGATCAAAGAGCACACATAATTCTCAGCTTTCCACTAATACACTGTCAATATGTATCTTTACAATATTCACATGAGCCTCCAGTTTATCAGTGGTCCTTAACTTCTCTGGCTTGGCAGGGCTACCAGCTTTTACTGTGAAGCTTCATATCAGACCTGGGGAGTAGCTATGCATGTGAGGAAGGTAACTTTTTCTCCTTTTTTCCTTATAACCCTAATGCCATGGAAAAGAAAGGGTGGGAGCAAGAAAGGGTAATGACTGATGCTGCAAAGGCCAACAACTTATTCACAAAAATACCAAAGTAGTCACTTGAATCCAATAGTGCTATGAAAGGCTACAACAAGATTTTTATATGATAAGTTAATTTTTTGGTACTGTTATCTGATGAATAAAAAACTTGACATTTTCATCTTACTGTTTTGGATCACTGATCCCCCTTTTATTTCATCATCATAACATATTCAAAGACTCTGCAATAACCTGGAAATGTCAACCTTGTTACAAGATCTGTATTACAAACTGTGCATGAATGTGCAAAAAATAACATTAAATGTGATAGCACTTGTGAAATCTGATTAAACTGTAATAAACAATACACTGAGCCAAGAAGATATGTAGCATTCCTAAGACATGTCTTCTATGAAAAAAATGTATACTGATGAAAAGCTGAAATTAATATCAGTATGTAAGTACAATACATTCCTCAGTTTTTGATTTTGTCTCATTTTACTGAGTTCTCCTTTCTGACTTGCCAGGCTTGCTTTTCTCCTACTCCCTTTCCAAGGTTCTTTATTACTTGCTCTCCTGAGCTTCTGCAAAACACACCCAGCAGCAATCAAATGGAACGTGTTTTTTTGGGGGTTTTTTTGTGTTTTTTTGGGGGTTTTTTTTTGTGGTTTTTTTGTTGTTGTTTTTTTGTTGTTGTTTTTTTTTGCTTCTGGAATCTTGGTCTTTCAGTCTTGTGGATGTGGCACTGTATTACATCTTGGTCTTTCCTATAAATCTCATTACTGTAGGTGAATTTTCCATGTGCAGACCAAACACTGGTATACCACAGAGGAAGATTTTTCTCTGTTTGTGAACTTTGGGGTATAGAGATTAAAAAAAAAAAAACCTCAAACATTTTGACAATCAATAGACTTCTTTGATTTAGAGAATGCCAGCTCTGTAAAATGATTTGGTTTTGACTGAGTCTGAAGCCAGGCTTTGCAGGTCATCCTGATTCACATGTTACTTACTCTCCACTTTGTATATGTTGGCAACAACTGCCCGTGTTCATCATAATTTGCTCCTGACTGCCTGATTTCACTATGAAAGAGAAATAGGGCAATAGAACCAAGTAGGCAATAAGGCAAATAGAAGGGAAACTTTGCTAATGACAGAGGAGCTTCAAGGTTGAATGAATTTGTCCCACTGGGCAGTGGGAGTGTGCACAATGTTATGTGTAGTAGATATAATTCGCGCCATTTCTAGTATGATATATGTGATATTGAATATCTGTTGGAGTATACACGTTTGTATTAGGAGTCCCCTCCGACCCTCGCAGGAGAAACCTGGTGTGTGTTGAAACCCGATTTACAAGTAAAAGGATGTGGCTTGGCCAGGAGGTGGGCCATGGACCCCAGGCGCCCAAATGTATATCATGGAAATCCTCGGCACTGAATTGTTCTTCCTCATCACCAAGAAAGAAAATCCTATTAGCCTATGGACTCTGAATGGAAGAAAAACTGACTGCCGAAATCTTGGCCTCAGGTGGAATTTTTCCTATAAAAACCGCTTGTGCCAGGATGGAGGTGTGTGGGCATAGAGGAAAACCTCTGCTGAGGCTGACTTCTTTGTTGCACACCCAGTGCTGACCCCGGCACTGTTCTTTCCTTGTGCCTGGCTAGATAGAATTTGATCGTAAAATAAATATTTTATGTTTTTCATTTTTAATTTGGCTGGACAAATTTTCATTTATAACAACAACAAGCTTTGTACAAACCAAGTCAGACATCAAAAAATGAGTAAAATCCAGCACAATGGTCATAGAGATATCACACAGTGTCCTGCTCCGTCTGCTGTGGTAAACATGACAGAGACAAGGTGGGGCACTGATGAGCAGCATCCTGTAATAGGTCATTCCCATGTGGACACTGCAATTGTAAAGGCAAAGTCTGGCTTTGGACCAGTGGACTCCTGAACAGTGATCAGCTCTCCCACTCTCACAGGTATCTCCCACATCCCCAGCAAACATGGATTTTTTTGCTCTGAATGGAGAGATAGAGAGGAGGTAGAAAAATTGTGCTGGCCTTGCCTTGAACTCTCCTTACACCTGCTCAAAACAGGCCTGTAGGAAGCAGAAGTTCTCCTAGGCAAGACTTGGCAAGCTGCCCAAGATGTCAAAATTATTTGCTGTGACCCT
>QUSF01000013.1:17395455-17454332 GCA_003676055.1 Chloebia gouldiae
GTGAACCCTGTATCTTTGAAGTTGTTGTTGGACTAAAAATATGACACATCATTGGCTTCTAGACTAGTCCTTTCACACACATTCTACATAGTTGGCTGTCTGATGTTCCTGACACTGGTAATGTCAAGTTCATGAAACACAAAGAGAACTTAAGCTTTGACAGACACCAAGAAGTTATCCACTGCCACAACAGACAGACCTTTCCCACCCTAGGTAAGTATCTCATGTGCATACAAGTCTTCATTTCCTGGAAGGAATATTTAGAATATATGTAAACTTTATTAGAGTGCACTGTTCTGGAGATGATACATTTCTCTAGGTGCACAAATCCATGCTTTATGTGTAAGTCACTTAGCTGCTGAGATAAGCAAGTAGGTTACTACTTCTAAGCAAGAGTAGTTGGCTCCTAGTGGTCAGCTAGCTCCTGTTGCTATTTAAAGCCTCTAAAATCTGCTTACAGAGCTTTTTGTATGAATGCTCCCAGTCCTTTTCATTCATATGTTTTATCCTGATCCCATTTTAGTTTGTTTTACTGTGACCTTTACACTTACTGTAGAGTATGTGAACAAAGATACTGTTCCAGGGTAGACAGAAGTTGTTATTTTCCAAAGATTGGCTGTGTAATAAAAATTACTTAGTTTGAACTAAAAATTCTTAGTGCCAGAATGGTATGACTGCAAAAATGCCATAGAAGTATTTCATTATAGTAATTTGAAAAATTCATTCTGGTCCTTTTTCTTTGCCCTCAAAAAAAAATCATTCTGTGGCAACTCTGAATAGTTTTATGCTACAAAAAGATGGTGTATTCCTAAATGTCACAAATCAAGCAGACAAGGCAGAAGGACAGCTTGGATGAACAAGGATCTTCCCTTGAAAATAAGATGGAAAAGGAAGGTTATGTCCAGTGGAAGCAAGGTCGGGTGACTTGGGAAGAATACAAGGATGTTATTTTCTATCTGTTATATGTGTATATGATAATTCGTGCAAATAAAATTGTCGCATATTCTATAATTATAAAATGTTAAGATATATTCTTATAAGAAGTTTTTAAAACACACGACCCAGCAACGGGGATTGCAACACAATGTCAAAACCACCTGGACAAAGGAGGGAGGACTCTATTCACAAGCAAATGAACATGGTCAGGAGATGGATCACTCATCAAGGTGGTCTGAGGACGATAAATACGCGATAAATATCCGAAATTGAGATAGCCAGAGACATCAGGGAGATACATCTCAATACCGGGAATGTATCACGGGTGTTCATCACTCTCCGGACATGTATTGTTCAACTTGCCACAGAGAAAAGAACTCCACCTGCATACCTGCAGTCCAAAAGAAAGAAAGGGACCCTGCCTCAGAAAAGAAAACTGTATAAAAATCGTCCAGACAGGACAGTCGGTGTGAAGCATAGGAGACTCTCGGCTGCAGCGGTCAAACGTGTCTCACCCAGCACCGATACCCAGGCTCAGCACTGACCCTTTTTGATAGTGGCTTTTTTTTGTTATTATTCTCTAAATTTATATTTGATGCATTCAATAAATTTTCTTAATTAATAAATTGGAGCTTTCATTCATAACACCAGCATAGGGAGAAAAATTATTTGGCCAAGGCTCAGTTATAGATGAAGCTGGCAAGAGCTGTGGAGGTGCAATAAAAAGATGGTTTTTTCAAAGACAGTTACAACCCACTGCAGGATAAGGATGGTCATCTCACAAACAGGGACAAACAGAAGTATTTAATGCATTCTTTGTCTCTGTCTTCAGCATTGGACAGGAGCTGGACTCAATGACTATGATGGTTCCCTTCCAACTCAGCATATTTTGTGGTTCTATGATTCTAAGTTTTCTGTCATTCTGTGTATCCATATAGCCCCAATGTGTGAAAACATAATGAACAGCTCTATCAGCAAAAAACACTTTACAGTGTTTTTCAGGTTTTCTCTAATATATTTTAAGATGAGGAAAGGGCATGAACATACCAGAGTTCTGTTGGGCAGAAATATCAAATAATTGCATTCTGTGAGTGATTGTGGGGCAGACAAGGGTCTTGTGATGAATTTAGATATAATCTGCTGCTCTCTGCTAGAGCATGTCTCAGTAGATGGAAGCACTCAGTATTGAACACTATATATGTGTTAATTGTGCTATTTGCTGTCACACAGTTCTTTAAAAAACTATTCAGACATATTGGGAGTGGGAAGAGTAATTAAGATTGTATTGTTCCTCCTTCATTGTCACGAACTCTGGAGATGCTTGAGGCTGGCCCAGGAAACTGATAATTCCTAAGGCAGAGCAGCTGTTTTGTTCCTACAGTCCTTGAAAATCTGGAGCCTTATCTAATCCCCTTTTTTACCTTGACCACAGAGAA
This sequence comes from Chloebia gouldiae, assembly GCA_003676055.1. Classification (NCBI taxonomy): domain Eukaryota; kingdom Metazoa; phylum Chordata; class Aves; order Passeriformes; family Passeridae; genus Chloebia; species Chloebia gouldiae. The sequence continues at coordinate 17,397,828 of QUSF01000013.1, forward strand.
TTCACTAGGGATAGTTCTGAGATGAGCATTGTCTTTCAGGACTGTGCCATTCAGTTTGAATACAGATTCAGCAGGTGTTAAAGAAGTGAAAACAGCTCAACTGACAGCAGTTGCAGACTTAATGAAATAACAGGTGGGAAAAAGGAGTATTTTCCTCAGTTAAAAAATATGTTTCACTAATCAGTTAATATAACTGTGAGGGTGGGGTATTTTGTGAGCAAAGAAACTACTGAGACAAGTTTCAGGCAAATGCTGACTCCTGAAAAAATAGATTTGTCAGATCATATCATTAACTTGTATCCTTTAAGGAGTTAAGAAAAAATCCTGCTTTTGTTTTTTCCCCAGTAGAGCAAAATGTTATTTTATTTAAAAGGAAAAAAAAACCCTCAACTAGTTAAGTAATTCACTTAGTTTGTTAAATCCAAAAGCAGCCAAGGACTTCTGTTTGAGCTATAAATTAGGGCTTTTCTTTAATTGTGAGATTCACACGTTCACAATGTTGCAACACTGATTAGAACTACATTAAGGTTTAAAGACAGTCTCTCTCCATCTCTATGTGGATGTGAAATGTATGATTTTTAGTTTTGTTTAACAAAATATCTTTCTTTAGCAAAATATTTTTCAGCAAGATCATAATTTCAGAAATGCTGAACAAACCTGGTATTGGAGTTTTTCATGAGAACTTGAGACTTTGAGTTATTTTTCCATCCTTCAACAAGAGGCAAAGTCTTGTGAGCATTTCTCCATGTCAGATGTCTGGTTTTGAATCAAAACTTCTTGATTTGGTACTCTGAGCAGAATAGATCCAGTGGTTCAGACATCTCTCCTAGAAGAAATTTTGGATCCTAATGGGAACAGTCCACCCACAATGAGATTTGATGAATAATGGTGCTGGAAATTTGATGGTCATCTGCAGCCAGAAGGCATGAGATTTGAGAAAGGGGGAACTGATAAGCCATCTTTGCTAACTAAGGTTCTTTCCTACTATGCTGTCATCTTATAAAATCATGTATATGAGGATTAAATACTTCACATTTACTAAAAGGCCTCCTAAAAAAAGTATACTATTCAGTTCAATTTAATATATGTTTAGCTAGCTTGAAAAACAATGCATTTTTAAACTTCCACATGACCTGCATTTAATCATTGCCAAGTCTGCACAGACCAGCTCCTGCTGATCTGAGGCTTTCATTGCAAGCTGTATGAATTGTTACAGGGTACTCTCTTGAGACCACAGTGTATGCTAACTAAAATATCAACATGAATATGTTCCTACATTCTAGTATCAGAAATATAATTTACTGATGTCTAGTAGGACAATTGACAGTACATTCAGTGATTCAGACAGCGAAACCTGCTCCAGAGTTTAATACTTTCAAAAAGAAAATATATAAATATTAGTAACAGGAAACTGCTGTTGTGCAAACACTTTTATAACCTCTGCAACTATTAAGAGGGAGGAAGCACTTAGGATTTTACTCACATTTTACTCACTTAGGATTTTACGCACATAGATACACAGGGACATCCCCTTGTATAAGAGTCTAAAGGTCCTAAGAATTCTTCCAATTTTGGCTCAATTTGTTTCAGATGCAAACTTTGAATACCCCACCTAACTTGCGGGAAATCCTTTCTCTGTGTTTACAGATGGGGTTTTTTTGTGTTTACATCATCAGCAAACAGAGAACAATGGTGACTTTTTTGTAATTTGTTTTATCTCTTGGAATTGTTAGAGGTCCCACAGCTCTGCTGTCACTAGGTCAGTTAGATAGTTTAGCTTTTCCCCATTGTGTGTACTGTGACAGAGCACCTCTGCTTCCATACTTAAGGTCAGACTTCAAAGGATTCATCCACATCTGAAAGCTGGCTGAAGCATTGTATTTTTATAGAAAAAGTAAAAAACTATTTCCTGTTCTAGACACAGTTTTTCAACTTTACCAGAATACCTTGGCTTGCTCTCCTAAAGTGCATAGTAATGGCAGGGGGATGCAGTTTCACTTGCATTTGGTGACAGGGACTCCTGTCACATGTCCTGCATTAAGTTAAATGACAGGGATATGCTTCTGCATTGCTTATGACCACAGACACATCCTGAATGCAGCCACCCTCTTTAGGACCTCTAAGTTTCATAAGCAATGACTGGGACAGGGAGCAGGTCTGGTCTGCTCTCAGCTCAGTTTTTGAGGTAGCCAGTGAATTTAGGCAATCTTCTTTATGTCAATGTATCTTGATTTGCAAATGATAATTATTTAGACCTCTTTCCACAGCATATTAACAAATTCCATATAAAATCTAAGTAAGAGTATTGTTCAGTTTCTCTTTCTGTAAAACCTCAGGGTCTAAGTATGTTCATCATAGCAATCACAGACATTTTTTAACCCCAGGACTTCATGTTAAATGAAATATAGGCATAGGCAGAGACAGAAACATATCACTCAGACACCTAGATTCTTTAATGATCACTTGTTAAAACTTTGATTTTTAATTGGAGTGGAATATGAATTTGGCTAAAACATTATGTGATATGTACAGATGATGAATAGGAAAATGCTTGCATTCAGAAGAGCTTGTCATTTATACAAGAACATTTACAAGCCATGGCATACATATAACCTTGCATGAAATAATTTGTTCAAGTTTAAAAAATCATTTATTGTTCAAGCCTATTTTTTTTTATTGCCAATAATTGTAGGTGTAGTGCTAGAACCTAGATCATGAAACAGAAATTCAAATTTTTGTTCATTTATGTGTTGGTGAGCAGTATGGTGAAACTCATCCAGGAAAATGGAAAGTGATCTTAAAACTTTCTAAACTATTAGTATCTCATGTACTTTCTAGAAAAGTAAAAAAAAAAAATAGCTGGCCAGCAAATGTGTAAAGATGACCCATGTCTTTTACTTGTACTTCAGGATTGTTATGAGAGAAAAACCTCACTTTGAGAGATGGTATTTAAAATTTATTGAACATAATATACATCATTTCTCCTGCATAAAATAATAACTTAGTAAATGCTGCTACTGAATTTTTTAAACCTGATGTGCCACCTAAACTATGTTTTTGCTTGTGTGTTCGTGCCTGGCAAGCTTTTTTTTGTTGTTGTTGATGCATTCCCTCTTAGACATGATATTATGGGGGTGTGAGTATATCTTAACTGTTTTTGACTCTGCTCTGTTATCTCTAACATGTTATTTTTCCTTTTATGTAGCATCTTCTAAGTGTGCTTGATAGATCCAAAATCTGGGTCTGGTGTCATTTTCCTGGTGTTTCTGTTGTCTTTTCAATTCCTCATCATAAAGTTTGCAACAATGCTAAACAGTAGTGAAGAGATGTAAACTTGTATTACCTTGGTGATTTCCCATGGAAATATTCTGTTAGCAGGTGGTTAAAACCCTACTAGTCACTTTACACATCTGAATATGATGATATTGATGGATTGGAATTCCATAGACCTGAAAGTCCATGCTATAGAACTTCACAGGATAATGCCATTTGAAAAAAAAAAAAATCAAAATAGGTCTTTTGGTTAGCTACCTGTTCTTTGAACGTTCTTAGTGAATTCCTGCTAATAAATGGCATGTTTAATATGCAGTTAAAACAACAACAGTATCTCTGTTTTCAACTTGTTGTGAATTTTGTATGCTGTACATTATTCTTTTGTGCCACAAGGACTATCAAGATTTCTATCCATTTGGACACAGGGAAATATCCTTTGCTAGATATTCTATCAAAACTTCCAAGTTTTTTTTTCAATGAGCAGAAGGCCCCTTTTTTCAGATTTTACTTAACAGTTCTGTCAGATTTAATGGTAGGGTGGCTGCTTTAAAATCACTTTTCTCTTTTTGCTTCTCTGTTTATCAGTTTCTTGACTGTAGTCTATAGTTGCGGTCTGCAGTGGTGGTGGGTGCAACCTTCCCTGCGAGTCTCTTGCGCCAACGGGTAGGAGCCATGAGAGCACTGGAAGCAACCCGGCAGTGAAGACATGGGAGGGTCCAGACATGGACTTTCAACAGGGGTTTATTAGGGTCCAACGCTGAAGGCGTCCAGGGGCCAAAGACAGGGAACAAAGGTGGATCCAGGGTATAAATACAGGAAAAAAGAGGATGGAGAAGAGCATCAGCGATCCAATGGTCTGAGGGCTCAGGGGTAGTACACAGAGAAGGGACTAATAAAGAATGCCAGGGTAAATGGGTGGGGTTACACACCAGTGGGATTACAAGGAGTGGAGACTTTACTAGAACATGAATATGTAAGGTGAAAGGGGTCCAGAAAGTCAACGGTCCAATGGGGAGGACAAAATTCGGACAAATTAACATAGTGCTGCAGAGCACCATGGGGGAAGCTTCTTTCTTCCCCTGAGCTGTGAGGTACGCCCAGAACCTAAGGTGATCTCTCCACAGGATTGCTGTTCTCCCCAGTAGGCTCACAGGCCTCCACAGGCTATATTTCTCATATTTCCACTGGACTGATGGTTCATGTATTGTACCAAAGCAAGTAATGTGCTGAGTTAGTGGACTATTAGAACTCCTTTGAAATGCTGTGCCCGTCCACTTATCTGCTTTATTTCACTTATGAGTAAGTTAATGCTGACTGAATAACTGTTATTACCAATAAATACACATGCAACATGACTTCTCTCACATCTAGTGAGTCCCTGACTTCTTTAGGACTCTTTTAAGTGCTTGGGTTGTACTGCTTCAAACAGCAAGCAGAGATGAACTTGCAACATGGTGCTTTCCATGGTGTGTTCAATAAATGGCTTGTTATGTGGGCAATAGACTCCCCCAGATAACAGTGCAGTGCAATGCAACTTTACTTGGATGGTAAAGCAGACCCTTCTGTCCAAAACCTGAAACTTTGGATATGTCTCCATCACAGAGGGCAGCTTTAAACATAAAGCTGGAGCTAGTTCTGAGTAAGCTGGTGTGTCTACAGAGGGCAGCTCAGTGCCATACAAAAATATAAGCCTTGACTGACATCAGCTCAGACTCCACCCTCTCTCCCTGCTTCACAGTTAGAGTAACTGCCCAACAACAAAGCTTTACACTCAGATAGCCACAATGCTGACCCCTTGGCCAACTAGCTTTCAGTAGAATAAATATCTTGGAATAAATATCTGTTCCCTGTGCTGCAGAGAGGTAGTCTATACTACAATGCTTATATATTGTATCATTCTTGCTTTTTGATCATATGTATCAGAAGGATATGGGATAAAAGTGTAAAACTTCCCTAACTAATCCAAATCTACTTGTAATTTCAGACTTCAAACATTTCCTGGAATGCATCTCTTAAGGACCATGCTGCTTCATATCAGTGCTGGTAAATAAGTAATTGTTCTTCCCCAGAATCAGCATGGACTCAGCTATCACAATCCTGGAAGGGTAGAGCCTACCTTAATTTTATTAAGGTTGCAACCTGCTCAACTGCTCAGCACAGGTCTGTTCTCTGCTCTTTGCCCTGAAAATAGTACAGTAGTTGTGCTATACTCTGATAGATATAGTACTTAAAAGATATAAAGGATTGACCTCAAGCCCTCAGAGAGAATTGAGCTTTAAGAAGTTACCTATGGGAAGGTAAAAGAAGAGTTTTATCTTATTATCTTATTTTTGAAAATTTTGTTATCAATATTTCAGGAGACACACTTATTGAATACGCTATTAACTGTTGTATTTTATGTGCATTTATTTAATAAGCCAAGGGAGCTGATGGGTGCTTTGGTGGTTTTGTGTAACTGCTTCTCTATGTTGAATATTTCTTTTGACAGTTTGTCCCATTAACAATAAAAGTTCTTTCCCTCTGCTTTTCCCCACCTAAGGTCTTTATAATCAGCACAAATGACTACAAGTTTTTTCCTATTTTTTAGGAAAAAAATACCAACACAGTATATTGCTTTGGGGAAGCACCTACAGCTACACTTATACTATGAAAAATGGCTTACATGAAGTGCATTCCAAAATAAACTGGCAAGGATCTACTTGCATGCTGTTGACACTTTTTGGAAATAAAACTAAACAAATTCCATCCAAATCTAGACAAGATTTTTAAATTAAAAAAATATGTAGCCAGATGTATGATAGTAAAATTGCCAACAACACAGTGCCTTGCTCCATTAATATCTTCGTCCACAATAAGAAGTTCAGCAATAGTAAGTCTTCATGAAGATTGTGTGTGTTTATGTGTGTGTCTAAATAGGTATCACCTTGCAGGTGATATCTCTTTCTCTGTGCTCTCACTTGTGTATTTGCCTCTTCCCAGCTTTTGGCACTACTTCTTTGATCACATGCTAAGATGACTCAATTCACTGACTGAGCAAAAATATGTATGTTTAGCTTGAATAAGTTCACAATGTAAGCAGACAAGTGCCAATGTTAACAGAAAGTCAAAACAGTGTGTGATTAGACAAGGAAAATGGAGGAAAGTGAAAGTGGGATCTCTCAAGTGCTAAAAAAAAATATTAATTTGGCTCCCTGAAATAACACCCCATATTTAGCTATACAAGTAGACTTCAAGTACAGTGATGATTCTGCAGAGACAAGAGAGCACTCTCTAATACACATTTCTCATTTCTTTAACCTGCATGCTTGAGAATTTATAAAACAAATTTGCAGAATGGCACAATCATTATTAAGAACAGGCCAGTTTGAACGCAGTTCGTCTTCTGGAGAGAAGTTACACATTAAAAGTTCAGTTATAATGGTTAAAATCCTGTATCTTCATCTACATCTACTATATATAGCATTACAAGTACTGCACTCACCAACACCAACTGGTAATGAAAATAGGCATGAATTAAATGTCATTAGGTTGCAGATTGCTGAACTCTGTTTCTTTTTTTTTTTTTTTTTTTTTTCAGAAAAAAGGAAGACTATCTGCTAGGGTTCCATTTCTAAAAATTATCTCCAGAACTTCTGTTTTTATTTTTTTTCACAAATAATTTTCATGTCTGAAGTAGAAAAATATGTAAACCTTTCTTTGAGTAGCCCTACCATTCACAGCAGAATAATGATCAGAAAAATCTGTCTAAATAGAGTGTGACTGTTCACTCAAATTTTGCTCAAATTTTGACTGTCACACAGCTCATGCTAAGGCCATGCTTGGAGCAGTGCCATTACCTCAGAATGAGGGCAACACATAGGCAGGGTGTGTGTGGCAGAAATGGATAAAGGTAATTGTGCAGCCACTATCACCCTAAGCTTATGATCTCCTGCAGAATCCTTACATTAGCAGCTTGCTGGAAATGTCCTCAGAATACAGTAAAAAAGCATGGAAATAGACCAGTCTTCCAAGCTGGAAAGTATAAATAGATCAGTTTATCCCACAAAAATTTGAAGTGGATCCAGGAGCAACTGGGCTCCCAAAGTTTTCATGCTTTTTGGTGGAATATAGGGAGTGCCTGCATCATGGGGAAGGAAGGATAAGTTTCACACCATCAGCTAGGTACATGCTTTCACAGGTGCATGAGTTACAAGTTATGATTTATAGAACATCTGAGTTAGAAACTTTGTTAATTAAGTAATGGGTTATTGAATTTCTGTGTTGGACTATTCTATACAAATGAATTTGAGCCCTTGTTGGTCATGTTTATTAGTTTTCTTTCATGATGAACTTATAAGGTTTGTTTTACAGAGTATGTTTTCCCCTTACATATGAGAGATCTGGACAGAAAGTGACAGATGAGCTAAGTAGAACTCTGGTACATTTGACCTTACTTTAGAAAAGTCACTGGCAAGTGAGGAAGAGCAGGCAGATATTACAGAGGGATGTAAATTTATGTTGAAATGTGCTGAACAGATCTGTTTGAGTCTGACCAAGTCCCACTGTGTACTGGTGTGATCTTGTATCCTGTAGGGCAGATAACCAGGTAAGACTATATGAAACACTGCTATTTCCATTGATGGAATTACAGGTCAAATTCCAATATTTGTAGGTAAATCCCTTTAGGGACAGCATGTCTGGATATTCGGGAATAAAAGTTTAGCAAAGAATTTTTTTAAGTCATCTTTAAAACATGAAGATGCACCTCATCCTAGTCTGATTTTACTTTCTGTGAGCCCGGATTCTCAGTATCTTATATCAGAAAAAGATCTCTTTCCAGCAAGATTTTACTTCCTTTATCACCACTTTAATTCACTTTAATTTGCCATCACACTGCTTCTCAAGCATAGTCCTTCATGGAGACATCCAGCTTCCCTGTGGTGTGACAATTGTCAGCAATACAACATGTTAACTGTTACAGACAACCTAATGCGTACATTCAGCATAAAATACAATATGATATTTCTGATTTTATTCTGTCTTTTTCTCTCTCTGGCCTAACCTGTTCTAATCCAAGCCACTTTTCATAGTATAAGTGTAGCTGTAGGTGCTTCCCCAAAGCAATATATTCTGTCAATTCACAACACTCAGTGCTGAGTTTTACTTCTTCGTCTTCTTCTTCTTCTTCTTCTTCTTCTTCTTCTTCTTCTTCTTCGTCTTCTTCTTCTTCTTTGTCTTCTTTGTCTTCTTCTTCTTTGTCTTCTTCTTCTTCTTCTTCTCCAAACTGATGTACTTCAGGTAGTTAAACTTAATGCCCCCTTATAGCCTGACAATATGTTTTCACTTATACACCTCTATAAGACAGAAGCTTTAAAGCAGAACAATAATGGTTGGATTTCGACATCTGTTCATCTCAAGATGGCAAATGAATAAAGAAAATTCCATCTTGCTGGAATATGAACAAGGATATGATGATCTATCTAGTGGAAGAATCTTGGTTTTGAGGTTACCAGTCCATTGTGTGCTATCAGATCAGGCAAAGTTTGATCTACTACATCCTGTCATGCACCAAGTCTCGTATGGGGAAAGAATTTAGGTTCTTGTAGAAAGACAAATAAATGGAAGAACATTCCACTCATCCAAATGTACTTTTGGTATCTAGATTTATACCTGGCGTGAATTAGACACCAAAATAAAGACTATTTTGTACTTTTTTCTGGTCACAGATATGAGCATAATAAAACTAGTGCTAGTGAGTCCAGATCAGGGCCATGAAGGTGATCAGAGGGCTGGAATAGCTCTCCTAAAAAGACAGGCTGAGAAAAATGGGGTTGTTCAGCCCTGAGAAAAGAAATCTCCAGACCGAGCTTCGATCAGCCTTTCATTATGTGAAGGAGGCTACAAGGAAGCTAGAGAGGGACTTTTCCCCCATATTAGAAAGAAATTATTTCCTGTGAGGGTGGTGAGGCCCTGGAATTTGTTGGGACTTGGAATTTGGATGGGACTCTGAGCAATCTGGTCTAGTGAAAGGTGTCCCTACCTGTGGCAAGGGCTTGGAATGAGGTTTACGGTCCCTTCCAACTGAAACTGTTCTATGATTCTATATTGCACATGAAATACAATAGTAATGTATTGTATATATTTTGCATTCAGAAAGAGGTCATATTCCCATGTTTTACTTGAGAAATTAAAAATTTTCAGAAGTGGATCAATTAAAGGTGCATTTCTTAAGAATGGTCCCACTCCAGCAATGCCCAGGTTTGTAAGTTCTCCCACTTCAGCTAAGTTGGTAAGCTCTTGAAAATAAATAAAAAAGGTGTCCTTCCTCGCTTGTTGTTAATGGAGGTCAGCAGTTTACAGAATTTTTTTTTAAAAACAGGATTCTAAATTACCTAGTTATAAAGCCTGTCTTCACCTATTGGTTACAAATCACTTTCATAACTATTATGCACATATATGTATAATATAATTGCAGTGCCATAATTGCACTAGTTATCTAGTGCATGAAGTCTGTATGACAGGTAAAACAGTAGTTTTAATCAGTCTGAAATTCTATTCCTTTTACAGATTAAGAAGGAAATTAAATTGTCATATCAGACCATATATTTTTCCATTTATTGTTAGGTTAAAACTTTAACACATCCTGCCATATTGTACTTGAGATTTCATGCCCCTGCTGCATTATTTATCTTATCAGCTATTTCCAAGTTTCAAAGGATAAGAACAAGATGAGGAAAAATGAATAGGCTCAATAGAAAGAACAAGGAAGGTCTAAAATCTTCTGTGTAATTGTAAGAGTGAGTGAACACAGTTCATCTTGAAGGGAGCCACACCTAGGTGAGACAAGAGCAGTATTCCAAAATTTCAGAAAATACTTGGGCTTTAAAAGAATCATAGAATAATTTGGGTTGGAGGTAACCTTGAGAATAACCTAGTTCCATCTACCTGCTATGAACAGGGACACCTTCCACTAACCAGGCTGCCTTGAACGCTTCCAGGGATAAGGTATTTGCAATTTCTCTGGACAATTTTTTCCAGTTCTTAACCACCCTTCACAGGAAAGAATTTCTTCCTAATATCCAATCCAAATCTACGTTCTTTCAGTTCAAAGACATCACCCCATGTCCTGTCATTATCCCCTTGTAAAAAGTCCCTTTCCAGATTTCCTGTAGGCCCCGGTTAGGCATTGGAAGGCTGCCACAAGCGCTCCCCGAAGCCCTCTCTTCTGCAGGCTGAATAGCTCAAATTTTCTCAGCCTTTTCTCCTTGGAGAGATGTTCTGTCCCTGTGATCATCATCTTCATGGCCCTCCTCTGGACTCACTCCAATATATCCATTTCTTTTCTCTTCTGAGGGCCCCAGAACTGGAGGCAGTATTCCAAGTGGGCTATCACAAGAAACTAGAAGCAATGATAGTTTTAAATCCCGTTGTATTTGGGCCAAATTTTGCCCAGGAACACATTCTGCAAGTCTCTAAAGGATATGCAGTTCAGGAGAATGAGAAACTCTAAAACTAGTGGCAGGTGTTGAGTTCTATCAAAACTTAGTATAGTAGGAAAAAGTCAGAGACACTAGTATTTTAGCTGAGTTTAACCCTGTCAATCAGTAAAACATGATAGAAAGGGAGTCTAAAGTCAGCTTTTTCTTAAAGGAGAAGGGAAATTGATGTGTATCTGTAAGCCTTTTTTGCCCTAAAACTTAATTGAATAGTTTTGCTTTCCTTTCTTCAGATAAGTTTAAACCTTAAAGATAATGCAAATGGACTACAGCAAATTAAAAAAAAAGGGGGGGGGAAAGTAATTCAGGTTTGATAGAAATAATTGAAGTACCTTCACTGTCTTTTGGTAAAATAGAAGCAAGTTTTTCTTCATGGCAGGAGAATTTTTATGGATTTATGAGTTTCAAAGTGAACACCAAGCAATGAACCAACAAAACAAAAACTAAGGCAAATTTCTACAGGCTAAAGTATCTGGATACATTTGGAAAAAACCTGGTTAAATCAATACTTCTAGGATTCTAACGATTTCATGAGTTCTAGTGGAGTGTGCAACCTTTTATAAGCTTTCTCTTTTATTTTTCAGTAATTATTTCTAAGATATTGCAAACTACTTTTTGACTATTTTTATACATAATAAAATAAAGTTCAACATATAAATTCCTTTGAGATTATTTATATGAAACAAATAAAAGGAGTAGAGCAAGTATACTTTTCTTCCCTCCAAGCCTTTTTTGATCACCCTTTTCCAGAGTGTAAATACTGCCTTTGCTTACAGCTAGGTAAAATAAGGAATTACAACTTCAAAGAATCAGTAAATCTAAATTATATAGAAAAGATTAATAAGTACCATAAGGAAATGCCAGGTCTTGTGGAAAATGTCTGTATAAATTCAGTTGAAGATTCAGTTCTCTGGTGACTTATCTGGGCTAGGCACTTGCAAAAGTAATTGTGGAAGAAAGACTGTCTCTTACACACTTCTATTCCTTTCTGTGTGCAAGCAACCTTCCATGGCAACATTCATTACCTTCTGAGAGCATAGGGACAGTCAGAACACATGGAAGAGAAGCAGTCTAAGCCTCACATCACACATGCTGCAAGATGATGGACAATGCTACTGACTGAGTAGTAAATTATTATCCCCCTGCCGCAATGAGGAAACAATGTATTTAAGTTTAGCCCCTGAGGTGTGGCTCCGGGCCACATTACCTCCTGTGACTCCCACTGGAAGGTTAAGCACCAACCTTTGCTTAGGGCTGTGCCCAAGGGCATCTTTTGGAAGCAAATTCAGGCTTTTATTTCTGCTCTTAGCTGTATACAGTCAGCCAAGAAATGGAGTGGTAGCCCTGTCTTCTGCTGTAAGGGTTCAAATCAAAGCATGACCAGTATTCAGATATTCCTGAATCAATATTGCATCATTGTACTAGGTTGTAGGTGAAATGCTGTGTCTTCTGGAGCTCTAGTTTTGTAATGCAGATGACATTTTAGTTTCACTGCATTTTTTTTTTTGGCTGCTTTGGCCTTCCCAGAGGTGGGCTGAGCTTTGAGTATCAAAGAGGCAGATAACTGATGTAAAATGATGGTGCTAACCCAGGCTGCAGAAAACGTTCCCTTTCTAAGACATATTCTCCATAGGATTCATAAATTAAAGCATAAAGCATTCATCGGTTTGGCTGATGGACTTTCGATTCTGCTCTGCTTCCTGTATGTGGTTGTGGAGGCTAAATGTAATTAAGTATCTTGATGTTTCCAATATTTTCTCAGATTTTAATTTGGCTGCTAGTGTAGATGTTCTAGTATATCTTAGTGCCATTGTATAGTACCATTAATTAATACATCACATATGGGGGGAAGTCATTCTAGGAATTTTTGATTGACTCGCTATGTGGCCAAATAAAGTTCAAAAATATTGTGAATGCATTCTGCCCATGCTATTTGTTGCTTAGAGTATTCGGTAATAATTACTTCTTTGCCATAATTTTCTACAAGGTTTCTGTGGGGCATTTATACATTATAGGAATTTTACTGTGCAAAAATATGTCTGCCTGAAACTAGGAAGCATGTATAGGCATCTGACTTGCTTCAGGACTCATTTTGTCCTGTTCATTCTGTATTTCAAAGCTACTGTATAGCTTGAGACAGGCATTAGGAAGTCCTGTGTCTTAATATCTGCAGTATCACTGTCAACTTGGATGTCCTAAGTTGATGGTCGCTGAAAGCAGTGGAGTTAATACCCTGTATTTTTCACTTTGCACATTTCTACCAGGTGTAGTTGTTAAGCTTTGGGTCACACCATAAGTATTTTACTTGAGAAGTAGGCTGAAGAGGACTTCACATAATGTCATGTCTTCTGATACAATTAAGGAACTTACAGGATATAAATAGATATAATCAATATGAAAATTAGCATCCTAGAACTTCCTGAAAATTGTTATTGAACCTCCACATATATTACTTCAGTTAGTTTATTCAGAGAGAGATTCCCATATAGGAGCTAAAGGTCATAAAATGGCCCTTTGCTCCCCCTGGTTAATCATAGGCTATGGCTAATAGGACTCTCTGATTCATAGACAATATTAATATCCCAGTGCCCTGAAATACAGAAGATAATGAAGTGGTAAACAACTTTGCACAGTGGTAGGTGATAATGCACAAACGGACATGTATCCCTAATGGGAATATCAATTTCTTGGTCTTTTACAGCAGCTGGAGAGCAATTTCTTCTTATGTTGTCTCACTTTGATGTCAGAATAATTATTAAACAAATAAGTACCCCCATCTGGCAAATGGTCTTTATAGCAAGTCTGCCCACAAATATAAAAAGGTGAGAGTGAATGACAAATATGTTTATCTTGTGTACCAGTTTGTGCAGATTTGCTGAAATACCAGCAGAAGCCAACAAAAAAAACAAACAAATAAACAAACAAAAAAAACAACCCAAACTGTAAATTATCTGCTAACAATCCTGTCACAAGGAAGAATGTGAGTGTATCTAGTGTACCTACAAAATGGGAATAATTTTTAGAAGTGAGAAGAGCATTCCTAACAGATAAATGTGGTTTAACAACAAAGACACTATGGTTTGATGTCCTCCTTTGGGAAGTTACTGATCAGTTACTAATGGGTACTGAAAGAACACATTGCATCTGTCGATCTTTATTCAAGAGTCTGGATACTAACTTTAAGAAATGCAGTAATGTGTTTTGTCTGGTTTATGTGTTCTTCTGTTCCTGTAGAAATAATGTACTAAAGTGTTTTCCTCCTGGGCACAGTATTAAGACAACCATACATGTTCACATGTAATTCTCACTTCTTCGTTGAGTGGTTCACAGGAGTAGGATGCATGGGCAGTAGAGATTAAATACAGCACAGGACCCAAATAAATACTCTGCTTGTGCCAGCATACAGTTCTGTCTGCACTCAACATCGATGGAAGCAGATGCGTTGAGCAGCACAGTGCAGGCATACAGTGAGAATTATTGTTATGTGTAATATGGGTAATTTGCACCTATAGTGTGATTTATATGTAATGTTTTATATTACTAAGAAATGTTGTCATAAAACATGCGAGTCTGAGCCAGAATGTTGACTCACATATTTTGAAACTACCGCTGGTAAGAAAGAAGAGAACGTCATTTACAAGATAATACACTTAGTAGCTCTTTGGGAGATGGGTCGTTTCCCAAGGTGATCCTAGGAACTCCCAAGCGATGATCATCTCGACAACTACCCAAGACTGAGATCTCTAGAACCACCAAAGAGATACATCTCAACACTGAGTTCCCCTAACTCAATCAGGGATGTACCCTGCTGTCACCGGACACCGTTTTGTTCAACTCAGCGCAGAGAGAAGAGACTATGAATATGTGGGACTTTGAATGAAAAAAAGAGCAAGATTATAATTGATGATGTCCTATTTTTGTTTTGTTTTGTTCTTGTCTAGAAATTGTTTACTCGGGTAATTTTTTCTGTCCAAAAAATGTCTACCTGACAAGACCAGATTGTTGGATAGCTGTATACTGAGAGAAGCAGTTTGAACTATTCTGGGAGCAGCAGCTAAAAGGAGTTTAAACAACAATGCTTTCTAAAGATGTGTTCTCATGGCTATGAATAAACTAGCTGAGAAATCCCAAATGCAAGTAAATGATGGCTGAACTATTTTACTTTCATTAATAGCTGCTCTTAATGGGCTCCTGAGCTACTTTAGATATGAGCCACAGCTGTAGAAGAAACAATCAGCAAAGCCTACCTGTCTAATGCAAACAGAAGCAATTCAGTTCCAGAAGGATGTTAAATAGAAGTGAAAGACTGGATGGAAATACTATCAGCTGTTGCTGTTAAGAAATCAAAGACTAGAAAATTCAGTAAGAAGCAATTTTCCTATAACATAAAACAGCATGTTGATCCACCCTCTTGAAAATGAAGTTACAGTAAGCTCAAATTAATATAAAAAAGAAAGAATCAAATATGTATGTATCAACTTTCGAAGAAGACTTTTCTTCCTCTAGAGTATCAGAAGTAGTATACAACTAGTAGAAGACTAGTAGAAGACTAGTTTTGGATCACTGAATCCTGCTTGCACCTTTAAAAGGAAGTATGATTTCTTGGGTTTGAAGAGAGTTTGCATGGATAACAGGATTAATCAAATCTGCCAAGATATTCACCTCCTCATTTACATTAATGACAAATAAAGTAAAAGAAAAAAAAAGGTAAGTAAATAAAGTTAAAATCAACCAAAAAAAAGAGAGATTTCTCTCCACCATCTAAGTCTGATAATGTGATATGCTCCTTCAGCTGTAATAACTGGACAACAGTATCACAAACCTTACCGTTTGTGAAGGAAGGGAAAGGCAAAAACCATTTCTTTCTGTTGTGTTCTGAGCTTCAATCTCCAGCATTGTAGAATTTACCATCAATGACCTACTGAGAGACTAGAGAGCCATCCCAGGTACAAGAATCAGTATAAAGGTGCTTCCCAGTGAGATCAAATTATGGACAGTCATCAAGACATAAAGTGTGTGCTAGAACCATTGTCCCTAGGCTGCCACACACACCTCTTCCTATTTCAGGCCATTTTCCTGCTGTCCCAAGCAAGCGTTTTCTTTTGCTCTGTGTTCATCATGTCCCTATTTTTCATTTCAGGTTTTTCCAATTTTCTTCACTACTCACACTCCTTATACTGTACCTTCCCTTAACACCTGAAAACCAGGTTTCTGACTTTCTCTCATTTGTATCTTCTTTCACTCTTAGAAGTTTTGTAAATGAGCATCCTGTGGCTACATCTTGACAGCAAAAACTGGGGTCATTCAATCTAAGAACTACACTAAAACCTGGGATATGTGAAAGTGGGAATAATTATATTCAGTTAGTCCCATATATCCAAGCTGACAAAACCTGAAACGCCAGCAAAGCCCTTACTGTACTGTAGTTATTGAATTGTTAAATAATGACACTGTGAACATTTCTGCATCCCTGTTTCATAGAGATATCTCATTATTCATAGGTGATGTGCTGTGGTTTTTCAGTGTGTGAGGAGGTGCAAAAGAATAAGCTCACACCTCAACTTTCCTTAGTAGAGAGGAACATGCAGTGTTCTCTTTTCCTGGGATCTCTTGAAGTTTCATAGACACTTCTCACTCACTGGTAAATCCTCTTTATACTACTATTAGTAATAAACCTTACAGTGAAACAAAAATTTGTCAGAAAATATTGATTTCTTGATGAAGAACATCAGTTGGCTTTTTTTCCCTTTGACACTGAAGGTCCTGGGAGTCTAATCTCACTCTACACTCTGGGGATCATGAAGTGTTAGTGTAGGTTTCATGGGTCTGAGACTTTTGGGCAGCCTGCAGATGGGGTCTACCCTGAGGACAGGTTTTGATACCCACACAGTTTGCCCAGAGAAATTGTTGTTCCTGTCAATTCTGATTATTAATTTGTTAGAAGAAAACAGATAAGTATCAAGCTTTAAATTCCTTGAGAGGATGCAAGGCACCTGGGCCACTTTCCTTATAGCTTCAAATTCTGTGAATACAAGTAACTGAAGAGAATGTCAGACCTTTTTCAGCCAAATGTAAACAAGTAAATTCTGCTTTTCAGGGAACTTGACAACTCCTTGTATTTCACACCTGCTTAAGAACAGAGTATGTTTTAATAGTCTGGGCAGCAACATTTTGAAATTCACTTACTTTGTATTACGCTAAATCTTAGCTCACTTATTTCTTTACGTGGTACTGTATCAGAATAATGAGCTGTACTTAATTAGAGGCCTATCATAAATTGTAGAATTATGTGATATGTGTTGAGGGATCAACATTTGGAATTAATATAACAGAAGTTTGTTTTCCAAACATTACTGTTCCTATTGATTGGTGAAATTTCATTTATTTTCCTGTGTATTACAATCAATAACAGGAAAACTTAATTTTCCACTATATCTAGTGGAATAATACTGGAACACTTTGATTCTTAAAAAATTTTAATTGCCATAAAATGAACTCAGTACAGAGCAATCAGCTTCTGATCCAGTTATCCCACAATGTTTACAAACAAGTGGTGAAAATGAAAAAGGAATCTGGGTCCTACTCAGGTATAAGTTTGTAATCAGAATCTATCTTATTAATAGATAGATACCAAAAAGCTAACACTCATGGCAGGAAAAGGATAAAAACCAATTAATTCTGTTTTCAACATTTTTTTGGGCAATTCAATAGAATGATTATTTTACATATGCTGACCATTTCCATCTTTGTTATTTATAGTTAAATATGACATGGATTATTTTTTGAGGGAAATGCAAAGGTAATCACTAGAGAAAAGCCTTAATTTCTAGATATATTTATGATCCCAAGCAAAAGATTGCCAAAGGCTCCAAGTAAAAACACTTCTGTCTGACTTCACAGAGTTCCAAGTGCAGAATTTGCTTTCCTGCCATGAACTATCAATCTTCTTTCAAATGTATTTTCTATAAAAAGTATTTTAATAGTCATGATAGACTATATGTGTGTGTATATACAATATAAAATTAAGTGCAATAAAACACTTTTTCTGAGGAAGTGTCATAAGAGTAAAGTCTGATTTTTCTCTTATTGGGAGCTTTCAGTTTCTGCTAAAATATTTCAAATATGCTGGGTAACAATATAGCTTGAAAGAGATAACATGTAGGAGGAAAAAGTCCTACAGGTGAACAGATCTTTTTGCTTAGTGTGTTTTCCCACTCCTCTGTGATATCTTTGGTTGGGCAGTTACTGTATTCAATTTCCTAAAGCAATATTATTTACAAAGACCCCCAAGAGGGAAAAGAATGACCAAGATTACATTAGGCTTTGTGTTTGATGTATGGGAAGTTACTCAAAGCTGCAAGGAAGAACAACATGTAGAAGTGCCTTTGTTGTTGTTGCACTTGTTACATTGCCAAAATTTGAGTTTACTGAGGACTGCAGTTTAGTTTGCAAACTAAAGCAATGTCTTATTTGATCTAAAATAGGATCATATTCTTATCAGTTCAAAAGAAAATACAAGTATTTTTTTATATAACTATGAAAATGCAAAGAGATTTTAGCTTTGCATATAGTGCTTTCTATTTCAAGTTTTCAACTATACTTAAATTGTAGTAACTCCCAATTTAATACACTTTAAAATATCCAAGTGACATTATGTTACAGAAACTAGTCAGGGAAAGACATAACTGTGGGAAACCACTCAGAAAATTCTGAAGTTAATCTCATCATCTTCTTGACAGGTTTTATATAATCATTTCGTGGCAACTGAATAACTACCCCCCAAATGAAACGACCCTGCCAAACATGTAACAGTAATGAGAATTACTTTTAAAAATAGGAAAAGGAGAAGAAAAAGAGAAATTACAATCTTATTTGGAATATTTTGTTCACTATCTTTGACTTCGGTCCACATTCTTCTCAAGTAATAAGAGTATCATTGAGATAGCTGAATTATGACAATAGACCACTTAACCCTACTTTTAACATTAAGAGACATCTCCAGAAATAAGTTAATTTTTATTTTGGAATATCACGAGTTTCCCTATGGACTGCCTGTGTCTTTCCATTGAATAGGGAATGCTGAAGTGAGTATGGTCTTAACTTTAGTGAGGTATATAACAGAAGGTTAAATTCAATTGTATCCCACTCCAAAATATTGATGCTGTAATTCAGAATGTAGCCACACTGAGGAATCTGGGAAGCATGGCAAAAAAAAGAAAAGGTTCAAAGCAATATATGGTTTAAGAGAAAAGCGAGTAAGAGTGTATATGCTAAAGACACATGGTAGAATAACACAGGAAACAAGACAGCGGAATCTTTTGTTCTTCCTATCAATAACAGGAACAAGGAAATATTCTGTGAAATTGTAGAATAATAAACTCAAAACTCATGAACAGGAAAATATCATTCAGTCCATAACTACAATTCTAATAATTAGAAGTAGGAGCAGCAAAGACATTAGTCAATTCTTGTAGGCATGGGTCACATTATTTCAAGCAAATAATAAAATCACTGAATACTCTGCTCTGTAAATATAAATCTTGTCTTTTAATTTTTTTTACAACTCTCCAGGCTTTAATACCTCCTAATTTTATTAAAAATTCCTCTTGCTTTTGTAAAGTTTAATCATTCAAAATATTGTCTAGACTCAACTGTACTGACGATTTCAATTTTTTTAAACTGTATTGCTCATACATTACTGCTCTCTATTTCAGAAACTTGCTGACTTTTCAGAAACCTCCCCTGTAATGAGAAACTGATACTGTTTAGCTTCTTTTTCTTTTGTTAGATTATTTTCTAGGTCATGAAGCTTCATGTTAAGTGTTACTGATAAACACCACTGCTAGAGCTAATTGAGATATGAACATAAGAATATTAGAAAGGTCACCCTGATTCAAACCAATCACCTAGTTCTCTTACAGTGGCAAGTAAGGAGTTCAAGAATGGGATAATTATGCTCCTGGCATTTCTTGTTGGAAGGAAACTGTGTGTTTATTCCTGGAGTTTTGTTTGAATGTTGTTTTCCAATTCCTATTACAATTTTGAGCAGCCAGCAGGTTTTGAAGGTACTTTGCTAGTAGTTGACTGGGATTGACTTCTTTCTCTGTAGCTTATAGTCTAGAGAATATTTAAAGAATTTTAATTGTGTACTTCTACTGAAATACATTTGGGCCTCTTCCTCTTTCCTCTCTCCCACAGCCTACAAATCATTATAAACATACTTCCATTGATTTAACTGAAAAGTAAATATGATTTTAGGAATAGTGCCCCATATTAATAACATCAGCTAAATCATAATAAACCTATTATATATAAAGAGAGCAAAATTTAATCTACCATAATTTATTATGTGAGAGAAAGAAAACACATTTGTTCAAGAGAAAAATAATAAAGAGAGATGTTTGCTAATGTTTTTTGTAGATTTACCACCACTGATAATCCAGAGTATTCAATCTTATCTAAAGACTGTGTATACCAGAATAAATAAGGAGACTATATGACAAGCAGTTTCATTCATCCTTAGATTTGGTGATCTGCCTATAGTAGTCAAGGATGCAGTGCCCTTATGCACTGTTTTCTAACCAGTAATTAATCCAAATTAAATAACACATATTCTTTGATGCAGAAGAGAGGTACGTTTTTATCTTACACTACTTACATTTTGATATCTGCTTTTTAATGCCACTAAGGTTCTATATAAGGACTCTACCAAAGGAACACAACATACACATTGGGACATCATAATTTCTCTTATCAAGTTGAGATGTCTGTTCATGTGGGGCCAGAAAATCAGTGTCCTTTGATTAACAAATATGTCATCCTTGAGGTTTCAAAGAGATTTAGCTGAAGAGTGAGAACTTTAATATGCAGCTGGTATGCACATCTATATGGGACAACAGTTTATAGTGCATTAAAAATCCTAAACTTGCTTACTTGATTGCTTTAGAAGGCACTTGTTGCCTCAACATGGCTGTGGTTATTTTCACCCCTTCTCTGACATGGAGGAGTGGGATAAAGATAGTTGTCAGTGGCACAGAACATGTTGATGCAAGATGATGCAAACTGACTGAGAATAAACCAAGATTTATTACCTGACCTAATAGATGGACTGTCATAGTTGTACAAGGCAATAGGGAAGTAAAAACTTGTAGCTTGTGTGGTTTCCTCAGATACAGAAT
Organism: Chloebia gouldiae; assembly: GCA_003676055.1. Lineage (NCBI taxonomy): Eukaryota > Metazoa > Chordata > Aves > Passeriformes > Passeridae > Chloebia > Chloebia gouldiae. The sequence goes on from QUSF01000013.1 coordinate 17,418,754, forward strand.
ACTGCTCTGTTGAGTGGCATTCTCCCTGTCTCTTTGCCTCTTTCAAACAAGTAGTTAAAAAAAAAAAAGGTAAAACTGGGCATGTAAAAATAGATTAAGAAGATTTTAAATTTGTTTAAGAGGAGAAGTAAGTAAATTGCATAGAATATTGAGATCATAGTTTCAAATGTTTTAAAATTATTTTACTGAATATCAATAAGGAACATTAGCTGTACTCCGTGATTCCTCTTTTCATAGCAAAAGTTATGTGAAACATAAATAACCAGAAGTAAAAATGAAAAGTTCAATTGTGCACTGTTTCCTACTCTTAATATTTATATTAATATCAAGAACAGTAAGTCTATAAATTCATCTGGATCTTTAAAATAATGTTTGATGCTTACTTTGATAGACACTTATGAGCTCTAGGATTCAGAGAAGGAAAAATTAAGAGATATTTATGAGACAAGAGGTACAGAGAAAAGTAGAATTTTTTCATGCCCAAGTGTGACCTTAGTTTCCCACTCTTGCAGAGATTATACTTAGGACATATCAATATTTACCTCAGCTTGATGTAGGTGCACCACATTCTCAGTGTTCATCTTGTCAAGGTGCTAAGCTATTTTTTGTAGACTGCAAGGGCCTGTGGGGACAACTATTGAAAAGCAGAAGGAGAATCATGCTGGAAGAAGACCCAAAGAGGAATACCACAACCCTACAATTTGCAGCCCATCTTGTTTCATATTTTCATTAGTGCTTTTGACATCCACAACTAATTGCTGATAATGCAAAGTTTGGAGTCACCATGTATTTAAAGGACATGGTGATACGGAGGACTCAGGTAATTTTAATATAATGAAAAGAAAGATATACAACAGCAATACAATAATCAGCTAGCTATAGGTTCATTCATTGGAATCCATGGAAAAGAGTAGGACTTGCTTATATTACTGGATTTTGGGGTGAGTATTGTGATAAGTTCTGGGATGTAGACATTGAAAACAAGCACCATTCACTTGTGCTTCAGGCCATATTTGTGTGATGAGGAAGTATTGCTGCCAGCCTACAAAGCTTAGCAAAACTTCACTTGTGTGTATCCTGGTTGGCTCTGTTCAAGAAGGATTAATTCATGCTTCTTTTCAAGTGTATTTTTACCCTTTTGAAGGGTAAAAAACAACAGAAGAAGAAACAGTATTAAAGGACAATACTCATACAAGAATAAATAAGTTATGAACTTTCTGATTAAGTTTATGCTAGAAATTATATGAATATGCTTCACCAGCAGAAATTATTTGAGATAAAGTTTTTAAGACAAAGTGTGGCAAATGTATGCAGGAAATATGCAATGTGGTGCCTGTAGTCCCAGGAGACTGGATTTAATGACCAGGGCAGTCCTCAAAAACTTACCTTGTATCTCTCTTCATAGCATCATTATGTATCTCTCTTCAGTATTACCTGAATTTCTATGGGGTTTCTTTTCACATTTTAAGATGAGAGTGCAGTCCATAAAACTTGATGATGTCCTGAATCAAGATTGAGCTAGTGAGGGCCTTTCACAACAATTACCTCTGATTTTAGTGTCTCCTCACTTCAGCACTGCAGTGAGAAATGGTTTATCAAAAGGTCCAAAAAGGAAATAGAAGGAAAACTGTGAGAATGTGCACCCAGGGGCCAAGTTATAGGATTGAATTCTTAGTCCCAGGAACAAAGTTTCCAGCAGCTCCCAAAACAGGATGTGTGCCTGTGTTGTCATATCAAACAGAGTCAACAAGGTAGTACAACAGTTAAAATTTAGAAAGATTTCCCAAAGTATGCTTTTACTACGTGCATTCTTATTTTCATGTAGGACATGAAACTAATACTTCTTCTCTGCAACTGTTCAGCTTCCTTTTTTGTATTTCCAATAATGGGACTTTGTAGGAAACAGCAGTTTAGAATATATTAGTCTGATAAAGCCTGGATCCACTGCCTCATTTTTTTTGTGCAGCTTCATGAGAGTAATATTATCATAATTTCCTTTCTTGTTTTCACTTTAAAGTTGTCATGTTTTGATTCTAAACAGTTGTCTTGAAAATTCACTAATAATATTTCTAATCAAGTCTTCCAGATGCCATAAAATTTTTCATAGCAGAGTGATGTAGTTAATTATAAAATATAATAGTGTCAAATTATTTTGCATATTTGAACAACATCCCTCTTCCGCTTTGTTTACTTACCCATTTACTGACCTTAGTCAGTTAGTTTATGGCTGCTATTTTGGTAATGTGGAAGTGCATGTTATGTATACTCTGCACCTTGTGGCCTTTGGAACTTCAGTGAGATAAGCAGCAATCCAGTTCAGATTCTCTGTATTCAAAGTGGACTGCCCTTCGACTTCATAGAATCTCTGTCAATTTTTCCACCAGTAGCGACAGAATGTCTCTCCTCATCCTGCTCCACTACTGTCCAGTGGACTACAAAACAAATACAGCATTCCTTCTAAATTGATATTTGAAATAACACCAGAAAACTTCAAACTGATTGTAACTTTTAGAGAAGATTTGTGTAATAATGTAATAACTGTTTTTAATAACCCAAACTGGAGGGAAGTTTTTTCCTCAAAAAATGGAAGTTTCAGCACTTACTTTTGCTTTGGTGCAAAGTAAAATAAAATCAGAAACATGTTAAAATCTTCTGAGTCATGATCACCCGAAATATATGAAATTCAAGTTTATGCCTTTGCACTAAACTAGGCAGATTCTTGATGCTGTCAGCTCTGAAGTTTCTCCTTCCTCTGTGACTTTAGCCAGGAATACCATTCTTCCAAAGGAAAGATTCATAAAAATATCTATGTTCCACTTAAATGTTTGGATTTTAGTGAACTGGAATTAACTAATAAAAATCCCCACTACATCTAATGTATTGTTTTTAAATAACAGCAGGTTTTAAAGAACATGTTGACAACGAAGTAGTACCACCTGCCATTTATGTATTTTTTTTGTTGATAAAATTGCCATAATCAATACCTTAAGCCATAAATTGTGTTGGCAGATTTTTTTTTTTTGCATCATAATTAATTTAATTATTTGACTTTTTGGCTTATGTGATTTAAGTTCAAAGGAATTGCTAATTATTATAAGATAATTGCTTCTCCTCAGCTAATGTTCACTTTTCCCTTTATCACAATTTAGATAAAGAAAAAACGTACGAAATTTTCCACTCACAAAATCTCAACTGCCTTGAGATGTAGAAATATTTTAGAGGAAATTCCTTTATGTACAATGAAAGAGAAGAGGCTTAGGTTGGGCATTTTGGTATTGGGAAGCATCCTAAAGGTAGGAATAGCTTTAAACTATCATCAGATCCAAGATGCTTAATGAAACACTGTCCTCACAGGTTACTGCGTGCCCTCAAGCCCAGGTAGATCATCATCTGCTGGAATTAGATTTGGATTGCAAGAAGGAGATAAGTTTTTTCATGCGGCTGGTTTTCACATACCGGTTAAGTTGCCCACATCCACCCTATGGCCTAGCAGTTGAAACAAGCATGAATCACTTCAGTACAGTGGCTGCTGCCAGATTAGCAGACCTCAGCACATAATTCATGGAGGGCAGGGACAGCAGGGCACACTTTGGCGAGGCTGGCAGGGTGTCTCTGCCTGCAGGTGTCACAGGTGATTTTGAACAATCTATGTGCCTGCTGAAACAGGAGTACTGGGAATGGTGCATTGAATCTGGAGCAGCTTTAGGTGAAAGCAGCTGAACTTTTTCACATGAACATGCACACATTTAGCTAGGCAGGGGAGGCATGAATGATGGATTTCACAGAGGTATGGTATATGGAGAATCAATAAAAGGAAAGATTCCCTCTCTATAGATCAGCAAAAAATTAAGACCAAGAAACATCAGAGCCTACTTATAAACATAAGAAATAAAAGTATCATGCTAGCAATTGAAATTATCTACTTAGCTGCCTTTGTTATTTAAGAGCCTTCTGTTTTGCTTTTCCTCTCAGGTGAAGCTACAGGAAGCTGAATACTTGTACACAGAAACAATGCCAAGATGCACCTTTATTTGCCTTTTCTCCCCACTATATCTCTGAAATCTGTGGTTATCATTTCTGTCCCAGTCTTCCCCCAGCTTTTTTAGCATAAAACAAAATGTTGATTTTTAAAGATCAGCTAATACAATCTCATTATGGCTTGTATCTTGTGTCTAATATAAACATTTGTGTTGGTCAGGCTGATGTGAATACCTGGAAGGTATATGTGGAGAAAAATGACAAAGCTGAACTGGAAGAGATAGAGAGAGAATATCTTAAGTACTGGGTTGATACACCATACATAAATTGCATTTTGAGTGTTCCTTGGGTCTCACTATTAGGGATTTTTGGTGAGTACTGACAGAACATATGCATGAAAAGGAAAGACATCAGAGACATGGAGAGCAAAGAACAGATAAATACAAGTGGGATGCCAATAAAACTGGAATGAGGTGAGTACAAGACAGAAAGTGTGGAAGGTGCAGACTGTCACAGATGGAAATCTCTGTGGCCATCTTTGACTAGTAGCAAGCCCAGAAGAGTCTGAATAAACAACAGAAGAATTTTCCTTGAAATTGGAACTGAAGTAAAGAATACTTTTAATACACATGGCATTTTGTAAAAATGCATGTTTTTTTAACCTGAACATAGAAGATAAAAAGTATCAGGTATCTGGTGATATGTAAGAACTTCTTTTTCTGTCCCATTCCCTTTTCACTGTACATGGCACTGTGAACTCACACAGTCCCTTATGGGAGGGGATAATAATAATCCCTTGTGGGGGGGACTCTCCTTAGTGAAAGTCGTAGGCTGTGTCAGTTTGTCATTCGTACTTCCCACTCCTGCTAGATTAGCTTCTAATCTAATATAAATGCGGGGATTAATTAAAAACAGTAATAGCAACAACAACACACAAAAAAAATTCACAATCTGTCTAAAATATCTTACAATTTCAAAAATATTTGAGTCTAAAAATGAAGTTTCTGGGAAAAATCCTTTTCACTTTCTATCCTTAAAGTGAATCTTGTCTTGAAATGAGTCATGAAGAATTCTGCTGATTTCCTCTTCCACTCTACTTCCTATCCAAATCTATTTCCAACTATCTGTATGATTGATTCATTCTTACCCTAGTCTTCATCTTATTCACCTTAACTGGTAGTAATCTGTGTGGGCTGAATTAATATACTTTCTAATGTAATTTCAGAGGTTCATATTTATAATGTTGTAACACAGTACTCTGCAACATCAATTAGTCCAGCAGTTTTTGTCCAACTACTTGCAGCATAAACTTGGACAGGAGCAAGTTGGAGAGTGGTTGGCAAAATGTTAGCTGTTGAATCAAGTAAATTCACTACAAATTTTTGTGGTTCTGCATTCATCTGAATTAATTTTCACCAAATTGTGCAGTTTTATTGGTACAATGTCATTCACAATAACTACTGTTCTATTTAATTTTGTATACAGTTGGCAAGATGGCATAAAAATATATACTGGAACTATATTGCATTCAAGTCTTAACCTGTTTACACATTTAATAGACATTCATATAAAAAGAGTGCATTTTCTTGAGGAAAGACAGGAGTGATAATAAGTGATTTATGATGGTTTATATTGCATCAGGAGATTTTTCATGCTTCACTTGCCAAATAGTTGCTATTTATTAATTTATTTTTCCTTTCATAAGATTTCTCTCTTTGACAAGGATGTACTTCTTAATTTCATATCACCTTAAACAGATTTTTGGCAAATGCTAATATTAAAAGTTAATTGTAGCTTCTACATCTAAATTAGCATAACTGAAATACTGTGTGTGCTTTCTGGAGAAAACAGATACAATTTTAGGGATTTTTTTTCACTGAAATTGTCTTTTACCTCAGCTTGGAAAAAATTGCCAAGAAATAATCTTTGCAGGACACAGGTCATGTGAAGAGTATATAAGATACTTGTATAACACTTAGATACTCATAATTCTTTTCTTTAAGCCATTATGTACACAGTATTTCCAGAAATGACAGTGCTGGAGTTCAATCAATTGCCGAAAGAAAAAAAAAATAGAAGGCTCAGGACACAGCACCATTATTTTTTCAGTAAGTAGAAATTTTCCTTGTGCAATCTTTCTGGAAGTCAGGAAATATCAGCTGTTGTGTGATATGATATCTTTATTGCAAGCATAATAAATACTCAAACAATTTTTTTTGTTACTGGTACAGAGTCAGGTTATTGGAAACTATGTAAGGGCTTCCATAAAGAACATACAAGAAAATGGACTCTGATAATAAATACATATATGCAAATGTATTATTGTACAAGTACATATTTTGTACATGAGCTCATGTACTCAGTGGACTCTTGTTTTATTGTACATGTATTGGTGTACCTATTGGAAATTCACGATTGTCAGTCCCTTGCTATGTCCTCTCTGTGTCCTGCTGAAATATTAATGAATCACACAACAATTCTCTGATATCTACAGACATTTGACACCCTGCCGACTTAAAAATATTTCATAAGCAGTCACAAGTACACTTTGAACTATTAATTCGTTGTTCTTAAAAGAAATACAGTGTTGGCATTTTTACACTGTTTTAAACCTTGTTTTTAGAAGATGGTACTGACAACTTTTTTTCCCTAATACTGGTTTCCTCCACCAGCAAACTCAGAATTGGCATGTAACTTTGGTTACTGTTGTCATGGGTAGAACATTGACTGTGGGCAATCATAGGCATGATCTCAACTGCTGCTCCTCCAAGCCTTTGCTTATCTCTAGAAAAGATCCACTGGAGAAGGTTTTCTCATTTTTCTAGCTCTGCTGCAAATATTCTTGACCTATGACACATTTAATAATAACCATCTGGACAACATGACTACCTTCAGCACTTTCAATGGAAAGATTTTTTTCTAACCAGTCAATATTTTTGGAACTAGAATCATGAATGTAAGATGGAATACTGGCAGTTGTGGTGCCCTTTTATTAGCTGCAGCTGAAATATTTAATTGTGGTATGAGGATACTTGGAACAAAAGTTCATGGTTCTCCTAATAGTAGAAAACAAAATTCATGTTAATGACTAGGAACTAATACTCTCCATGGGGCTCAGCAACAGGTTACATAAATGATCAGCAGCTACATACTTCCAGCTACAGTTTTCTCTCTCGACTGGCAATCCAAAAAAATGTTGCTTAGGCATTGGCTACAGCTACTTGTAGAACAGTCACAGAACTTAGGAGCAAATTCTAAACAACATTTGGGTGCCCAAGTCATGCTCTGAAAAAGATAAAAAAAAATATAGATATAATTTGTTGTTAGACACTAAAGAACTCTCCAGGTCTTTGTCTACAACATTTACTGAATGTGAAGGAGATATTTTGCTATGTGCCATGCATCCTAAAAAGACTTGCCAATTTTGTCTTCAGGTTTACTTCCACTTAAAGGACTTCCCACATAACTTCCTTTCACTTAAATAATGAAGAAGGAATGAAAGTCCCCAAGATGTTTCATTGTTTGAACAGAGTTGGTCCAATTTGGGGCCTGCACTTGCTTTGAAGTAATAATGACAATGACATTCCATGGAAACTTACAGATTTAATTAACTAGCTAATTTATTTATGGAGTGTCTGTGCAGGACAGATGACTATGAAAAAGTGTGTAGGTTTTCTCCTTAGTGATTGAAATAATAAAAATAATTTCTCTGTCTTACAATAATTTTAAAGGAGTTAAAGGAGTCCTGTTCAATTTTTTCCTCTAATAAAACCAGATGTTATGTTAGAAAAACAAAAAGGAAGTGTTTTTCCTCAGAAAGTCACAGAAGGAGCGGACTGCACAGATTGTTTTGGAGTACGTAAGAGTGGAGAGGAGTTGCTGCTGCTGTTGCTGAGGTGTGTGGAAAGGCAACCTCAGCTCTGCCTGTCGGGAACAGGATGCTTTGTTGTCTTTTTAGTGGCAAGGTGATGATTATCATGTGTCCGTTTCCCTGCAGCACCATGGACCCATGATAACATGGACCATCCAGGATAGCAGGCAAATGTTATCAGCAGGAAAACAGGCTTGTTGGGGAGTAGAACCTCCTAAAAGGTGTGGAGGTGTAAGCATTAAAAACAAACAAAAACACATAGCGTTTTTGATACACCACATCTGAACAAACAGCTGCAAGCAGACCTAAGTGGAAAGCCTAATGCTGCCTGCTGGTGTCCTTTCCCGGAGCACCGTGGGAAGAGGTGCTCCCTGGTGGACAGAAGGAAAAGCTGGTCTGAGAAACGTGCTGCTGCGCCCTCGGTCAGCTAGATCGACCTCAGAAGGGTACTCGAGGCTGAGAAACAGAAAAGAGTGCGTTTTCTCTGTGACAACCTGTCGGGAGAGTGGGGCCGGGAGGAGGAAGCTGATACAAAAGCATCCAAAGTGCCCGAACTGAGACCTGTGGATGTCCCGCGCACCCGGCTCCGGTGAGGACGCGGACCCCGGGCTCCCCTAGGACGTGCCCGCGAGAGAGTCCCGGCTCCGAGCTCCGAGCTCCGGCAGGTCCGGGCCGCTGCTGTTCGCTGCCCAGCTGCCCACGGCCGCACGGACACAGCCCAGAGCCTGCGGCCGGCCCCGCGGCCGAGCGGAGCTGAGCGGAGCTGCCCGCCGACCCCCGGGCGCTCCGTCAGCCGAGGCATCGCCGTCCCCGCACGGCAGCCTCTGCGGGAGGCTCCGCCTCCGCCCGATCGGGAACGGCCTGATAAAGGCAGGTGCGGGCGAGCAGCGGGACCCCAGCTCGAAGCATCTGCTTGTGCACGGAGCCCCTGAGCCGTCCTTCGCCACCCCGCGCGGGGCGGGACAGGAGGGGACAGGAGGGGACCCTGCCGCCGCCGGCCGCGCGCGCCGCTGTCCCGCCGTCCTGAACCGTCGGGCTCGTCCCTGCGAAAGGACAAGGACCTCGCCCCCAAGGACCTCCGAAGAGGCGGGATCTGTCCGGGAAGGGGAAGCAGGATTTCGTAGCGTGGCTTGAAGATGAGGCAGGTATCTGGAGTGGCGCTCCTCCTGGGGCTGATGGCTCTCCCAGCGGCGCTGGGACAGAGAAGCTCGGAAAGCCATAAGAATAGCAACCAAAGCTTTGCCATCGTCTCTTTCAAATGGGATCACGTCAAGGAGCCGTATATCATTGCACTCTGGATACTCGTGGCCAGCTTGGCCAAAATCGGTGAGTCTGGAGTTACGTGTCCTCTCCCTTTCCCTGCCCCCGTTTCCCTTCTCCCACCCAGCGTAAATGAAGAAAGCTTATCATAGGTCCGCGGACCCGTTTTCAGGGGGTTTACCGTACTCTGTCCTGATTTCATAATACTGCCCTACACGGTGCTTAGCAGTGTGATTTTCACCAGCCTCGAGGGGTTACCTAGTTCATTTTCACCGGCCACGACTCTGTCTTCTGCATCTGACTCCTTGTAAGCCCTTTCAATTCCTTTAGACCTTGCATTCCTCTTGCTCCCAGAAAAAACTTTTTGCAAAAGTGAAACAGAAATCGGGCATTACTGCTCACACAATATCTATTGCACTTTATGATATGCTTTTCTACTGATTATAGTCGTTAGCTATATCCGTTGGTAACATCAAAAATAACCAGTGCAAACTGCACATATGAGTTTAGCCTCTCTTTTGAAGTGCATTGCTGGATCAGTGAAAGAGCATCCTTTATAGAGAGAGGTAACATGTATTATCAGACCATCTGATGTACCTGAAAAAAACTATAAGCTTTAGAGCACCCAGAATTTTCTTTAAGAAACTGGAATAAGTGAAAAGCCAGGACTTAGCCTAACTTCAGTGTAGTTTAAATTAATTTATATGAATGGTCCAACTCTTGTGTTCTGAACTTTGTGACTTTTCCAAAAGAGATCTTGTATCAATAATGCAGTTTGCTGAACAAGAAAAGTCGCTGTTTAATTAGAATGTGTTTTAGTTGATTGATACTATTACTTTCAGACCTTTTGACTTTGGATATCTAAAAACACATCTCCAGTTTGGCTGATGCTGTAAATGCCATTTTCATTTAAAATAAATCTTTTCTATAATCAGTCTCATCTCAGGAGGTCAGCTGAAAATCCTACTGAGGACTTTTGTGAACTTGTACTGTTAATACTAATTTGGTATACCAGAATCACATTCCGTAGATTTTTCATGCCACAGAGAATGAAAGATGTAAAAAGATATACTTATGTATATCCTGTCTAGCACGTAAGAAAAGCATAATAAGACCTGAATGGAAACCCAAAAAAAGCATTTTTAAGAGTAGTGCGTTACAAGTTGGGGTGATATTGTACATCATTTTCCATCAGTATTTGCAACTTGGCTTTTTCTTGATTGACCATAGATACATAACTAAATACCTTTATCTGAATCTGTTTGACTACACTATGCAAATAGTTTGTCTTCAGACAGGTGCTGCATCACCTAGATTACATAACAGACAATTATGTTTTAATTTACTTTTATTGATGAGTTATAACAATTAGAAAGCTGGGGAAACCATATACAGGAAACAACTGACAACACTGAGTACATATAAAATTGTGCTGAACAAAGTAATAAACAGGCTGCTCATTTGAACCTTCTTTTTGAGATACTCTTCTAAGTAAGTATAGTTATTAAGGCCTTGTGCTATTTAGGCTTTGCTGTTCGGTACATGTGGCCCAGTTGTACAGCGTAGTATTAGTGGTGCACAACCACATCAGTTTATGTCTAAAGCCACTGAACCCAAGAAGAGGAGTTAGATTGTACTATATTTTAATTATAACAGCCTGGATTGAGATTATTTGAGATTAATATGAGCCATTTTACCGTGAAGTCCTTGATATAAACTCTTGATAAAGCACTTACTGTCATGGTGCTGATACTGTTTTTAAATTCTCTGTACTACTTTCACAGCTGCACAGAGCATGTCACTCATTAGTAGATCATACCTATCATCAGCTCTATCACTTTCCTTCCCCAAAGCTCTCAAGCTTTGTTTGTCTCTCTCTTCACCTTTGTATTTTTGATCCTTTACTTCTCTGGGCATAGTTTCTGAAGAAGCAATGGATAACTGCTGTATTCCCCTGAGAGCCTACGAATGTCTATGCTTTCCCTACCAGTCACAAATATCACACAGAAAAGCAAGAATGTACACTCACTGTTCAACACCTTTTTAATGAAGAAATCATGAAGGTGTTCATGTAAGCGAGAAAGGGAAAAAATAGCTTTTCAACTTTCTGTTTGCCTTGGGTGTCAAGGGTTTTGGAAAGTAGGTCAGAAATCTATGAGAAATTTTGAATTGCAAAAGTCCTGTGCTGGATCAAAGAAAGTTTACATTTTCAAAAAGCAGATCAAGAAGAACCAAGAAAGAAAACAGAACATCTGTCCTTGGGTTTCTTTACTACCTGAAGCAGGTCAATTGCAGTGGAGTGAAAGTGCTGGTTTTGCTGTGGGTTTTTCAGCAGGGAAGGAGCTGTTCTTACACATGCAAGCTCACTTCTCCATGACTGCAGGGATTGGGAATTATTTTACTGATGGATGATAGACAATTGGGTCAGCAGAAAGTGTTCTAAGAATTGCAGCTTGTACCTGGGGATAAAGGTATATGAGAATACTTTGATATCTCTTGAATTAGAATAGCATTAGTGGTTTTGTGTTTATTTGGGTTTCTGTTGGTTTTGGTTTTTTTTAAAGATTTTTTTTGTTTCATTTCTGTGGAAGTTCAGGGGTTTTGTAAAAAACAAGTTTCAGTTCATGATGTTATATGACTGGGGAAAGCATTTTGTATTAGGAGATTTTTGCACATTATCTGGGGCTTGATGTTCATGTTGTGTTCAAGGTATTCTGCAACATAAACTATTATATGTTAAATTTCATAAGTATCCCAAATACATGAGGAGGAAGTACCTCATGTATTTTGTAGAGCCTCATGGCTTTTGGAGAAGGAAATGGCTCTTTTAATTTTAATTTGGTCTAGTTATTGTTTAACTCTAAATATTCCTACAAATGAAACTATGGAAGAGAGTCTTCACACAATTGGCTTTCATGCATTATAGAAAGTAAAAAAAATTGTGCTTCCATGAAACTTCTGATGCATCTTGGTCTACTGTTTAACATATTCTAATTTATTTGATTTGACCCTCTTCATCTGAAATATTCCAACTCTTCATTCTTCCATTTCAAGTGAAACATTCTTAAGGTTCACAGTGTTCTGCTTTGGCTAATGATAATTATTTCCTCTTTTGGTAGGCTGTCTTATCACTACAGAGGAATATCCTTGTGGGATAGAGCCAATAAATTACTTACATTTGTAAATCTAAGCCAGAAAATCATCTACATAAAGAAGGTACATGAGGTACAGCTGTGACCTCCTAGTGGTCTTCAGGAGTCCACGTCCTGGCATCTCAGTGCTCCAGATGAAATAAGCAATACCATTGAAAAAGAATAATCTCCTGATGCACACATGTGCACCTTTATAGCTGCAGACAGTACAGACATTTCCTGCTGTAGGTAAAGGATGTACCATTTTAAAACAGCATGCTTACACAGTATAGGTCTGGTTTGAGATGAAAGATACTTGTATGCTGACCAGACTCTCACATTCTTTCTAAGCTCACTTGGCCATGTGCTCTTCTTCTTTTTATGTCTTGTCATGGATAACATCTTGGAAATAGACTTTGAATAAATAGATGCATAGAAGACACAAACAGTATTTCAGCAGGAAAGTCTCTATAGAAAGAGGTAGAAACAGCTGGAAGATCAGAAAACTTTGGAAACAAGTAGAAGAAGGGAAGGAATAATGAGCTCAGAAGCTAAAAATGGCTAAGAATAATTTTTTTAACACTGAACATTGTATACAATTTTGTGACGGTATTTCTCAGGCCATGCTAATGCAAAAAAAAAAAAAAAGTATGATTTCTACCTGGGGCATATCTAGTACATGTTTCTATACTTGTTCAGAATACTAGGAAACAGAGAGAGATTGTATCTATATCTTCATTGGAGGTTATTTTGGGGAAATTGTGAAATTCCTTCTTGCAGGTTAAATCCCTTTCTGTACTCCAATATTTTTATAACATTTTCCAGCATTTTTACAGAAGAATAGATAATTATCATGAAGTTTAAGAAAAGCCCTGCAAAGCAGCCTTTCTGTCTGGCCCCCTGAATTTGCTCAGTGTATGCAGATAAACAACTGGAAGAAATGGTGGGAGAGTGACTATGAACAGGAATGAGGAAGGGTACATAGCCTTTTCATTATCTGAGTCAAACCTCTTGCCAACTGTTTTCTGTGTAGTTGCATACAAATTCTAATTCTAAAGGCTTTTATATAAGAAATTAAAAAGTGGGAGTGAAATTTCAGTCCAGGGTAGCTGGTAAATCTGTCCTCAGTAATGCCACAGTGCTTTGGAGGAGGGGGAAGAAATGATTCAGTAACAGTGAACAAACACTTAAGAGAAGGCTGGTGAAGATGCTGTGTCAGATGGACTTGTTGAGTCCATCATCTCTTGAGACCCCGGGAGGACACAACCTGCAGAGCACAATACATCTTTAAACTCAGAGATATAGATCCCCACAAACAGTCTAGTTTCTGCATGCCTCGGCTCCTTCACATTGTCTCAAACTACCCTGAGAAAGGAGCTCTTTAGAGTATTTTGTTAGCACAAACAATTGCTGCAGAGAATTTTAAGCATGTTAGGGATGGGCTAAGGAAGGAACTGTGAAATGCAGGTCTAACCACCCATCTAATTTAGACTCCTGGGGCAATATTTTCTTTGAAGAAATCAATAACCCTCCTTCCAAAGCAAACTGTCATAACAAAAGCCCATTTGACTCCAAAGTTTCTCCTCCTGGAAGTCTAGCTTCTGAAAAGTGTCAGTTACACAGAGGAAGTGATTTAGGGTATTGTTTTAATAAAATAAAAAAAAAATGTGATACTAGCTCTTCTGCTGGCAATTCTTCAATAAATGACATAGTTAGAAAATATGTTGAAGGGTGCTTAGCAGAACTTTACTGGGTGTATTTAACTGAAAATGGAATCAGAGATTCAAAGGTGAAGATATCAACAGATCCTGCAAAGTTCAAACTACCTACCTCCTCATGATTGTAGATCTTGTTAAAAGTTGTTTTCATTAGCAAGTGATAATATGGAAGAAGTCTTTACATTGTGACTTAAGAAGTCTGGAGTTGGCTATCTTCCCCATATCCCGACAAAAATAAGAAGGGGAAAAGTGCTTCTTTTACCTTTATGGTGAAGTCAGTAGAAGCTGAAACAGGTTAGCACACTTAAAACAGAGGCATATGCATTTTCTCCCCGGATAGTCATAGAAACAATATAAAATTGCGCTGGCAACTGTTATATATCTGCAGTGTCTCATTTCTGTACAATGCTATATTTCATTTTTTGTGAGCTAGGAATGTTAAGTACTGTAAAATCTCTTTTCTTTTAAAGAATTACATTTTGTATCTAACATTTTGTAAGTTTTAGGCATCTGAAAAGAGTATTTCTAAAACTGAATAATAGTTTCACATTTCCAATGGTAGGAATAACTGTGTGATCCATATTTTTATTAAATTTATCATGTGTGACTACCTATTCCCATATTTTATTTTCATTTTGATGCCTTAGTCATAATTTCCTATACTTCCTGTCTCCCTGTAACACACATCTACCTTCTTCCCCCTCCCCCTCCAAGTCTTGCAAGTCTCAAGTCTTAATTATTTAGAACAGGGAAGAAGATATCAGGATAGTATAATTTGACAAGATTCAGATTACATGCCCTGGCAAATAGCAAATGTACAATGGCAACTTGTGTGAATTACATAAGAAAACAATGGCATTTTGAGAATGGCTCTGAATTGAATACAGTTCAGGCATGCATACCTAAGGAAGGATCTCTGCCATCAATTACTTTCAGGCACCTGTGTGCAAAGTGCTCTGCATTCTCTGCAGAACAATGGAATCCTTTTAATACTGTAGTCTTAGGATTGTTGAAACCATTGATTTACTGTCTTCAGAGCTCAAACCACTTATTACCAAGAGCTATCTAAAAATCCCTGAAGTGACTGTAAATCTCTTATGTGGCAATGCAGCAGACCACAGCCACACAAGAAATAAGGCCAAGCAGCAAATCCTTCTGGCTGTACAGAGGTTCTTCAAGTGAAAGGCTCTGAGGTCCCCCTCTGTTTTTTGTGGACCTTTGTGTCTTAGAGATGCTTAGCAGGGAAGCTGGTACTGGAAATCCTGAATTATTAACTTTGTTTGACACATACAACCCGAAGCCTGTCAAAAATCAGTAGTTTTACCACAAGTTTGCTTTAAGAAATGTTTGGAATCCAACTAGAAGAGTTTTCCCCCGATATTTACCAGAGTTTTAATTGCTCTGAATTAAAGGGCTAGTGGGTTACTTAGTTCTTCTGTATCTTTTGTATGGTTCACTCTATTCCAAGATGAAATGTTGAGTCCAAGTCATAGAAGAATATTTCTTATCTGAGTATTCTTTTTTCATTCAGGAAAATGTCTCTGATTTTTCTCTTCTCTCTGCAGCAGTCAAGTTAGAATAATAGCCTGAAGAACTAGAGTTTCTAACTGTTATTCAGTTTGTTGTCAAGTGGCAACCATTTAAAACCAGAGACCATTAAAACAGTCTTGGTAAACCACACTGCATGGTGGATTGACTGTGTTGCAATACTTTGTTTCCTTTTGTAAAGCAATTTGCAGAGAGAGTATTTACCCCTATGGAAGGAGTGACTTGATACCCAATTGGCTGCTATGTAAAGCACTGTAAAGTCATAAATACTGAAACTACAGGCTGACAAGGAAGAGCTGATCAAGATGGAGTGCAAGACATCAAGTGGAAACACTTTTAATTAAGGCACGAATATTTAATGTTCATTCATGGAAGAAGAAAACTGGAAGGTATTCTGAAAGGCCTGCATAATAACAGAGGTTTTAAGTAGTTGGATCTGGAGAGTTTATTCCTTCTATTAAATGAAAATAGAAACAGTAATTCTGGATTCATTAAAATGTGCCTAGGAGAGAAGTTCTGCTTTTATATGTTGAAGGAAAAAATGCCTTCATTTTTGCCAAAGCCAAATGTAAAATAGCAGTAGTCACACACCAGGGAAGGAAATCTCAGTGTAGACTGTAGATTGATTTTCAAAAAGATGTCGTTATTATTATTTCTGCTTCAATTACAATTTTTTAAAAATGGTGGGGGGAAAGTTTAAACTAGTATCTTTATGGATTCAGCCAGTTTCATAAGTTAAGCTTTGAGGAAAATATTAAATATTAAGAAACCAGTAAAGGTCTCGAGACAAGATTTCAAAATTAAAATCTCCCAGTTGCAAATAGATCATAAACTGATGGAGAGACTTGCTAGCTCCTTTATTAAAATTAATATTGTTTCATTGGTTTGGTGATATAATAATATTCCAGGGACTAGGTGATACCAGTTATTAGAAGATAGCTTTTTGTTAATGTTATGTTAATGTTAATATTGATACATTAGCAGTTTTACTGGAGGTAGAGTTGTTATGTGATCATACATAAAACTAAATATAGGTATAGTTTAGAGCTATTACCATCCTATTCCAGTGAAATACCAGTGGTGAATATCTAGACGTAAATTTTCAGACCTTGGCAGCTTAGATAGATGCTTAGGAAATTCAGTTAATAAATGCTACTTAGTAGCTTAAGTGGTTAAAATATTCATTCCACAATGACTGAAGCTGTCTTTGAATGCTTGCTCTTCTGTCTATGCACAGTCTAGACTTTGAAGTGCTCTAAGACCTGGTTTGAATTAAATTTCTGGATTTTCTATTGAAATAAATCTGACTCTAAGCTATTCCATATTTGGTTCTGTGAATGAATTTGGGACAGTAGTGAATGGGGGAAAACTGTTGGATACTGGGTCTCCTATAGAGTTCACAGGATCATAAAATAATAGTGTCATAGGCTTGTTGAGGTTGGAAGGTGCAATATCTGGTCCTATGCTCTGGCTCACCCAAGGTGACCTACAGCTCCTTGCCACGATCATGTCCAGACAGTTTTTGATTATTTTCAAGGATGGAGACTCCGCAATCCTTCTGGGCAGCCTTTGCCAGTGTTTCACCACCCTCACACCTCTGCCAGCCCTCTCTGCAGCTGGGTGGCCCCCAACATATACTGGTGTCCGGGGTTGTTCCTCATCAGTTGGAGGACTCTGCACTTCTCTTTGCCAAACTTTACAAGGTTCCTGTCAGTGCATTTTTCCATCGTGTCAAGATCCCCCTGCGTAGCAGCCCAACCCTCTGGCCTATCAGCCACTCCTCCAAATTTGTGTCATCAGCCGACTTGCTGAGGGTACTCTCTGCCCCATCATTCAGACCATTAATGAAGATGTTAAACAGGACTTGGCTCAGTACAGACCCCCCCCCGGGGTTGACCTCTAGTTATCAGCCTCTGACTATACTTTTTCACCATTGATCACCACCCTCAGGGTCTGTCTATTCATCCAGTTTTCAATCCACCCCACAGCAGCCCATCCAGCCCCTACAGCATCAGCCTGAGGCTGTTCTGGGAGGCAGAGTCAAAGGCCTTATTGACAGCTCATTAGAAACTCAAACTTGTCAGACACTGCTCTCCCCTCATCTTCCGTGTGCATCAATTTATTGTTATCAGGTTTGGCAAGCACTTTCATGTAGTGAAGCATGCTGACTCCTCCTGAGAAATATCTTGTCTCATAAGTCTGTTTACCGAATTAGTTGCTCTAACGCTTAGATCTGCAGAACCTTGGATTAGTAGTGGTCATACATAGGTGGACCGTTATCTACATCTTACCTGGTCAAAGAAAGCAACATTTTCGTATGCCGTTGGTACACTTTGGTTAGCTGGTACAAAATTGCACACTACAGAGAACAGTACAAGGTGGTCATATAGCGGCCACATGGTCATGCCATCCTGAATTAAATAAAGGAATGACAAAGTACCATCATAGTTTATCTCTCCTATAAGCTAGGTGCTCCCTGATCAGAGTGGCTTCAATTTTCTGTTATGAATGGCTTTTCACTCATATGTCACTCACCCTTCTGCCTTCTCTTACCTGATACAGTGTGAGTTTCATCTCTTATTTTAGCCAAAGCTTTCTCTCCAGGATGAACTGATATTCTAATGAGTAGTATTACTTGATGGGAACATGCAGTGAGATCTGTTAACTGGTGGTACCAAGCTCAAGTGTGGTGTTTGTAGTGCATCCCGTTTCCTACAAATCCCTCTCCTACACACAAGCTATATGCAACAAAAGCATACCTGTGTGGTTCTTCTCCGTATTATGCAGCTATTACTTCTGCGTCTTCCACTTGCAGCACTGGCACTTTGCAACCTCGTCTTAGTTTGTCCATTTTTAATGGGCTTTTCTCAAGAAGACTGCCTTTGTCCTTCTAAAAAAAAAGAACCCTAAAGTATGGCCATAACTGTCTTATATTCCTTCCCAAAATTATACTAATTTAGCTAACTTCATTTTGCTTCATGAAGAACTGTGTAAACTCTGACTCTGGATAGGATGACATTTCAGCTATTCAGCTGGTTTGTTGTCTAGAAACATCATTGAATTGTAGATAAAGATATTTTGAACTCATTTACTTGCTCAGATCAACTGCTGTGGATGCTCATTAGTGGAGGATAGTGTAATTTTTTTTTCTAAGTAGAACTACTGCTTAAATGCTGTGTTTATTCTCGTTTCTCCACTGTTTCTCTTACTACCATAGAAGGCATGCAGAAAAGAAATCACAAATAACTTTATAGGCACAAGACTATTTGAACTTGCATGCACAATCTTTCTGGTGTAATGAGTTGAGAAAGATAGTCTACATCTAAAAAAATGAACACTTTTGAACTGAGAAGTGCCCTGATCAAGAATGAGAAAAGTATGATAAGAGGTATGAGAAGAAGGGCAGAATGGATGCTACAGATGAGGGTGCTATTACACAAGCATTGGAAACATTGGCATTATATTGTAAAAGAACAAGAAAAAGAGCAGAAAGAATCTCTATATTGACATTCAAAACCTAACAAACACATGTATTAATTTCTCAATTTCTATTACTTTATTATCACAAATATAAGCATTTGACTGTCATTAAAGGTTTCTGTTAAAATATTTTCTATTCATTGAAAGGATTTTGTCATAAACTACTGCCTGACAGATTCTATCAAGATATCTGTTAATCATAATGTCTTATCATGAGTTAGCAATGTAAGATATTTTGGGACTTTGCTCTGTAGAGCTTTGAGAGGATTGCTTTTGCTCTTGGGAAATCTGTCCTCAGGAGGAACCATCATGAGTCCTGAGGACAGATCTCCATGTTGTCCTGTGGAGTACAGTGTACCTGCTGTACAGGCAGCATTTCTTAGAGAAGATGAATAGGCATCAAATCACTGAGCATCAATTTTTTCAGCTCACTGTCATGCTAAGTATTCTTTCAAATGAGGGAGCCACCCTTCTACCTGCTCCCAGAAATTCTGTAAATCTTTTGGGATATTTGAAGCTGGATCTGCCAATTGCTGCATGGAGCAAGGTCTTATGATTCAAGGCAAGAATAAAAGATAGGTTAGCAGCTCACTCAGGCTAGACATCTAAATGGTTGTGTAGCATCTATAACAGAGACTCAATCTTTTGCCAGTGAAAACTTACATTACTTAAGCAGTATTAGTGCTTGCAAAAGAAAGGCGGGTTTTGTTAATTTCTCCATAACAAAATTTAGGAAAAAAGTCAACACTCCTCCAAATTTTTTGTTAGAAATAAAGAACATAACAAGTTAAGAAAATTCAACTTTTTTTTTCAGTATGATAGATACAGCACCAAAGTCAGTGAAAAGTAAATTTTTGTAATTCACCTTCCCCCTTCTCTGCTCCAGTTAATTCAATCAATTTTCAGACATTCTCTGATCTGAGGGTGAGGTTATTACAATTTACATGAGCTTAAATAAAGGACCGTCACATTTACCATAGACTTAAGGAGAGCAGCAATTCCTTAGTACACAATACATTAATTTTATTTGAACCTTATGTTCCCTAGCCTTTCAGTAAACAGAATAATATCTTGTCTTGAAATGTCTTGAATACTTGTACTGAAGAAAATGATAATTAAGAGATAAGCCAAATTTTTTTTTGAACAAAAATTATTACTTTCAAGCACTCAATAAGGCATCTTAATTTTTTAGCCTTTCTTAAGAAATACAGCACAGTTGACCTTACTAAAGACCATAATTTTTAAGGCACGTTCACTTGAATAATGCTGTTTGGTGTTTGAAGGTATGAGGATGTAAAAACAGCAGGAGGAAGTATGAAGTTTCCTTCTGTTTATTGTGATTTATGAGTAAAGATTAAAAGCAGCCCAAGATAAACCTGCCACTGCAAGTGGAAATTCAGCTTGTATGTGGGTACTCAAGGACTTGTGTCAGGAAAGATCTATGCAAAGGAGAATGGTCTTACATTTTATTCTTGCTGCCTGATCTAGCATGTGCTGTCTGTTGCATTTTGGAAGATTCCAATGTGTTGAAAGTCAGTAGAATCTTGTTGATTCTACTGATGTGATAAATGTTTTCTAATTATAGGGAGGTAAGAAGAACCACTGCCAATGGTAGGGTTTCTGCTGTAGTGCCTAAAACACAGAATCCTGGATGCAGCCAGGGCAGGATTAATTTTTTCAGCAGCCAGGAGGGGCATGGCTAGGAGGTGATTCTGTACCCTTTAAAAGTCATTTTCTGAGGAGGATGGGAGGGTTCAGACTCTGAGTTGGGTTGTGAGGCAGAGAGGGGTCAGGGTACTGCCAGAGGTTTTCTGAGGGGTGGACAATAACGTGTGAATGAGTCACCTTTTTTCTTTTACTGTTCTGGCATTGGTATTGCTCCTTGATTTATTTTATTGTTGTTTCCTGGGATGCATTAAAAGCAGCATGGCCAGCAGGTCAAAGTGGGATGATTCTCCCTCTGCTCTGCCCTGGTGAGAGCCTATCTGCAGCACTGTGTCCAGCTCTGGGGTCCTCAGCACAGGAAGGAAAGGGACCTGTTGGAGCAGGTCCTGAGGAAGCCACCCATCTGAACAGAAGGTGGGAGCACCTCTCCTATTAAGACAAGCTGAGAACATTCAGGTTGTTGGAGAGAGAGACCTCTGGGGAGACCTCATTGTTGTCTCTCAGTATACTTAAAGGGCACCTAAAACAAAGACTGGGGCAGACATTTTAGCAGGGCCTGCTGGGGTAGAACTAGGACTAATAGTTGTTAACTAAAAGATTCAGGATACATAGAAGGAAGAAATTTTTTATGACGACAGGGGTGAAACACTGGAGCAGATTACCCAGAGAGATGATAGATGCTCAATCTCTGGAAATACTCAAAGCCAGTTTGGATGGGTCTTTGAGCAATATGGTCTAGTTGAAGGCATCCCTGCTCATTGCAGGGGGATTGGAGTAGATGACCTTCAAAGGTCTCTTCAAATCGTAACTACTTTAGGATTCAACTGAAGTTTGATTCTTATATATGTGGTAATAAAAGTAAAAAAGAGGCACTACTGTGGATAGTTTAGTAATACTTGTTTCATAGTGAATTCTTACTGCTCCCAAAATTTAATTTCTGCACAGATATTTTTAGGAATATATGCAAAATCTTTCCCAAGTTGGAAGGGATCTAACTATATGAAGCACATTCTTTTACAATGAAAAGAATCTTATGTTGATATGACTTTGTACCATATATCACACAATAGAATCATGCTTAGTCTATGTATGTGGCATTCTGGGATTTTTTTTACTTAGAAAGGGATTTGTGTCTGGTTTCTACCTTTCTTTTTTCTTGTAATAAACAGTCATCTTAAGTACCCAAAATATTTAAGTTGTGAGCTGGCCTTCAAATACAGCTTTAGCCAGTTGTTTTGTTCCCTTCCTTTTTATTTCTCCACAGTGGAAAGTAATGTTAAACTAATCTCCTTTTTAACTTCTTTTTACACACTATCCTGTCTCACTTTTCTTGTGCATGCATTACAAAACACAAATGCATGACTGAAAAAAACAACTGTTTTACCACCTTCCTAGTGCATTTCAAAACATCAAAGCTATTTTCCGTGTACTACGTTTTGCAGTATAAGGGCCCTAATTAAATACAGTTCTTCCTGCTGCTACCATTGTGCACATCACCTCTCAAATGAGATAATGAAGGTATGAGAGTTAACGTGTTACTTAACTGGAGAAGCTGTAGGGACAAAAATCAAAAGTCAAGTCAAAAGCTAAAGCACACTGAATGACAGCAGTATCTCAGAGCCATTTGCAGGATAAAATTAGAATGATATAAACTAAAATGCATCTTGCCCTTAAGTCCAAGGGAAAATAAATCACATATCTGGATTTCTGAGCAAATTTGTTTTCTTATGGGCAGGAATGAGTGCATTCAGTAACAAAGCATGTCACATTTTCTGTTTTCTGTTGCCTAACCCAGAAACTGACAGGCTGATTGGTGAAAATGGTGTTTTCTTAATAGACAGAATATTGTATAACTATTGTAACATGAGAATTGTTGCCTCTTTCTTTCCCACAAATCTCCTTGCTCAGTTCTTTACCATATTCTTTCTGACTAGCACTACTAATGTTAAAAGAGCTAGTCTGTCATGAAATTCTCCATAATAGTATATGGACAAACAGGTAAGTAACATGTTATGTCTAGAGCATTCTTAAAGATATAAGTTTTTACTTGCTTCTCCATTTTCTGACAAACCTCTGGGATCATAAACCATTCACTGATATGTTCCCAAAGCCCTAAAAAATTAAAGAATCGTGGAATCATAGAATGGTTTGGGTTGGAAGGGACTTTAAAGATCATTTTGTCCTAACTCTCCTGTGTGGGCAAACACATCTTTCCCTACACCAAGTTACTCACAGCTGCATCCAGCCTGGTCTTGAACATCTCTAGGGATCAGGAGTCCACAGCCTCTCAGGAAACCTGTTCCAGTGCCTCACCACACTTACAGCAAAGAATTTCTTCCTAGAATCTACCCTCCTTCAGCTTAAGGCCATTTTCCCCTTGTCCTTTCACTATGTGTCCATAGGAAAAGTCCCTCTCCAGCCTTCTTGCAGTCCCCCTTTAGCTACTGTAAGGTTGCTATAAGGTCTTCCTGGAGCCTTCCCTTCTCCAGGCTGAACAACTCCAACTCTTCTCATTCTGTCTTCATAGCAGATGTGCTCCAGTCCTATGATCAACTTAGTTGCCTCCTCTGAACCTGTTACAACAGATCTATGCCTTTCTTGTGCTGGGGACCTCACAGCTGGATGCAGAACTCCAGGTGGGGTCTCACCAGAGCAGAGTGGAAGAGCAGAATGTCTTCCCTTGTCCCGCTGTCCACACTGCTTTGGATGCAGCCTGGTCTACAAGTGGGTTTCTAGACTGTGAGCTCACACTGCTGAGTTGTGTTGAGCTTGGGAAGAGACTTCATCTGTTGTCATTCTGGACACCTTATGTCAAGAGGGAGTGTTTATCTTAAAAGTATTTCTAACTTTTTGGTTAAGAATCTCACCTAGAAAATCTGAGATTACCAAATTTCTGGCACATATAAACAATATATTGGGGTCTCTGAAATTATGTACAAGAGCTGTAGTCCACCATGAAACTCTTCTCTTACCAAGCTGATGGAGAGTCTTCTCCAACATATCACTGGCAAAACTTTGAAGCTTTTCAGGGAGTGCAGTAGTAGTTACTTCACTTATCTGTGTTTGCTTGATTTTTTTTTTTGTCTGTGGGCATCACTAGTGAATTTGAATACCGTAATGCTTATTTAATTTACTGCTGTAATCAGGAATACTTCCACTGTAATTCCATGCTATTCCACTTGTATTAATTAAAATCTTACCAGGGTGGAATGCAAGGGGCAGGAAGCAAGCCAGTCTGCCAGTGTCTGAAAAAAAGTACTTTCCTATCCCGTGACTTGCAGCAGCCTTCATAGGTATTTGCCCTGGCCCTTAGGGTTTAATTATGTCCCTCATGCCCTTCCTAGCAGCAACAATCCTTACTAAGCCTTGCTGGAAGCAGTACAGGGGAAAAAGAGGAAGTCCCTACCATATAAGGACGTTGGCAGAGTCTCAGCCTACTATTGATATTCATTAAATTATTTCTTCTTCATCTTCTTTTTCTTAATTTACTGTAGACCTCAGCCAGGGAGAACTGATTCTGGTTTTTATTTAGGCTTTGGTAATTCCTTACACAATTTATCATACAACAGAACAACTGCTTCCTATATTACTAGTAGCCCACTTCCATGCAGATTTTTATCTGTATGAACAGATGCCAAAATATTCCCATGAGGATGTCTTAGTTTCAATTAATTTATCATATTAAAATGAAGGTTGAAAGGGATAAAATTAAAAATCATAGTGTGAAACTCAGTTCTTGGCATTTTTTTATTTAACCCACATTACTGGAAAATAGCTTGGTATTTTAAAACTAAAAAAATGCTTACACTATCTGTAAATAACTTTCATTGAATCTTTAAAGATTCACTGAATTTAAAGCTAGAGCAGTTGCAATATATTGCAACTTAATTATAATACCTTTATATAGCAAGTGAAGCAGTTTTATGATTCTTTTACTGTCCTGTTTTATATCCTCTACTATACTTCAAGGTGTTTCTACTATGTACTTTGCTCTCATTTTGAAATATTATTTTTGACTGTTCCCATTTTTCTTTCAGTGCCGTTCAGTTCCATAAGGGCCAAATGCTACCAGACTTGCAGTGCAGTGGGACTGCCCCTTCAAAAAAGAACTATTTAGCATAGTTATGATAAACTGTGCCTGACTGTTTAAACTTCATTATGTTCTAAGTGCTTATAGAGGTAATAGTTTCTTACTTACACATTTCCAGTTTGGCTTGAGGCTATCTTACTATGTTATGACCTATCAGCTGGGAACCTTGACCTGTATGTTGGTTACATTTTTAATTGCTAACATATTTTGTTAATTGTTCACCTACAGAGAAGAGCTAGCTAAAATTTCCTCCTTAATGAGCTCATTACAATGCTGTATACTTTGTAAATGGTGACCATTACATGTGTGACAAGTAAAGAGAGCTTTCTTGGGCTGGATTAAACCAAACTCAAACCAGTGCCTCCATATGAAGGACTTTTGTGCCTTGCTTAGGAAAAATATGTCCAAGATTAAGTATAAATAGCATTAATATGCATGCTCACGTAGTATATTTTAAGACAGTACCAAGATCCAATACTAAAAGTGGCTTTGACCTCTTGTGTACAATATATATTACATCTCTGAGTTTCTTCAGATATCAAATAACTCCCAAGTTTATTTCAATAAATCTCGCATTTTTTTCTAGATTGGGTAAAAGTATAAGGTACTGATTAATAAAATAATTTCATGTCTGTCTAAGGATTATTGATAGAAGAAATCCTTAAAATCTCTTTTCTTAAGAGTTTTTTGCCTGTTGTATATAAACAATTTAAAATGGCAACATCAATTCATAACACTTGTTTTGTTGTTGAAAGGTCCACAGAACAGAATCCAAAGGACTATAAAATATGCTATCAGTCCCCTGAGCAGGAAAAAAATCTAAGCACACTTTGTTGATAAAGATTAGAAAGGCAAATATAGAATAATAATGATCAGCTTCAGTTCTGACAAGTCTGCCCAAACACTTCCTGGACAAACTAGAAATGCAGTTCCCTAATGCTTGGGATCCTTGCTTCAACTGAACACTCTTAGAACACTCTTAGAATGGAAGATTTTTTTGCTTTAATTTAAGCCTAAATTCATCTGCCGATAAGACAGGGTAAAATAATTTCTGTGTGGATGAAGACAAGATGAGATAAAAGCATGGAACAATCAGAGGATTACTTTTCAGCCACATGCAGTCACTAGAGTTTTGGACAGGGGTTATGCAGGGCTTTGGTTTTGCTTCTTTTTTGATTTATCACTACACAGATGTGGGCCTTCCTGCTGAAGATTTCTGATGACATATTTCTGCAGGCATTATTGGTATTCATGTAGATCTGGCTATTGTACAAGGAAAAATATATAATACTGAGTACTAGGGGAAGGGAGGTAATACAGTAATACCAAAGGCAGTTTCACTCAGACACCATGACAGGAATTTACATGAGAATGGGAAGGGGGAGAGAGGTACACCTGTACAAAGTGAATACAGGGTAACTGTGAGTCACCAATGTGATAAAGAGTCCAGGATGTAGCTGAACTATAGATTGTGATAGGAAATTATTAATGCTGTTGGACCTGCTTCTACTATGACTCATGCAGAATGGAGTCTATATTTCTGATGGCTCTGAATCCACAAAGGTGAACTCAGATTGAAATAGAGCTGAAGACTGAAAAGAAGTAGTTTACTTTCAAAAACCAGAGACAAGCAGCAAAAAGACAGTATGTTTTTCTGTCTGCTTATATAATAGAAAATTAAGGAATTATTATTAGGGCAAACTAGCCATTTAAGAAAATTGGTATCACTTCCACAAAAGAAAATGGACATAAAATATCTGTGAATGAGTTCAGGCTAGAAATCAGAATGAAGTCTCTAACTGTGATGAGGGCCTGTGGTGTACCTTCACATAGACTTAGCTGGAGCAGTAATCCTCTGAGATGAGGATCATTAAATATGATGGTGTTATAATCAAGGTCTGGACAAACAGCTAAATAGCCCTTCTAATATTTATGGTTCTTGATGAGAATGCCCAGATACTCTGCGCAGGCTACATAAGCAGCTGTAATTAGTTGAAAGGTGTGCCTATGGCTATGCAGTCAAGAAATGCTGTGTTTGCTAAATTAGGAAACTGAGGAAGTCAAGTCATGAAAGACATGTTAATAAAGAGATCCAGTACAACTGAGGCCAGTGCACAGAAGGATGCAAAACTGGTGCATCTGTGAAAATAATAAAAATTACAAGGATGGAGCCGAAAATGGAAGATCTGAAAGTATAAAGAAATCAAGTGTAGCATGTGCAGGAAGTTTATTGGGGAACTAGTAGGTGGGCATGACTGTTGAGAAGTAAACAGAGCCATAACAGAAGATAGGAGAATTATAAACAAGTAAAACTTAAACAGGAAATGGTATCAAAAACCTTCTCTTAGTAGAGTAAGTAGAGATTAGACTTATCAGCAAAACTTCTGGAGAAATTTAAGATTAAAGTGGTAGTATAAATAAATTTGCCCAATAAACAGAAGAGAAAGTAACTGTAGCATTGAAGAGAACTGCCAACATGATTAAAAATGAAACCAAAAATGGTCATTATTGTTAAGCAATTTTCTAAACCGTTGCAATGGGGGAGTTTGCTAAGGATTTTGTGCTATCCATTTTATAAGAAAAAAATCACTGTGAGATTGGACAAGGTTATGTGCAGACAGGGACTGACGTACACTGCCCTCAGTATCATTAGAGGACCACAGCACACACCAGAGAAAGCCAATTAAGCTCAGTGATTGTATGAGACCCTTGGTAAACCAAGAGTGAGAATTTTAAAATAGTGACTGCTCAGCTACTTTTTAGCTGTCAGGGATCCTACTTAAACAGTTTAATGGGAAACCATCTCCAAACAATCTAATATCTAATCTAATCTAATCTAATCCATATTATTCTGTTAAAGGAGTTTGCAGACAACAAAAAAAAAACAAACATAGAAAATACACAATTGTCTCTCTTCCAGCATCTATACACAGTTCCTACACCATGAATGCTGCAATCACTTGCAGGGGTGTATACTGGCTGTATGTATTTCTACAGCACTGCTGCTTCCTTCTTGGTATGGCAGATGTAGCTGGCCAGTCTGAGCTGTGACCCACTACGTGGTTGCAGCTAAAGTGTGGGGCTATGGAGCAAGAGCATGCCCAGGGATCCATGCCTATTAGGCATGGGAGAAGCAAAAATATAATTTATTGTAAATGCATGCTCTATATTATATTTTAGAGAGTTTGGCCATGTCTTATTCAGGTAAACCCACATAATAGCAATGGATCAAGGCTTTCCAGAGTCTTTTGGACTATATTACTGCTCAGATACAGTTGATAAAATTTAGGTCACAAATCAGTATTTGACTATACTTTGAGCTATTATGCAGGCAAGATAAAGCAGATTTTTCTCCAGGTATGCTCTAGCAATTTTTTGGTGTGCATATTAAATAATAACATATATCTGCAGAAGGTACTACTGAAAAAAAATTGCAAAAATGGTAGAACTAAATAGTTTTTGAATTGATGGTTTATAATGCTAAGGAGAATGTGAACAGGTAAATAAGATAAGATACAAAAATTTCATGCTTGCCAGTTAGTGTTCAGCTACTGGAAGATGTTTAGAGGAAAGAGTTCTCTTTGGGCAGAATATTCTTCTGTGTAATTTATTATGTCTTCTCTTAAATAGTTTCTTGTGCTATTACAAAAATCTGATTGTGTGCTACCTTGGAGATACTGTTATTTGCATCTCTGAAAAGTAAAGAAGCTCAAAGGGGCTTGCAGTGTTTTGCTCTCAGTTTGGTCAATGGCAAGGGTTTTCACCAGCTACAGAGAATCAAGTCTTGGAGCTCCAATTAGAAGCACCCATGGCTTGATGAAGTATGATAACTTCAACTTTTTAGGTGAAAATAAGAGTCAGAACTGGAAAACAGACTAATAATGGAGTGTCAGTGCGTATTTGAACAACTAGTAAAAATGCAGATGGGAGTCATCATGCCTGTCACTAACCCTGATAAGAGTAGCTTAGAAATGTTTGCAGATTCATATCTATGCTTTCACAGAAACTATGGAAATGATAGGCTCATCATATTTTAATTTTCTAAATTATTTTATGTGTCCTTGGATTTTATCCAAAGATACATGGAAAAAAATCAGCAGAGAATTATCATCATTATTATACATCAAGTCTTGATTTCTCTGCATGGCACATTGTGTACTGTGCAGGTGCAGTAGGTTTTGTGATTGACTGGAACAGTGCTACTAGCTGCAAAAATAGTTTTACTGGTTTCAGAGACTTGATTTTACAGTATCAAAGTTAATGTAAATGTATTCATTCATTTGAAATAGTGTTGAAATAACTGCATAAATCCTGAAATTTAGCAGCATTTTGAATAGGTAGTTTCAGAATTTTGTTTTTGCAGTGCTGTATTTTCAAAAAGTTGTAAATCTATCTTGAATTGTTCATTTCAGCTGAAAATAATGCAAAAAAATCTAGATCTAAGCTATTAAATTATTTCCTTTGATAAGAAAAAACTCACTATTGATTAAAAATAGGTTTTGTTAGAGATAATTTAAAAAATAAGTGGAATCCCTACTTCAGAAAATTTTTAGGTGTCTACAAATATTACAACTTGAAGATGAATTGTACAGTATCTCTTCTTTATTATTTTTAAATTAATTTTTCCTTTCTTTTAACCAGTCTTCCTGACTTCATTTCTTTGAGTAAGTGAGAAAAAGCTTATTCTGTTGAACCACATCTTCCAAATCAGTCACAGATGGCATTAGAAAGCAAGAGATACTTCACTGAATTCTGTAAATTCCACAGAAAGACTTAATCTAAGTTACTGCATTTATAAAAAGCCATGAATCTCCATTTACTTCTTAAAGTATATTTCATTCTTTGAGTCAAAAAAGAATGTTTCCAGCCACCACATCATAGATTGCTAATTTGTTTTGTCTTTCTCATCAGATAGCTTAAGTATCACAGGCCCTTTTCCTAGATCTCAAAAGAAGCACCTGAAAAAAAAAAATCACAGGATGTTTATACTGTGTAACTGTATCTTAATATGTAGAAATCTTCTAATTTGGTAATGCTCAGCTTGAATTTAAACACAGTTTATCCTGTAGCCAATTCAACCCATTTTCAAACCAGGTATAGCATGTACTGGAAGGGAGGCAGATGTTTCACTTTTTCTTTAATATTGTATCTAGACTTAGGTAGAAGAATTTCAAATGCTAAATGTTAAAATGTTAAATGTAAGAATTTATAGATCACAAAATTGTCCTGTGCACAATTATTTCTTCTATGCCATGAACTGTCTACAGGTGCTCTTCCTTTACCGTTTTCCTCACCTCATTAAAATATATTAATGTATTTTTCTTTATTAATAGTGGTGAAAGTAGACAATTTCATTTCTGGGTCTGTAACAGAGTAATTTATCTGAGCAGCACTGCATGCTATCCTCCTTCCTGATAGTTGAAATTTCTTTCACATCAGAATCAAACTAAACTCTTTGTCCATTAGGAGTTTACAAACCTTGATAGATGGTATTTTGCTCCTCAGTCAGGTGAAACACCTAGTCATGCTAGACATTTAGCTGTAATTAAAGCTTCAAGTTCCACTCTGTCATGGGGATACAATTAATTTTGTGGGAGAGCTTTTGGACCTCTTTTACACAAGTAAAGGCAAACTTTATGAAACTTTATGGAAGTGCCATCCTTCTGTGAGTTTGTAATACTCTCAGAATATATCAGCGACTTTGCTTCAGAATAATGAATTGCAAAAATAAACATTAAGGAGTGAATTTGGAAGTAACCTATCTCTATCAAATTCCATAAATGTAATAACTACTCATAATGTACAATCTTGATTAAATATATTTTATACACATAGCCAGAAAAAAAAGAATCAATCTATGTAGGTGCAAATATGAGCTCAAACATTAATCTAAGTTCCAATTGCATTTCAATCCAAAGCTATTTTATTGAATTTCATCAGTTGTAGTATTTTCCTTTTACTTGTTTCTATGCTTATAGACATATTTCTGTTAGTCATACAGCATGCTATCTGTCTGAAGAGTTAGCTAGGCAGTTATCTTAAAACAAATACAGTCTGGTTTTCAGATTTTACTTGGGCCAAATACAAAAATGAAAAAAGGCTTCTCTGACCTCATTGATGTGATAACTTTCCTGTCCATGGCCTGCATCCTTAAACTAACAGAGTAGAAGAATTTATTGCTGATAATATTAAAATCTGGCACAGATAATCAGTAGCTGGAGTTAAAGGGGACTGAGACACATAAGACAGAGTTGATTCACTGGGAAAATGCAACTTTTAGGAGGAGACAATATAATAACCAAAATCAGATTTGCTTCCCAGAATTCAAAACTGGTTTTGGTTGGAAAGGGGAGAATCCTACAGAATATGAAATTTTAGCTGGACTTTTTTTTTTTCTGAAATGCCTAGTTTTTAAAAGTCTTCACAGTTTCATTTTAAATTTTTAACTTTAACTTCTTGTAGTCATGGCTTATCTACTAACATAAGAGTAGGAAAAACAGACTTTGGTTAGTAAGACTAGCTTAGCAACATTCATTTTCAGGGATAAGGAGATAATCCCCTCTCTGTGAGGTGATAAATTAGTTGATAATTCACTGACTGGAAATTCAAGGAATCAAGAATGACTAGCAGGAAGGACTTTCGAGAAGCTAAATGCCACAATTTGTACACATGGAATAGTAGCTACTTTACTTTTCTTCGTTTCATTTCCTCTCTTCTTTTTTAATACAAGCCCAAGGGATTTTATAAAAAAGAGAGAAAACTTAACAGAAAAACCAGTGTGTTTGTTCCTGTGGAGTGTCATTCATCTCTTCATTACATGACACTGATGACATAGACCGCTGGTATGGTTTAATCAGCTTCACTGAATGCAGTTTTTTTTGTGTGTGTCTGATTGCTTTTGTATTAATCCCACTTTTTAGCTGTGTTCCAACATGTTTTCAAGTCTTGTCTGCAAACACTCAGGAGCATCTACATTCACACTCATTATTGGCATAGGGAAGCTGTGGTCACTTTTACATTTTCTATTCTCATGAGACCATGAAGATTCTATAGCTTAAGGAAGCACATTATTGTGAGACTGCTGTAATGATGATGGTGCCTGTGTAGATGCAGCCAAGGCAAAAAGCTGAAACACCCTAAAAAGTAACTAGTAAATGTTTGACAAGGACAAATACTTGGATGGGAAGAAAAACAATGGTCTTTCAGTAAAGTAACCTGGTCTAAGATTTCTGCATGGTCATTGGAACGATTCTTCCACTATGGCTTAAGGGTCTGGAATTCATAATGATGGATTTTTGTCCAAGCTAGTTCTTAGCTAAATTGCATTAGCATTGTAACAGCTTCAACACAGTTGATGTTCAAACCAGGAGAAACTTAGTGGCTCTTACTAAAATTTTCTTTCTGGAGTGTAAGTCTCATTTTCAACACAAAGATATGTAAGTAAAGCCACATTTATTGGATCAGTTTCACAAAGTACCAGGGTTCAGGCCATTTGGGACACATCATTACTTAAGATAAACTGAAGAACAAGCTTACAGAAATCCCCAAGGAATTCAATGAAACCACCCGTCCTTATTTATTATCAAACACTTCTGCCTCTTCCTCCTATTTTATGTAGACTTGACTTCTCTTTTATATAGACTTGACTTCTCTTCTTCCAAACTTTCTTTGTAGACTTGTTCTCTCTGTTCTTCTCTCTGCTTTTTTATTTTCTTTTATCTGATACCTATCAAATGCACTATAATTTCTTCTATCTGATACCTATCGAATGAATGTGTTGCCATATTTATTTGCAGTCTTGTGTTTCTGTCACCTTGAACAGTCTTGTTTTTTGTCTGGTTGTGCCATCTCTATGTCTCTTTAGATTTGCTCATGGAACTCAGTAATTTTCCCCCCTTCTAATTATTAGCTAGTCTAATAATTTGACCACACCATACCGTTGTACATTTTGCTGTGATAGATACCATATATTGCTTGTCTTTATTAACAGATTTTACATACTATCATAAGATACAAATCTTGTGACACCCTATACAAAAGAAAGCAGTCTACTGCAGAACCATTCCCCACAAATACATATTTGAATGAACCACTGAAGCTTCATTTCTTTCAGAAAGCCTCTGAATTATGAGAAATCCTTATTAGGGATGTCTTGAAGAAAAGGCTCAAAAGGGATTTTCCATGACATAAGCTTCATTTTCTGCTGCAGGCTACATTATCAGAATATTTATACATTTAAAAAAGAGTTGTCTTGAAACTAGTTTTTCTTTCAGCATGCTTATCACATCTTCCAATAAGCCTGTTAATAAACGGATAATTTTTAAAGACAATAATTAGGAGTCTGGGTGTGTATTTTTAGTTACAGAAATAAACCATAATGTCATCCATTTCCAGGACTTTTCCATTGCTTTTCAGCCTTGCACTTACTGCTTTGCATAGAACATCATCTTTCCCTAAACAGATGTTGTTAAGAGAAGATAATTCAATGAAGGATATAAATGTCATATATTGACTTCAGATAAAATATGCTGGATAAAATCTGAAGATCGACTCCTTTTTTTTTATTCTATAAGTGTCTGTATCCCAAACATTCCATGTACTCTTTTGGGTCTAATCAAAATGAAAGCAAAAAGTTTGTGTGGAGTCAAAATTGCCAGCTAACAACAGTCACTGCTCAAATTGTTTCTCCATTTAATTTTTGACACTTTTTTTGTGTTTCCTTGCAGTTTTCCACTTGTCCCACAGAGTCACTCGGGTGGTACCAGAAAGTGCTCTGCTGATTGTCCTTGGTCTTTTCCTTGGTGGCATTGTATGGGCAGCAGATCACCTTGCCTCCTTCTCCCTGACACCAACTGTATTTTTCTTCTATTTGCTTCCCCCCATTGTTTTGGATGCTGGGTATTTTATGCCAAATAGATTGTTTTTTGGAAATCTTGGCTCCATCCTTTTGTATGCCGTCATTGGGACAGTATGGAATGCTGCCACAACTGGTTTATCTCTCTACGGTGTCTATCTGACAGGAATAATGGGTAAGTTTGATCTGTGAAGACACAATTATGAATGCCACAGTATATACTGTTAGATGGTTGATACGTTACAATGTCACAACTCTTTCCAGCAGCAAAATTCAATTTTAATGGGAGTAGTTTGAGTTTGTAATATTTTAATCAAATTTAAGAATGACCTTCTTGTTAGAGAAAAATCTTCCCTAAGGAAAGTATAAAGGCTACTTGAATCCATGTCTCTTATATTGTCCTGCTCTAAATGTGTGCACACACTCTCAGGATAAAGCTCAGGATTCTTTCTGCTAACAGACATCTGGACAAAAGCACACACTAAAGGGCTTGTTTCTTTCTGTGATAGCAACCTTAAAAGTTACTCTGAAATGAAAGTGTCTTCCTGAAGTCAGCTTTAGTATTATGTGTTATTTTTACTGCCATTCAATAATATATCATATTACTGTATTTAATGTTTTTAATGCAATTAAGAGTTATTTATAATTAGTGTTATCTAATATTAAGTGGCTTCTAAGTGGGTATATATGTATGACCCATCTACACATCTCGTTTTCATTTTCTGAGTCTGGAAATTGTAACTGAAGATTTAGAGGTTTTACAAAATGAAGTAGCAGATGTTTTACTAAAAGAAAAAGAAAAAAACAGAAGCCATTTTAATGGGAGCGGTCCAAAGGGGCTTCGCAAGGTGGCTGACGCACAATTTCCTAGACCACAAATCCAGAAAGTGAGGTTTTCGTATTGCTTGTGCCTTCCCTAGAGGAGCTGTGGATGGCCCATCCCTGGCAGTGTTCAAGGCCAGGTTGGATGGGGCTCTGAGCAACCTGGTCTAGCAGAAGGCATCCCAGGTAATGGTACTGGAGGGCATAAGAAGTCCCATCCAGCACAAACCATTCTAGGATTCTAAGACACACTTTGTCTTAATTATACTGTGATGTAAGGGCACAGGCCTGCTAGAAGAGGCACAGACCAGCAGTACTTAATCACTACTTTAATTTAAGACTCATGTTACATAATTGAAGTTTGTAATATAGATAGCTATGATGGATACATTTTAGATATTTACCTTGTTATAAGTCTTATTTTAGAAGCAGTAATATTTTCTTGAGAAGATACAAAGGTGACAGATCAGATGCAAAAATCTTTGACATTTTTAGATAGATAAGAAGTTTACTGTGATTTAAGCAATATATTTAATCCACAATATCACATTTATAATGAAAATCAGGTATTCAGAAAGAAAATATATGACAGGGATATTTCTACTGCAGATTGGAAAAGGATTTCTTTATTTAAATATCCAGGATGCTTGGACCAATTTAAAAATATGACCAAAAATATTTTCTTAAAAACCTGTCAGAAATGCAATGTATGATAATTACTTTAAAAATATGTTGCTATAAGTCATTAAAGGGAAAGGATTGATTTCCTTACAACATGTGAAATAGAAAAGTTGACTGTTTTCAAAAAAAATTTTTAGGAGAAAAATTCACTTAAATTATTCTTCTCCTCCCAATCTGTAAACAACTCACGACTAACTGCAAAAGCTGGGTTTGATGGTTATATGTTCTGCTTCATCAGTATGCAAATATTTTAGTGACAATGGATACTAGAACTCTGAGCTTACAGCTACACAACACAATCACCCCCTACCACAGGTCATAGCTAAAGCTCTGCAAGAGAAATTTGGGGATGTTAATAAAGGCGAACAATAAACTGACATGTCTGGCAAATTTCAATGCTTATAAAGAGCATTATTAGTGTACTGTGGAGACCTGTCTTTGCCATGAAGACCTGCTAGAGTTCTAATTCCAGCTGTGAAAA
>QUSF01000013.1:17454342-17483923 GCA_003676055.1 Chloebia gouldiae
AAAAACCTTGCTTTTGTTACTTGCTGGAGATAGGAGAATGTTGAGTTGCTCAGTTTCTAGAAGAGTTCATAGTACCTTCTGGTTGAAGCTCCATGGCATATATTTATTTCTATCCCACTTGTTCTACAATTGAAGTGAATAATGATAAAAGTAATATCATTAAAATGTAGAAATGTAAATCCTCTACAGACTAAGATAAACTAAAACCTTCTAGCTTTGATAACTAAAGACTTCTAACTTTGCCATTCACCAAGCTTGTAGTACTGTCCATCAATATAAGAATGCTTAATCCAAACTGGATTGCATAGATTTCCTACATAAATAAACATAAAAGCAGCTCTTTGTTGGCATTCAATACTCTTGAGATATAATAATTTGCAGGAGGAAAATGGAGAAGGTGGTAATGAAAAATCCTTCTTTAGAACTGAAATAAAAAGAGTATCACATTAATTGTTAACCATCAGTCGTATCAGTCTGCTTCCACAGAATAGGAAGAATTATGTAATTGCTGATTGCAGTGAACTGTTCACTGTTCACTGGAGAACTAACACATGCAGTATTGTGGTTGTGACTAGTGCTTAGAATAGTTTTACCTATACAATGTAGGTCATAGCTGCAACATACTGAGTGTGTCTACAAGTCTTAAACTGGGCCCAGTGAATTTATCTTGGTCAGGTGTCACTGTTTAGCTGGAGGAAGCCATGGTCATGTTCCAGCTGAAAATCAATGCTGTTATTACTCTAAATTAAATTCTTATTTAGAAACTCCAGGCCTCTTGACAGTGCTTTGTAGGAATAATAGATGTGTCCTAATCTCCCCATAAATATTTGCTTACTAGATTTGCAAGTCTTCAAAGAATATACCAATTGTTATAGTTGGTAATACATAAAAAAAGATAAGCAATCTCAGTGAGCCACTTTATTTTCAAATCTTAACATTCTATTATACCCTGATATCTTATAGTTATTGTCATTGGACTTGTTCCTTCCTTAGGCCTGCCTGAGAAGGACAACATTTGGTGAAACCATTGCTTAGATTTAGGTTCACAGCTGTTCTCAGAATTTTTGGCACAGACTTAAGATGCACATTAAAAATGATAGACTGAGTCTTTGTTCACAGCTCCATAGGTCCAAGTGTGAACAAGACTATTTATCTTCTTGAAAAAATAAGGTAGTTATACATCTGTGCAAGCTATGAATTTCTGTTTTCAGGGCCATACCTCCTACAGACTTTATGGCAACCTTGTAGATATTCTGATTGGCAGATAGTAGCTAAGAGAATATATACATCTGCAGCTCCACCAGAGTACTGGGCATTGTCACATATGACAGGGTGTTGTCTACTCCTGTCTCTGCCCAGTAAGTATCCTTTTCTTGAGTAAATAAGCCTATGCCATTTTGTATCAAAACTATTTGGAACCTGGTTTCTGTTTCATTTATATTCTAAGCACAAACCATTTTGAATTTGAAAAATTGCCTCTCAGAGTTCTTTCTAGGTGGGTGGCCATGCTGTTCTGGAAATACTTCACAGGCCCAACTGATCCTGTTGCTGTGGCTATGGCTGCTGACTGTCATTGTCTGACTCATGATTCAAAACCATTTAATTAGATGAATTTCTTCTTTACCTATAGAAATCATGCCTGAAAATTGTGGGCATGGGCCTCTGCATTGTATTTTAATGAATGAATTCTCAACCTGTTCCTTCTTTGCTCTTCCTCATATAATTTTTGGTGACATCACTTCTTAATGAACCTTGTTTCGTCCACCCATTAATGAACACAAAGGGAATTCTACTGTTCGGAAATCTTTTCTTTAGAAAAAAATGATTGTGTTACCACTTTGGATTTCATGAAGAGGGTAGATTTTGCTAGGTATTTAGGAAGCTGAGCAAAGCATTTTTTGTGGCTATGCTACTTTTTTTTTTCTGCTACTTTTAAAATGACAGTGAATGCTTGTCTTGGTCTGTTTGCATAACTGAACAAAACAACCTTAATAACTAAAAAGTAAGTTTAAAAAAATACTGGGTTACACTGTCACCAGAGTTTTTTAGCTTCAAAACTTTTGAAATCATTGCCAAAATTCCTTAGGGGCTGCAACACAAACATGTTGGTCCTTCATCTGTTTTTATGGTCCACTTTCAGACAATTTAACAGCCTCATGAATCCTAATTTGGAAACAAGTATCTTAACAAGTAGCTACCACTGAGTAAGGAGGCCACAATGGGAATTCAGTTGTATTGAGTGCAGTTAAACACCACTGTTGCAGTTCTTAGTGATCAAAAGTCAAATTTGACCTGTGGCATGAAATATTTTGGAATATTTACTTCAGAAGTGCTGGTATGGCCCTCTTAACATCTTGTGAGTTCTCAGTTATCCTGGGATAATTTAGTCAAGTTAGACAAACCATGCGACACACAAATAGAAAGCTGGTTTAGATCTGGAACTGTCTTGTCACAAGAACAGGCAAGTACTGCTCCTGCTCCTAGAAGTAACTTTGATCCACATGGGCCAATGCTGAATCCAAAAAAAAACTTGTAGGACATGGCTCAACAACATGACTCAGTGCAGCACTTTTTAAATAGTTACTGTAACACGCTTTCCAGTTGATGCCTTGGCATCTCTATTTTCTAGTATTTGGCACTATCTGTAATATCCCAGTCTGTCATTACTATTGCTAATACAGAGATTATTCTGCTTATACTTTGTTTGCTTTGTTTTTGAAGGTGAACTGCACTCTGGGCTGCTGGACTTCCTCCTCTTTGGCAGCTTAATTGCTGCTGTGGATCCTGTAGCTGTTCTGGCAGTGTTTGAAGAAGTCCATGTCAATGAAGTTCTATTCATCATTGTTTTTGGAGAATCACTTCTGAATGATGCTGTAACTGTGGTAAGTAAATTATATATCCCAAAGTCAACTAACTTAAGGGGATTTCTTCTGACGTGCATTTTCTCCTTTAAAGAAACATTGTACTCTCTGTGTGTATCTACTCATGGGCTACTGTAGCGCAGCTAATGGTGTTTCCTCTCTTGCTCACAAACGTTAGATGTTTGAGCTTGAAAGCTATTTGGAGCTGCGACAGTCCTGAGTTGGACACTTCAAATCAAGTCTCAGGGGTGCATGTTTTATATGCCTTTGCTGTTGAAGAAGGGCTTTCATGACTTAATGAAATCAGTTCCAAGGATTTTAAACCTTCCTTTGCTGTTATTTTTTAATGCACATACATTTTTCTCCGTATTTGTATTATGTTCATAATTTATATGCATACCTTAGCTAGCGAGAGAGAGAATACTCTTCAAAGTGTTTATTTTGTTCCCTTAGTATTACTTTGATCAGATGGTTATCAAACAGATATATAACAAAGAGCCAATTTGGAAAAATATTGTGTGATATTTTAGAAAGTTTCTGGGTTTTTTTGCAAACATTTTTAAATTTAGAAAGTCTGTGATAGATGTAAAATAACCCCAGATTTCTACTGATATTTTAATTTTGATTGAAACACCTTTTCACACAATTTTTTCCCCCCAAACAAAATTGTCAATAATTTTGTAAAGCAGTGCTAGTGGTCAGGGACCAGGAAGTCCTAAGGCAGAAAGATGCTATGCAAAACAAGTTGCTGTGCAGCTTTAGTTCACTTTTGAATCATTTCCTATTCCTGCTCTTGCCTATCTTCAAGAAAGCGTAAGACATGCTCAGGAAGCTCAATGACTTTAGTTTTTGCAGCCAAGGAAGCAAAGCACTCTAAAGTCATTGACAGCAGCCTAATTGTTCACATGAGTTTGAAAATGACAGAATTGCTTCCAGAGAAACCTAACTGCCCTTGGATATTGGTATCCTTAGTATTTCTGGGGTATTGCCAGAATTAAAATAAACCTCTGATGAACTCAAGTATCAACATCGCCGGTTTTCAGAAGAAAAAGAGATTTTGTTACTGTGAAATTAACACAAACAGTCTACAAATAAAAAAAAATTTGATTGTTCATTGATAAAAAAACAGAAGAGGAAGTATGAGCCAGAGCTACAAAGCACAGCCTATGAGGAAATTTGAAACAGTAGAGTTACTACCTTGAAAAAGGAAAGACTGGAAGACAGAAGAAAGTAGATGGTATAGCATTCTTTAGACATAAATATGTAAAAGATTACTGTTACAGAAAAAAAGTAACCTGTATACCATGACACATGAATACAATAAGAATTATCAAGTTTAGCTGCAACAACAAGGAAAGCTGAGAAAGCCTCATTCACCACTGGAGGAACTAAGAACAGATTAAATTGGTATGTCTCAAAAATTATACTCATATAAACCTCCTTAGACACTGGTATGGATAAGGTGAATTCATTACTTTCAGTTCAATCACTGTTAGTTAATTATTTTAAAAGTTTTAGCACAATTATTATATTCTCTTTTATGTCCAACTTATATACATTTAACATATTTCAATTCAGTATCTTATTTTTAGCATCATACTACTATCTTATGAATTATCTCATTTATCTTATATATGTGAATAAATGAATCTTTCAAATACTTTGATTTTACAGCAAGAAGTACTTTAGAAAACACATATATATGTAACAATGCTTCATAGGTGATATATTGAAGACAGAAATGTATTGTTGTGAGGTGTTATTTTTTTTTGTTTCTTCTTGGCCCACTGCATTTATTTTATTTTGAGAAAATATAAAATTCTTGCTCCAGACAGAATTTCCCTCAGAATTTCCCCACAATTTCAGACTTCATAATACTGAGGCCCCTAAGGAGATTGTTTTAATAGGCTCAATTTAGGAGCAATTATTAAATTAGTCTACTTTTCTTTCCAGGTGCTGTACAATGTGTTTGACTCTTTTGTTGCGATAGGTGCAACGAATGTGACGGGGATTGAATGTCTCAAAGGCATAGGTGCGTAGAAATAAATTCTGTATCACACAATTGGTGTATATATGCAGTATTTTAAGCAAAACATTATTGTTATGCTATTGGCAACTGTTATTTTTCAGCCCTTTCCATTATTACTCATATTCACACACTTATATGGCACAGGTAAATGTCTTAAGAAAATAAATAAATAAATAAATATTCCTGAATATTTGGGAAACTTAATCAGATCTGTTTCCTTTTGAGGACACTCAACAGATGTGGAGTTCATTTACTGAGAACACCAAAACTGTCAGTTATATACATTTTCTTTGTATTTAATAGCATTTCCTTAATTTCAGCTATGGTCTCCCTGCATTCCAGGAAAGCTGAGATTGCTTACAGGCATTGCCACTCCTTATCACTGATCACCATCAAGCAATGTTTGCCAGTAACTATCAAGAAGTTTTGCCTGAAAATTTAGTCAATATTTCCCATTCTAAGCATTGCATGAAACTAAATTATCTTAGGACTAAATGTTTTAATAGTGACTTTGTCATATTCTATAATATGCTTTTGTAAAAAAACATTTGTTTACAGAACATGGGAAAAATAGTACAAAGAAATGCAGTGGGTTTGAATAAAAGTAAAACGATGAGGCTTAACTTCTTTACTTAAGAAGTAGCCTTCTTTTTCTACAGAATGCTACATCCACATACCAAGTGCTCAAAAGCCTTGAGCCTAGAAATTAATTTGACATGTCCTCCAAATACTTCTGTGGTTTACTAGCCATTTGCTGTCCTTTCTCTGGAAAAGAACTAGGTCAAATCATTATATTTCTATGGTTTAAGTTGTGTTAGGTGTTTTGTTTTTCAGTCTCATTCTTCGTGGTGAGCCTTGGTGGGACACTGGTTGGTATTTTCTTTGCATTCCTGCTCTCATTGGTCAGTCGTTTCACCAAGCACGTGAGGATCATTGAACCTGGATTTGTGTTTATCATTTCCTACCTGTCCTACCTCACAGCAGAGATGCTTTCTCTTTCTGCCATCTTAGCGTAAGTCTCTTTTTATTACTGCCTACGAAGGGGATGAGAAGGGAAAATGGTTTTTAAAAACATTGAAAGGAAAACCTAAATTATATGGGACAACTCTATATTTTATATATATACACACACATATATATAAATTAAAAATATATAATATATTTTATATATATATGGGACTCATTAAGTTTATGCTGGATAATACTATGTTCACACTGCACTAGATTATAGTTTGTCAATTCTGTCATTCAGCCTTGAAAAGGAATGCAAATTTTCCAGTATCTGCTGAGCAACATGAGAACTCCTTTGCAAAATACAGACATGACTCTTTCCTCTCTGTTATTAATAATATTTCAAACTTAACAGTTGTCCATTTGTGATGACACCTTTCCCTATTACTTGAAACAGAAGAAATATTTTTCTAAGGGACTGTGTGAATGTCACTATTCTTTGTTCTCTCTCTGTTGTGGCTGACCATTAAGGTTTGCCTAAATGTTGCCAGTTTTGGCTTGAGGACCTCTATGGTTTTTTTTCTCTCAGTCTACATTGATTCCCAGCATACCTTTCTTCTCAGTTTTGCTCGTCATGTTTGTAGATGACATAGTAAATGTATTCAGGTTCTGAAAATCTTTTTGCAAACAGATCATTAGTTTAAGATTATGTTTAACCTAAACAAGGTTCAAAAATTTGCATTGAAAGCAGTATGGTAATCTGAAGAGAATTACAGTCTGTTATGTTCTAATGAAATCCTGTCTTCAGACCACTTGAGGTCACATCAGCATGTATATTTGAGATATGCTTTTTACCAAGGGTAGACTCCACGTGCTCGTGAATGTATCTTTTCTTAGGAATTAATAGTGGATTTTTATCACTATGTGACAGACAGATGGAAATAATATTAAATGTTGCGATACATATTTTCTGAACAATCGCTTCTTTTTCTAGGATAACCTTCTGTGGCATTTGCTGTCAGAAATATGTCAAGGCTAACATATCTGAACAGTCTTCTACAACAGTAAAATATACTATGAAAATGCTAGCCAGTGGAGCAGAAACTATTATCTTCATGTTCCTGGGTATTTCAGCTGTGGATCCAAATATCTGGACTTGGAATACAGCTTTTATTCTCTTGACTCTGGTCTTCATCTCTGTATATAGAGTTATTGGTAAGAGAGTGATCTTCCTGTTTTTGCATTGCACTGCTGATGCAATCACATATTCTTTAGCCCTCTCCC
The DNA here is from genome assembly GCA_003676055.1 of Chloebia gouldiae. Taxonomy (NCBI): domain Eukaryota; kingdom Metazoa; phylum Chordata; class Aves; order Passeriformes; family Passeridae; genus Chloebia; species Chloebia gouldiae. Next base: position 17,461,468 of record QUSF01000013.1, read on the forward strand.
CAAAAATATATTTGGAGTTCTATGTTTATTCAGTTTGAAACATTCAATATATTTTAGTTGAATTTATTGCTGGATTTGTGTTAGAGTAGTAGGGTAAGCTTTACAGTAAGTTCTGTCATATGCTGAAAATATAGCAAGATGTCATTTTTGATGATGTGTGAAGATATGAGTAGCCCAGTAGTTAACGTGTGGCTAACCTTTGTTGACCCAGCAAATGGTACTGGCAAAATCTCCCAGTAAAATGGACTTTGTTCTTTAACTTGCAGCCTAACAAAAGATGTGACTCTTGTCAGCCGTATCTTTCCTTCAGCTCTTTCAATCTGGCACTAAAGAGATTGTCTTAAGCTAATGTTATGGTTGACTTCAGGTTTTAGGCACACAGTGATATCAGACCATAGATAATTACACTGCAGGTTCTCTGGCTTTAGAAATAATTCTCAGAGACTGATGAAAAATTGAGTAAATAAGGCTGTGACAGATAGGGATTACCTACTGTCAATTTACTGGGTTTATATAAGTTTGCAAATATTTCAAAATACCAATGATGATATGCCCAGCTACATAGTTCTGCTGTAGTTTTGCTAAAATCGCAAAAAAGGGGTAGAATGAAGTACTTGTAGACAATAACACACATGGCAATTTGGTGTATGTACTTACGCCTGGGAATAAATTAAACCAGCTTATTTGCCTTTTTGTCTTGACTTAAATTCAAATGACAGGTCACACATCCATCTAGCTGGCAGTTTTCCTAGATTCTGTGTTCTTATTCTGTCTAGTAGCTCCTGAGCTGAATGAAGTGCCTAGCTCCTTGCCCTCCTTTTCTAAATATTTTGCAAGCATTGTTAATTTAGCTGCCTCTCAGTAAGTAACTGCAAATGCACCTGAGGTGTTTTAAAAGTGTCTCGTCTTTGACACTTTTTGTATTCCTCAAATGAGTGGTTAACAATCCTGTAATAGATAAGTAAATAGTAAATATCCAGCAATAACAATAAGTACCCACTAAAGTAATTGATCTTAGACATTGACAAATTACTAAATACTTGATGATATTGGGCATTACATAATTGCAGTTCTCATTCGGTGGAGGAGTCAGATTGGTAGCATTTCCAAGGTCCCCATCCCCAGCAGCCCTCCTTACAGTTACAAGACACTACTCTTGGCACAAGTTCAAAGTTCTTTAAAAAGAGAGGAATTTGTTTTGCACTGGCCTGCTACTGTGGGACACAGATGCCACGTCAGTCACAGGAATGCTGTTTTCCCTCTGTATGGAGGGAGTTCTGGAATATATTGAGACAGCTAGAGCCTTAGATCTCCTGCAGCAGGCAGCATCTCACCTGTAGGCCTGAGGACAGTGTTAGCATAACTAAACAACCCTTCATAAGACAATGACTTACACGTAATTGTCAATGATTTCCAAAAGGATACCACACTCCCTAAATCAGTGCTGGTTTAACCTGTTTCTGTTAACTGACCCTGTGCATATCACTGGTTACAGTGCTAGAAAACCTATTCTTTCTTAATGAATTTCCAAGGTCAGCACATGGCGGAACCTTCCCTGGAGTGCCTGTGCCAGAGGGCAGCACTCTCAGAAGAGCTGCTGGCTCACAGAAGCAGCTTCACCTAATTCCTTCAGCTTGATGTAATGAGCAGGCACCAAGTGGGTAACACAGTGATAAGAAGGGGAAGTAGATGTTCAAGATTGTTACAAAGGCAGTCTGGTGGCACCATTTCTGTTACTCAAAGCTGGGATACTGACGTTCCATAAGGATATTTCTAGACATGCTGACATTTGTGTGTTACAGGTGTCATTATACAGACGTGGATTCTTAACCGCTACAGAACTGTCCAGCTGGAGATAATAGATCAGGTGGTGATGTCCTATGGTGGACTACGAGGAGCAGTTGCCTTTGCTCTTGTTGCACTTCTGGAGGAGGATAAAGTAAAAGACAGAAACCTGTTTGTCAGCACAACTATTATTGTTGTATTTTTTACTGTTATATTCCAGGTAATTTAACTTCTCAAGCATGCTTCTTGCAAGGAGAAGGAGTCCCTTAAATGTATTGAATGCTTAAAGCAGTTCTCAGCTGAAGGTTGCATATTGTTTCACTGAACTGAAAGCATAATTGAATTTGTAATTTTAGTAACAAAGATCCTATTTTATGTTTTCATGTGGGACCACATGGGGCAAAGCACAATTTCCTCTGTGCTAAAAATTGTTCAGTCTTAGCTGCCTGGTATTAATAGTGCCAAGTTAATATCTGATTAAACATCCTTCACCTCATGTGAATAACTATAGGGAACCATACTTTTAATGGGCAGATACAATCATTAAGCTGATCTACCTGAGCCTCAGTCCTTGTTTTAAAAAATAGCAGCAAGCAGTGGGGCAAGAAAGTATTTAACATCTAAACAAAATAGCACTTCCTGGATGAAAAAACAGTAATTTTAATGAAAATATGTCAGTAGATAGCAGCTTACAATATTTTCTGAAGTGTATTACAAAAAGTTTAGTTGTGTTCACAGACTCCTGATTTGTGGAGAAAATACCACATTCAGTGGCATAGGAAACAATTCTACTCTTTCACTATCATATTTTTCCTATAGATGATATATTTTTCCACTGTTATATTTTCAAATCTTTGTAATAAGAGCTGAGGATGCTGCACTATTTTATCTTCTAGAAGGAATAGAAATCAACTGAGAAAGTATGAGAACCATAAAATAAAACACAAATATGCTTTATTTCTGTTTAACTGGCTGGAGGAAAGTCTAAGAGGACTTCTAAGCATTTATTGTCATGTTTCAATCCTTAGGGACTGACTATCAAACCTTTGGTACAGTGGCTGAAAGTGAAGAAAACTGAACACAGAGAACCAAAACTGAATGAGAAACTGCATGGCAGAGTAAGATATTAAAAAAAAACCTTATGGTATCTTTGGCATTTTTACAGACCACCTTAAGAGAAAACAAAATTATTAGTGAAAATGTCATTTTTGTAAGGGAGTGGGCTATCAAAATTCAAGTGCAAAATCCTTCAAACATTTCAAAAGTTATTTGTACATTGCTGTTTCTCTTTGATTGGAGTCCTATGAGAGGACATTCATATGAAAGTTCTGGTCTTTCACTTGAGAATTCAGTGGGGCTGTGAGTACTGGGGAGACAGCACAGATGAAATATGCTTCTTTGTCTTCATCTAAAAGAGGAGAATGATTGATGATTGCTAGGGCAAAGCATGTCCAAAAAATTTTATTTTTCCTTCTCAAAAACTTAATTTTTGGAAAAGGTATGAAAGCAGGCTTTGTAGCTTGCATATTACACAGAAAAATACTCTGCTGCCCAGTACAGAAAAATTATATACTGACATTCCAGATTAATGACAACAGTTTTAATTCAGTGTGAATGTTGTATGTCCCAGGATTTCTTTGCCCTTTTAGAAAATTTTGAAACATAAACTCTTCCAATTGACTTTCACACTACATTATAAAATTTTCATTCATTAAAAGAAAATGTAATTTTTCAATATAAATATAGGTTAAAGGATGGAAGATTATAAGACATCACATAATCATCAGGGTTGGAAGAGATCTTCAAGAACATCCTGTCCAACCACCAACACATCACCACCATAGTCACCCCTAAATCATATCCCCCAGTACCACACCCAGACAACTCTTTGAACACTTACACAGACAGTGACTCCAGCACCTCCCTTTGACAACTTATTCCAGTGCTTACCACTGTTTCAGGGAAAACTTTTTTTTCTGAAATCTAATCTGAACTTCCCCTGGCACAACTGAGGACCATTTCGTCTTGTCCTTTCACTTGAGACATGGCAGAAGTGGCCAACACCCACCTGCCTACAACATCCTTCCAGGTAGTTATAGAGAGTGAGCCTCCTTTTCTCCACGTTTAACAACCTCAGCTCCCTCAGCTGCTCCCCACAGGACTTGTGTTCCAGACCTTTTCCCAGCTTCGTTGCCCTTCTCTGGACATGCTCCAACACCTCAATGTCCTTTCTAAAGTGAGGGGCCCAGAATTTGACACAGGACTAGAGATACAGCCTCACCAGTGCCAAATGTCAGCCCTGATGTTCCAAACTTAGCAACTGTGTATTCTGCAGTAATCATTCCAATCAATGTTCAGAGTGAAATGTTAATAACCATACACAGAAAAAGGCCAAATTGTACCTGCAGCTGCCTTGGTTTGAATTAAGAGTTATAAGCCTCCAGATTTCTATCAGCCAACTAATACACTCAGTATGAAATTTTGCCCTAGATATTAAAAGAATGGTGCCTACTTCTACTCTGAGGGGAGTATGAACTCCTGAAACATCTAAAAAGAATCACTGTGGAAACTGCTCAACTGAAATAACCACCTACACTAATAGTGGCAGATGTACTTAATAGGACAAAAATGGAGATGATAAAATTAATCCATAAAAGTTTTAAAACTGAATGTTAAAATGGGGGTTTGAGTATCTTCTTGCTGACACCCTTGTAGTTCAAAAATACTTAAGTGAATTTATGAAGAACTAGTTAGAAAGTTCAGGACCTTTGCAGAAAAGCTTGTAGTAGTTAGTACTTCTGTAAATGGGGAAACAATTTTATAACAGACATAAAGTTATCCTCCATGGTCACGTGGTATAACTTGAAATTAATTGAGCTATTTTTTAATTATGTTTTTTCATTTCTGTAAAAATATTAATTCCACTCGTACTTTCCTAGGCCTTCGATCACATTCTTTCTGCTATAGAAGACATTTCTGGACAAATAGGGCATCATTATCTGAGAGACAAGTAAGTTGTAACCAATTTAGAATCTTGAAATACTGCTAGGGGTTACATACAGAAAATAGTGGAAATACAGCAAGTCAAAACAGTGTAATTTTGTCCCCTTACAACTAGAATCTTTCCTTTCTCTTCCACAGTTCAGATTATGCCTTTGCAGGTGCCTCAGTTCACATACAGGGTTCATCCTTTCAATATCAGAGGACGGACTATTTGCAGAAGTTTTCACTTAGAATGTTAATATTGGTTTCTCTTTGTACTACTGCATTTAATGAACACTGTTTATGTGTGGAGGCACTAAAAATCCTCACCTACAACTATGGTAGTTGTTTATCCTATCTCTACAAGGATGTGTTTGACACCTCTGAAAGTTGTGGCAGAGGGTCCTCTGAAATTACTCTGACAGTTTCAGCCTATTTGTCTGAAAGTAAGTGAACCATCCCCTCTGTTTATAGTTGATTTATCTAGGGAGAAGTAGAATTACTCAGCTGAAAGATACAACATTTCCTTCCTAAAGGTGAAGATTTACCCTTGTGATGGACTCATTTCCATACCTAGATGAATAAATGTGAAACAAAGGACATTAAATCTCGACATCCTTAAGAGTGTTATTTCAAGTTAGACCATTCTCTTCCTGGAGTCAGGTTATTTCATAGGTGCAAAGAGTCACAGTTTTGACCTGCTAACTAACCTCTTGCTGACTCAACATGCCAATTCCAATCCAAAAGCCATGTGGTTTTGTTAGCTTTTTGCAGAGCACACCCCTAATGCTTTCTGAGAAGGTGAGTCTGTTAGCTTAGGTTTAACATTATCATGCAAAACAATACAATTCTTAGGTTGAAGACGGCTTGTACTGGAACTCAAGCAGAATTACTTACCTGCATCCAGTTATAGAGACAATCTCCTTACTTTCCTTTTGATCTTCATTTATTTATGCAGTAAAAAATTTTCTGAGGCACTACAGACAGAACATCATCTTTATTTTGGTCTAAGTTTATAGTTTACTTTTCGGGAAAAAAAATCAGTAGGCTATATATAATACAGGCATAAACGTCTCCAGTTTTGATATATTGCCTCAAAGACAGAGCTATATTTTTAAAGTGGCAGATTAGCATGTGAGCTCTTGTATGTCAGAAAGTAATCCCCTTGAGTAAGAACAGAAGGAATAGCTTAATATAGATTCATGGTTGAGTATGTGGTTTGATGACAAATGTATTTTGAATGAGACTATCTTAAGCCTGCCTTTTGGAATTTATGTACACGGAAGTGCTGCTTCCATAAAGAAATGGCAACCCCTAGCATCCTAACTATGGGTTCAGGTGTGGCAACCTGAATTAGAGCCTTCTGGTCAGATGTTCTGGCCAAAGAGGAATAATTATAAATTATGTGAATAATATTTAACACAAAAAGGTTTATACAATCTGAATCAAAAGCTCAAAATGGCCATTGGGCGAGATGGATGGAGAAATTCTGAGCAGTAGTCACCAAAGCTGCCTCATGCCGTTTAGATGAAGTGTTGAGAAAGTTGGAAGAAAGTGCAACAGCCTTTAATCTTTTGGACCCTAAACATGACAGGACAGATATTCTACCATCAGACAATCTTGGAAGTGTAAATCATTGAAAATGCACATGGCTACTATCCCTAAAGGTACATCAGTGACCCTCTCGTAGAGCTTCTATAAGGGCTGATTTTCTGGTCTGGCTATCCTACAAACACATGGGAAAAAGCAGATTACTTTCTCAACAAGGGAAGAAAATTAAACAATCAGAAGTGAAAAAAATAAGGTAACATAATATCCCAAAGTATAAAATGTGTTACTGACTCCTAAATAGGATGCTGTAATCATAGCACTCTTGTAGTAGTGTTGGGTGAGTGAACTGATTAAATGCTTTGTGACAGTTGGATAAGTCTGTAGCAGGCTTTTTCTTGACTTTCCTTACATGCTAATTGAAAAGCTTCAAGACACAAAACCCTCACATTCCATTGTTCACCCTTTTTTTCAAAGTGTTTAGCTAAAAAATATAATTTATACTAAATTAAAAATGCTTTGAAACTAAAATTGCTTGTTGCCATTAACACAGTTTGTTTAAATTATCAGGTGGTCCAATTTTGATAGGAAATACCTCAGAAAAATACTGATGAGAAGGTCTGCTCAAAAATCAAGGGACCAAATCCTTAATGTTTTCCATGAGCTCAACTTGAAGGATGCAATTAGCTATGTGGCTGAGGTACTTATGAACACTTGTTGACATATTATAGCATAATTTGGAATTTGTTTTTTAAAAATTTGTACTATAACCTAAAGTTGATCTATTGCAGGAGATGCCTAAAGGAAAACTATTTCTATCTCAGCTTTGCTTTTTTTTTTTTACATTTTAATGTGTTTTGAGTGTCAGTATTGCTGATTTGAGAAGCTGTGATTCTCAATATTGTGCCTGGTCACCAAATGCTAGTATATTGTACTTACTTCAGCGTAGATTTCTGTTGCATTTTATAGAATAACTTTATTTCTATATTCATTACATGAAAAAAAAACCTGTAATTCTGGAGGGGTGTTATCTTTCTAAATATGTCAACGGGTCTGGCTCCTGCAGGATAGTGGTTCTATGTGATGACAAATCTGATTTGAAGAAGCTCACTTCCAAATGATGTGCATAGTGGCCAAAGTGTGGGACTGCTAATCTCAAACTGCCAGATCACTGTAACATGCACAAAAGAAAAAAATATAAAAGGGTAACTTTAATTCAATGGAATCACAACCCCCACAATTCAGTAATTAGGGTAAAATATACTACAAATATCAATTGCAATGAAAGAATTGTGAAGTTAGGGAAACTTAAGATTTGCAACAGGAGAAGTTTTTGAAGGATATTTGAAGAAAGTTTCTGACCTTTACAGGAGTATTGCAGCAATGTTGCCCGATTGTGTAAGAGTTCCTAATCTTCTTCAGTATGAAACTAGTCACCTCAGTTCAAATAGCCACGCATGTGCAAAGGATAGTTTTAAATGGAATATTTTAAAAAGTGGTCTTTGAAATTATAATCTATCCATGCCCATAATCTCCAGTTGAATTCATTTTCACAGTTATGTGATATATCACTTAATTATTTTAATTTAAATAAAAACTATTGCTGTCATTACTATAATTACTACTACTACTACTCCTTAGCTCTTTTTTTTTTTTTTTTTTTACTGAGCTACAGCCAGGAAGTCTTCTTCAAATGAAACATATAATTTTGGAGATTGAATTGAGAAAACAAAATGAAATCCAGAAATTATGTTAGTATGGAAGATGGCGAATAGTTCAACAAGATAAGCAATTTCTTCCTTTTGAGATTTTGTAAATTATACATTTGGTTCTTAGACCATCTGAGCTCAAGAACTAATTGTCTTTCTTGTGATTCTTTCTGGGTCCCACCTCAGAGGAAGAAAGTTAGATAATGACTTTGAGGTGGATGACCATGAAGCTCATGTTCAGATTCATTGCTGAATCTGTACAGTAGTTTCATTATAGTGTTTCTTCTCTTTAACAGATGCAAAGGGCTTTATAGATCACTAGTACATGCAGATTTAGAGTCAGAATTTTTATCCAATAATGTCTTTGATCTGATATAGTAAAGACAGATTTCTAAAATTCTAAAAATTCAACTAATAAATTCTTAGGAGATGAAACACAATGTTAGGAGATGAAACCTTAGTCCAAATGCTATTTGTGTATGTTGTTCCTTGCAGATAAATTCTGTTGGGCAAATGTCTAGTGATCCGATAATAACAGAAAAAGAAATTGAAAGTTCTCTAAGTTCTACAGAAGTTTTGCAATATATTTTCTTCCAGCAGAAATTAATTATGAGTTGTGAATTCTAAAGTAATTTCTCCTTTCTCACTTTAATATTTTCTTCAATGATACATTGCTTTAACAACTAAAAACTTGTTAAAGCAATGTATCAAAAGAATTTATTAAAAGAAAACTTCACTTTGCAAATATATCTTTGAACTAAATATCTAGGCTGACTTTGAAATTGAAGTTATTTCTTCCAGGGCAAGTAAAGACCTGCCTCCCCCAGCTACTCACTCTCTTCTTACTTGCAAGAAAATTAGGAGTTTAAAAGTTATTTTATATCTTTTTCTTTGTTCAACTCTGCTGCTGTGGTGCATCTATATAATAAATAAGAATTGAGAGAGTTCAGTCTCTATCTAAGTAAATTCCTTACAGTTGGGAGGGGAGAACTTAAGCCAAGAAAAATAGAAATAACCCAGAGCAACTGAAAGGAAGTGACTTCATAACTTGTGGTTCATAACTTGTTCTGGCTAAAATACTTCCACTGATTATATGCTATGATGTATGTATGAAACATTAAATTTGATTTGAAAAGAAAGTCAGATTCACTTAAGAAAATGGATGGGACGATGTTCTCCCAGAATTCAATTTCATTAAACTCAAGTTTTCTGCCTGCAGAAGCCACAGTATATTTCTTAATGCCATTGGTAACCCCAATACTGATACATACATATATGGGTTACTATATCAAAAGAAAACAATTTTTTGTTTGCTCCATAAATATGAAAATGTAAATGGAACACAGTACAGTTAAAGTTGGAGAAATGTAGATAAAATCTCTGTTCTGCAAGGGAGGTGATTTTTCTTGATTATTACTGCTTAAAATCTAGAGTCCTGCTATGTGATTTCTCTCCACTGTGATTTAAAACCATAGAGGTTTTCAGCCTGTGTAACCACAATGTCACCCAACAGATACCTTTTAGCTAAACAAGAGATTACTTTAGGTGTAGGGAAAAGTATGAAGACATAAACTGAGCTTTTCCAGTAGTTCACTTCTGTGGCATCAGTTTTAGAACTGAAAGAAAATCTCATCTCTTCAATATCTCATTTTGTCATGCCATAAACTCTTTTTAATAGTCTTTCAGACTTCTATCACCACTTAATATTTGCTGCTTCCAGTCTGGTAGAGAACAGAAAACTTAATGTTTTGTCTTTGAAAATGCTACTGATAATGTGTTGATGTGTTGAAACATAAACATCCTTATGTATGTTCCTATGCTCTTGGCTTGCAGCATTATACAAAGTAAAATTGCAAATCTATTGAGGCATGGGAAATCATTCACTTCTTCAAAATCAGTTTCTAAGAGTGGAATAGATTTTCTCTTTGCTTTGTTTCTTGGGATAATGTCACTCCACATAAAGAAACCATAAAACCTAAAAATGGTTTTCATTTGTTAACCTAGATACAACTCCTCCCATGCTTCTTGTGCTATTTGCATAAATACAGTCTCACAAATTATCTGTATTCTGATACACATTTTGTCCTAGGTTTTTGCAGCTGTAATATGTCTTGTTTCTTTCCATGATCAGGGAGAACGTAGAGGTTCACTGGCCTTTATACGTTCTCCAAGTACAGACAACATGGTAAATGTGGATTTCAGCACTCCGCTCCCAAGCACTGTGGAAAACTCTGTCTCTTATTTATTGTAAGTAACGTGGACTGACGGGGTGGTGTATGAGAGGAAAATGAAACACTGCTAAAAAAATTGAAAAATGCAAATTACAAGGGCTTCAGTCACTACTTTTTTAACTTTAATTAATATTTTGTCCCACAGAAAATGGGTATATATGGATTTATAATGTCATATTTTACACACAGTTTTTCCAGTAAAGGCTGGTAAGATGAAGCAGACATCCACATTGAAGTTGTTTCATTTGCCTTTGGTTCACCAACTGTTATATACAGGGCTAGATGTTATTTCTGTGTTTGCTCCAGAAAAAGTAAGGAGAGAGGCAAGGAAAATAATTGCCCTTGCCTTAAGTTTTTGATGAATCTATTATTGAGCATAGCATGTGTCATGTAAATTGTGAAATTAATTAATGCTACATCCCCCTGAAAGACGAAAAACAATGACCTTTTCACATTTCCCATTAGGCATTTACCTCAGTCTTAGTAATTTAGCCAGTTCTTACTCTTCTTTTTTTTTTTTAACTTCATCCTGTTTTCTCCTTTTCATTACTCATCTTCCTGTTTTTTCTTCCTTTTCAGCAAGCACTGATTTCAAAAACCACTGTTTGTGTTTTTCTTCAGGAGAGAAAAAGCTGGACCAGTTTGCCTTGACATGCAAGCTTTAGAGCAGAGAAGGAAAAGTATCCGGGACACAGAAGATACCCTTGCTCATCACACTCTACAGCAGTACCTGTATAAACCCAGGCAGGAGGTGAGAGCAAGAGGCTAGCATTGGACTGTTTTCTAATCTAGAACTAAGAGGAAATAGGAACCAAACTTGTGAGTGAAACTCAAAAGGAGAGAATCCACTGCAAAATCTGCACCCTTGAGGAAAATAGTCTCTTTGTGTGATTTCTCATTTAAGAACATGGCATTTTAAAATAACTAGTGCCTTTGAAATCACTGGGGCCAGTAGAATACAGAACTGCGGACAGCAAAGTTTCTGATCAGGATTAAATGAAGTGTATCAACTGAAGGGATTCAGACATTTACAGGGGAGAAACTTACTTTGAATAGCAGTTCTTACACACTTAAAAATCCTGGACTTATTTAATGAAGAAAAAAGAAAAATAGGAGTTTCATTAATGTCTTCAGGCTAGTCTTTAGTTCATTCATTCTTACAGAGTTGTTTACATTTTCGTGATTGAATGCATTGATTCAGGGCTTTCACCTGTATTTCTAAGTAAATGAATATTGTCTTCCCTTCCTGGCCACAGCACAAACACCTGTACAGTCGACATGAGATCATGCACAGTGAAGATGACAAACAAGACAAGGAGATTTTCCATAGGACAATGAGGAAGCGCTTAGAATCTTTCAAGAGTACCAAACTAGGAATAAACCATTCCAAGAAGCTCAATAAAATCCACAAACGAGACCGGGGCCAAAAAAGGGTAAAAAATACTTTCACAAGGACCCAGATTTAGCCACCTATTAGACAAACTTATGGGTGGAAAGGATAGGGAGGGTTCTGAAGGGTCCTATGTCCTGCACTTACCTCTGTCTTATAGAACTTCATGAATTTAGAGGACCTAAGCAAGAAGAGATAAAATTAGGACGTAACTCAAGGGGCTTCTTCTCACATTCTGCACTTCTCTATGCTTTGGGACTCTTCTTCTGAGTGAAAGATTTCTGATCACTTGAAAAACAACAGACCCTGAATCATGCTACTACACTGTGGGGAGATTTTGCAGGATAGAGATAGCAGGATAGCCTGGAGCATTCAACCAAAGTTTAGTGAAACTAAGAGAGAACACACAGTATAAAAGGAGCCAAAGTTTCTTTTTTTACCCTGTCTGTACATACTTCAAGTGTAGGTCAGAAATTAGTGGCATCCATATTGAGTGTCAAACAAAGAGTACAATGGTTTTTAGGCTTATTCTGCTGAACTCGTCATTTCAAAGGGTGTCACTGACATTGCTATCTGATGACATTAGCATTTTGGTCACTTTTTGCTTTCTTTTCAGAGAAATAGCAGTGTCATACCAAATGGAAACATTCCTTCAGAAAATCCAGTCCAAAATTTTGCTTTGAAGGAAAAAGGTAAAAAGACTCTTGGACTGTTTTCATTGACTGAATTTTACCAGCTACATTGCCAGTAAGCATCACTAAAAGATTTTATGATATGCCACAGCAAATCTGAAAGTAAAAAGGAACTTCTAGTCATAGTTCAGAACTTGGAGTGATCATCTGCTTCCTGCTAAAATACAGTGTTTAGAAGCTGGTTTTTTAGGAATCTGGATGACAAAGTTTTAGTTGGCCTTTTTGCTCACATTTTAAAAATATCACATTTACATTCTGTAAACAAAACAATGCAGTGGCTACAATATAAATTAAGTTTCAGCTTCTGTTTGGATAAGATACACAGAGCTGCTAACATTTTCATCACAGAAAGATATGTCTACCTAAGACATCAGCCATATAAAATTCAGTAGCTGAGATTGCATTCTTATCTGAGTTAAAGTACACTGTTTTAGAAGGGTCTGAATCAGAGTTGAGGCTAAGCAAGCATAATTCAAGGAAAGCATAGCTTTGGAAGGAACACATAGTTAGAGGTCAGTTCCAGTACTGCTCCACCCTCCATGAACAGATCTATCACATGGATCAGGCTTGGAAGTGTAACTGGAAGCTGACCAGCCTGGGGACTATCCCTAGTAAAAGCTGGTTTTGCATATAAAGCCCAAAATTCTTTCCTGTTTTAGCCATTTTTTGGCACTGGTGTCAGGCATGGCAAAATGCAATGGGTACTAACATGTTTATTATACAATTATAAAATAATATGTGTCACTTCAAAACTGAAATGTGGTTAAAAGCCACTGAACTAACTTTGATTTGTGTTCTTCCCTCTGTTTATGCCTGTAACGCCTTGATCTTAAACACAACTCAAGTAAAATAGAGAATGATTTATCTTTTCTCAGTACCTCCAAGAAAATACATTTTTCCTTATGTACCTTCTTTGAATTATTTACTGAGTGTTATTTTTGTTTGACTGAGAGAAGCAGTACAGGTTGGCTCCCCAAGTGCAATATTCTAGAACTACTTTGCTTGGGAAGAGCCCTCCAAATACTCATTAATAGGTCATTCAATATCGTCTTATTAAAGAACTCTGCATAGAGATAGCATCATGTACCTAACACCAGAAAAGTTTAATTGGAAGACAGATTTAACAAGTGGTTTAATAGCTATTGCAAAACTTATTCTACTGCAGTTAAAGCAGCAATGACCTGATTAGGTTTTAAACTAGTCATTATACTAATGCTGACCTGTGTCTAATTATGAAAATCCTTGCTAAAGATGCATTTTTCATAACCATGACAGCATCCAACCAGCAGGAAATAGCATTTTCTATCAGAACTGATACAAGTCTCTAATGAAATTTAATTTTTTTTCTTTCTCCCTAGATTTGGAGTTTTCTGAATCAGAAGAAAATAATGATTATGAGACTTTGCATCTAGGCAAAGGAGTTGATTTCCTGGCTAATGTGACAAAACAAAATTTCACAGATGCTCCTGCTGGTAAAAATATTTATTACCTACAAAGATCTTTTTTTCCCTCAAATATAACAAAATGTATTAGACATGCTGATGAGTTAGCCTAGGCCTGTTTTGTTTTTTTTTTTTTTTAATTGAGTGATTTTATGTGTTTAGTCTGAAAATGCAGATTTTTGGATATCTGGAGGTATGGAGAGCATCACATTTGAAACTGACACCAGTTGTGGATATGATTACCTTTAAAAACAGTTTTAAAGCAAGTAATTATTTCTAGCAGCAGGAAACACTATTTTAGAATTGTCTTACCTCATAAGACCAGTCAATACTAATGCTCTGGAATTGTTTTTCACTTGCATTGGATCTTAATTGTGATAAATTTTGTTCTTCTTATTTCAGGCAAGATTTCTACTTTTATTTTCACAATCTCATCAGATCCTTTCAGGCTTATGGAAGTCATTGAAAAGGGCAGATTGCAGCACTTCTGGAGCACTTAATGCCCTTGATTTCCAGCCCTGAAAGACTCCAAAATGTTAGATTGGAAGCTTACAACTATCATATAATTTATGGAGTTATAAAATTTAGTATTTATCTTTAGCTCTTCTATGTTTAAGTTTTTTCAGCATGCCACTCTTTGCTTCATGTGTAATTAGTACCTACAGTGAAGAAAAACCCTTGTGTCCATACTCTTGTGGCAGACACCCTTAAATGCAGTTTATACATGACACTGTTTCATGACAAATTCTATGTTTGAGTACATATAAAGACACCTAGAAATAAGTGGATGGCAAGATGCAAAATGCTTATGTAAAAGCTTGTCAAACTTGATAACTGTCTGAACAAGCTCCTGTATCTTACTTTTGACTGTTTTGTGGCCTGCCATAGCTACCTCACACTCATCTGTTTATGGAGCCGTGAAGTTGGGGTTTTTTCACACTTTTTTTTCATATCTTATTTCTTTTTAATGTATTTGATTTGAATTTTTTTGTAGTTATTTTATGCTGTGCTCTTTTTTTTCTCTTGCTTAACAGTTGTGGACTGATTATTTCTTTTATTGATTTTATTTTTTGTCTCAAGGTGGCCCTAACATAATTACAAATTTGATGTGACGACCAATTTTTCTCTTTATTGAAATCCAGTATATGTCTAGCTATAACCAAGGTATATGTGTATGTAATGGTCTGTGTATTGACTTAGTTACACACATACCAGCGTATCAGCCCATTTTTTCTAACTGCCTTTCTCCTTTTATAAAGCATCTTGCTGTACTATCAAGAAATTATTTTGATTACTTTTATTTGTCACCCGTGAATATTTTTTTTTAGGAATTGATAACCCAGTATTTTCAGCTGATGATGACCAAAGCATCTACATGAAGTTCTCACCATGGTTATCTAGTGAAGACACTGTGGTACCATCACAAAGGGCCCGAGTGCAGCTCCCATATTCTCCAGACAACTTCAGACGACTCACTCCAATCCGGCTCAGCAATAAATCAACAGATTCCTTCCTGCTAGCAGATGGCCCAGAGGACCGACCCAGATCTTTTCTCCCAGAATCAACACATATGTAATATTTTAAAAAATATTATCACCTTATTTTTTAACCAGACTTCTTATCAATCCTGAGAAGTAAACTTATTCTTCTGTTTTTTCTTATTTCAGAAAATGTCTTTCTTTCCTGATTTCTTTGTACAACTAAACATCTTTTATTTCCCTTTGACTTTATTAACAAAACACCTTTCTATTTTCCTTCTGCAGAAGAGCTGTTCAGCTATTTGGGGTCCAATGCCTTGCTACTTTTACAGGAGATAGGGGTCATTCTCTTTATTTTCACTTGAATATTTTAAATGCCAAGAAAATAGTATTACAAGTACCAGAATATTGGGCATACATTTTCAAGAGGCTTCAGGCTTCCTAGTTAGTCAGTCCTACATGATAAAATTGGTAACAGAATTCCCTAAAAGAAATAAAATTTTTTTACTCTGTTGCTAAGAAGCCTTGAGTTAGCTGTAAACATTTTTCCAGATTATTTATCCAGTGTCCAGGAAGAAAAAATGCCCCACTTGTACAATGAATAGTTATTCAGTGACACAACTGATGCACCATTAAATTACATAAGAAAGGGGTTTAAAATTAATTATATTTACTAAAATGCATCAGAGTCTCCTTGTGGGGATAATTACACAACAGAATTGTGGAGAATCAGAATTCTATTTAGAGCTTTATCCTTAAACTGTGAATTTACCTTAATCCATACCTTTTTTTGAAACTAGAAAAAAGCTTAGCTTTCTGATGCAGCAAATAACTTGTTGTTTCTAATGTATTAGAGGCTTAAAATTAAATTGACTCTGGGTTTAAATTAATGTCCCAGTTGCCCTGTAATTTCTGCTGCATGGAAATTTTCCACACCATAAAATCAGCTTTCATTTTTATAATCAAGTCAGGTAGTGCTTCAAATGAGGTGGGTCAGGTCCACAGTTCAGATGTAATTGAATAGAACTCAGGGCACTTCAGGGATTGTGCAATGCAATGCACAAGTCAGTGGCATTGTGAATATACTTTTGCAGAATCCATGGTCACAAATACCTGTCACAGAGTCTCCCCTGTGCATCAACAAAAAAAACTAAGCTGAAAGTATTCTGTAGCCAGTTAATGAAAGTTTGTTCAGGCAAACACCTCAGGCTAAGAATGAATACTGCTAATTTTGACATAAGAAGAATTTCACATCCTCTTAAGAAGAAGTAGAAAAGATAGTTCCATTTTTCTTCTGTTCTGGCTTCTGTCCATTCAGAAGATGTGCTAGTTCAAGCGTAACTGAGGAAGCATATCACTTTCTTTACTGGAGTGGACTGTAGGTCTGTATCTGGTTTCAGTACTGAGTTTCTTAATAATGCATCTTTGTTTATTTTTTAAATGATGTTTTAAAATGAACACTGGATTAGTTAAATGACTGTGAATTACAGTCCAATATCCTGATTAAAAGCGTGAACAATTAGCAGCATTCCAAAAGGAAAATTTCACCTTAACACTTATCCACTTTGAAATTCACTTCACTTTTTCTTCCCCACTGAGAACATTGTCACAGAATATTGACATATGACCTGCAGAACATTTTCTTGCAAATCTTTGCTCTTTTCCTCTATTTAATTACTTTATTTATATTTCAGTTTATTATTAGGAAGTGGAATGTGTAAGTTCATTTGTGGTTATCTTTGATATGTCAAAATCACTGGATTTTTGACTACTGTGTTTCTTAATAAGTGTTTTGCAAAGGTAGATTTCCCAAGCTAATAAACATACACCTTTATTACTGTCTGAAACAGTCCTCTGAATGGTCTCCTTAACAAAATTCTCCCAACAGGAGAATGATACTAAAATTTCAAGTAAAAGGTTTTAAAAAACAATGGAAAATGGAAGCCAAGAGTGGAAATGTTACGTTTCTCTATATGCCTAATGTATACAGAAAAGTGATCATAGGTTCTGTTCAATAAGAGATTAATTTCCTGGAATCAAACCCTCTGCTACTTGATTGAAAGAGTACAATTTATTTCAAAAATCTCAGAAATATTTCCTTGCTGAGAATCAGGATTCTTTCAAGATACACCTTAGTGACCAGACGATGGCTCCATCTCCTAACTATCTGAAACAGGCAGTTGTTCATCTAAACACTGAGTTAAGTTTTGCCTGACATTCAGCAAGGATAAGAAGTTTAATTAATTCGCTTCAGGTTGTCCAAGATAGAATTGGATTTTTCCTCTTCAGGAAAAAAAAAAAATCTTTAACCACTCACTTTCATAAGACTTACATAAAAATAGCCAAAAGCAAAGCCCAATAGCCAGCATACTAACAAATAAACTGTGTACAAATAGAAAACAAGTGTTTCTATTTAACTGTGCTCTCTAGGTGATATGGACCATGATGTTGAAATGACAGAATACTCCTCTTCAGATGATCAGCTAAACCAAAATGGAAGTGTTTCAGTGAATCCCCTCCATTTCTTCCCCTCTTGCCTTCAAATGCCTTGGACACAAAACTATTCTTCATTGGAAAACAGAGGGAATATATCTCTTTCTGCTGTCTCTGAGTACCTTGCTTCATGTGACCCAAATGTACCTGATCTCTTCTGGGAATCGGGTACAGATATGAATAACAAAGAGACAGTAAACTCAGGTTATTGTTCTGAAGTTAGCCTCAAGTCAGAGAATTCACAAGAAGAGAATACTTTGCTTATCTTTGAAGGGCTGGAAGACTCCTACATGAAGGACCCCCAAGAGAAGAAAATGTTGCTTGATATAGAAGGGAATTACAGGTCTGCTGCAGCCAGACGTGTACAAAGCCGACGTTCTTTCCATAGGCCAAAACCTCTGCATCACCCTAAGCTTCAGAAGCTGGCATCTCTTCCAGCATCTTGCCATGTCCCGCCACATTCCTTGGAACAGGAGGAAACACAGTTGTGAGGAAGGACGTAATTGAAAGAAGATGAACAAAGAGCTTTTGTAAGAATAGAAGTCAACCTTTTGGTTCATAGGATCTGCTCTAGGATGGCTTCAGATAGAAAGGAAGTGGGGTCCTGTGATGTCAGAAACACTTGAGCTTTTCTGCTGCACTTAAATTTTTAAGTTCTATTCATAATGAAAGGGTGCATAGTGAGAGGGAATTATGACTCATTATTTTTTCACATAGACTGTTACAAATAATCTATTATTTTTGGAGGAGGGCTAAAAAAAGAATCTTTTCAAATGGTAAATCCTTGATAGTTGTGACATGGAGATGGTTTATTATGCCATTATGCCATAAATACATTTAAAGGAATAGGCTGCATTCGCTGCTTCAGTAATGGAATTAAGCATTTATGCTATACGAAATTAAAGTAGAAGAAGACAATGGTTACCCTCTTCGCTGCTAAATCTACTCTGATTGAAACGGATCAGTGCCTTTTATAAATGCAAGCTACAGAAAAATATTTTCCTTGAATACTTGTGTCACTGAGTAATTGTGGAATATTAACTCTCGTGTAAAACTTTCCAGGGAGAGGAAAGTCCTGGAATCTTGAAGTTTAATCAAGTACTCCAGGAGGGCCATTTCCTTCCTTCACCTTCACTCCCTCAACTCGGTTGCACTGGAATGAAAGAACATCCAGGATTAGCTCAGAATTTTAATTTGCATGGTCAGAAGCAATTAATTTAATATTCTTAATCAAGCTGCTCTACTTTAAATAGCCTCACTCAGACATGAGTGTAAATATTTGTCATTTTTACTGCTGCTTTGGAAGACACCTTCCAAATACTGTTAGGATTATCATGTTAATTTATGTATCATTTTCAATACCTGATCAGGACAGTGGTCTCTCAGATGGTGTTCTGCATTTTGCCACATGGTTTAAGTGCCACAAAGACTCAGGATGCTGATGGTTCAAAGTATTGTACAGAGGCAGTTTGGCTACTGTGCATGTATATACCTACTTGTATTAGGAATGTCCTTTATTTTTGTACATGGTTTTCTGTCAAATGATAGTTATGATTGCACTATGAATTAGATCTACATCACCTTGAAAACAGATAGAGACATCAGTGAAAGCCAATGCAGATGAAGACTAAATAAAAGTTAAAACTCTGAGACCTCTCATAGATGTATAATACTACATGCCTGTTTATAGTCCTCTGGCTATTTTGCCTTGGATGATTCCAGTCTTGAAATTTCGGCTTGAAATCTTTAGTGGTATAAATTGTAAAGGTTCTATGACATTAATAGAAGGAGAGTGATTAGCCACTTCTGTGGTCCTAATTTCTGTGGTCCTACTTTCTATTTAATATCAATGAAAACCATTTGTAAATGAGCTGTCACCTTCAGGGAGGTATCTGAATTGTTTAAGACAGTGGCTTTACGTGGTAAATTTTACTTTATCTATAGAAATTAATGATTGTTTCACTCTACCTACCCAGATTTTGAATGGGTTTGAGATGATTCTTTGTCAGATATCAAAACTGAGATTTACCCTGACACCCAAGAAGAGCGGAGCAATGTGTGAAAACTCATGTCCACATCTTTTTTCTATCTTTGTCCCGTATCCGTATGTTAGGCTGGTGCAAATTGCAGAGATGTGATGGCAAATACCATATACAAACCTAGACAGATACAAAATGTACACCTATATAGACTAGTCTCAGAGAGAAGTGGTTCTTTTGGTATAAACCCACAAGCAGCTGCCTGTTTGGCTGTCATTGTGGGCAATGATTCAAATCAGTGTCCCTAATTGGAAAGCTTCATCACCCAAAACTAGTCTTGTTAAAATTCAATAATACAAATACCATTTTTGTGAAACTGAGTACATGTGAACATACTATTTTGATGAAGTAGAGCATATTAATGCCATTCTAGATATTATAATTGGAACAAGTATATTAGTAATTGGCATAGATATGTAACAGGACCATGACTGATCCCAAATGTAAGTACAGATAAAGTGCAATGTGCCAAAAATCTACCCTTCTCTCTCATAGCATAATGCTGAAATAATGCTGGAGTTGCAATATCAAAATTGTCAAGATGCTCATCAGGTGTTGGCTTTGAAATAAAACTTTCCTTTCTTATTGGTGTAATACAGAGGTAGGTCATTGCTGTGCTGCAGTCAGAAAGAGAACTACACTGTGGACTGTTTTCTGCATGCTTGTTAGACCATTACCAGTCTGGTTTTGTACACCTCAAAGGTATACCTCAAAGGTAGGAACCTCAAAGAAGGATTTGTAAGTTGTCATAAGCAGATGGGAGTTTTCACCATGTAACTGTTGCACAGACAAGAGTATGCAATTTTGAAAATCACAGGATATGTTTTTATTGTTCTTGTGAGCTTTTAGTCTAAATAAAAAAGGATCCATAGACATTACCACATTTACAAATACAGCAGTCTGTGTGAAAAGTCAGCAGGACCCTGTGTGATTTTGAGAGGGCTGTGGGCTGTAGTATTATAAAACAGAGAAATATCACACCATTTCAAACAACAGAAATGGAGACACTATATACAAAGGGCTTACCTCTCTGTTTAAAGGGCCTTAGGCATTTTCTATATGTTGCATCACTACAGTTGAACAAATGAAGGATAAAATGGGCCATTCTGATAGTGAAGAGACATTTCCTTGGAATATGTTGCATAATTCCTGAAGCTCTTCTGCCCCTGGAAGAGGTTTTCTAGTAGAATTGATTCCACAACAAGGTTTTGTTTGTTGTAATTTCTTAGTTTGAAATGTGATGAAAAACTTTCATGTCCCCAGTTTCCACATTTCAGAATGTACCCATAGTAGCTCATAATACTCATAATAGTTGAATATAATTCCTTTTTTTTTTTTATCAAGGACAATTGATAAGTAGAAACTCCCACACTCTACCAGGGTAAATACAAAAAAAACCAAGTTACAACAGTTGATAATTTGTCATACTTTTTTCTTTTTTTGCATACTCTTTCATTGTACGTTCACATTTCCTGTGGTATATGTACCAGTAGGTGAAAGTTGGTTACTTCTTCAGCACGCTTTAATCAGTCAAACACCACTAATTTCTATCACAGCAATACAAATTCAGAGCTGCTGAGGATATGGCTGTAAGTATCAGCTATTTTTGGCCTGGTTTACTAGATTGGAATGATCAGTTGACAACACATTGACCTCTGATGAGGCCACTTCAGTTCTTACTTCCCTGAAAACTCTGTCTCTAAATTTTTTTTTGTGACATGCTCTGTCAGAAAAAGGAAAGCTTGGCATTACACAGACGCTACTTATTTAATAAGTAACTATGGCCTACCCTCTTGCAAAAACATGAAATGGAGAAATATTTTATGTTCCTTCTACATATTTTGTTCCATGAATAAAGTTATTTTTAACAATGTTTATTATTCTGCACTATGGTCTAGCAATGTTAAAAAAACCCAGAAGTGTTGCTTGCATTGAGATGAATTCTGTCTGTCTGAGCTGTGAACCTACTTATTGAAATATATGAAATTATGTTTTACAAATACATCGTCTAGTCAGAGATTTATGTAACAAAGTTTGCAAATTACGTGCCTTAAATTGTCACTCTTTAGAGTGCTGTTGTTTGGAGATACTTGTGTGTACTTTCCAAAAGGTGTCAACTTCCTTCATATATTTTTAAACAAGTCAAGTTGTTCTGCTAATGTCCTTATAGAAATGTTTTAGTAGTGTATCAGAATGAGAAGTTTGGCAATAAATTGTATCATTTTGGTGAAATCACACTGCTTTGTTAAGTGATTTAGAAAACCATTTATTTATTACACTTAGAAACGACTTTGCATTCAAGACTTTTGAGAAGTATGTATTTCTGCTCCCAAATCAAAGTTAAAAAGGGCAAGAGTGCTGCTGATAATTCATGTCATTTATAAAACAAAAATCATTAAAAGCAGCAACAAAACTGGTAGATTTCCTGAGGCTCATTCTGACAGCTGTAACACTTTTTGTATTCTAGTTCTAGTCCCACTGTAGTCAATGACAGAATTCCAATTGGCTTTATAAGTCAGTATTTTCATCCATAGAGCATATAGGCACATATTTTCTCAAGTTATATATAGAGACATAATCATAACAATGATTTATAATTTACATTTTACATAAATTACACATTATTATTATTATTATTATTATTATTATTATTATTATTATTATTAT
>QUSF01000013.1:17483933-17527952 GCA_003676055.1 Chloebia gouldiae
CTGGATTGGGGCAATTCAACATCACAGAAGCAAAGTTCTGACCAGTCTTAGAAAATTATTTCATCAGTTTCAGAAAAGTTTCAGGAAGGCTAAGTGATAAACACAAAAACCTACTGGCTCTAGGAGTTATTTATAGTTTATTTTAAAGCATGATCCTCCAAGTGCTATCAACAAGGGAAGAGGCTTTTCAGACCCATCATTGAATACTGCAGTGCTTTCAGAAAGCACATGTGTGCATTCAGAAAAGGGATCCTGGAAGTCAGAGTAGCTGTACTCATGACTGAAAAAATGAAGGAAGTCTGAAGCAGAAGGATCACTTTAGTGCTGCCAAGGTGTGAGTAGCTAAGAATGGGGAGAAACCTTATGTGGGCTAAGTATGTGCATGTGAATACTCATGATAGAAACAATGAAAACTGAAATGGGTAAAACTGCCCTCAAAGGAAGATAACATAGAAAGGTGTAAAACTCACCTATATCACCTATATCATTATGCCTAATAACCAATGCTTAATTCCTACCCACATATTTTCAAAGGATAACTATAATGTGCAATTTTAGCTGACATCTTAATACTAACATTTCCTTCAGTGTTAAAGCAGTAGAAATGCCAAATAATGTAGTCACAAATAATCCTGGATCTACAACCCAAGATGTGAGAAAAATAATTCACAGAAGTTTAAATAAGGACATAAAACCCACTTATCAAGTGAACTGCAGGAAGGTACCAAGAAACAACAGGATGATTACACAACTTGCGATCATCCCATACTGACTGGCTCAGAACATTTCTGTATAGAGCAGAGTTTCACCTAGGAAATAGAAATAGATTTTTGATAAGATAGGATAGAATGCAGTGACCAATTGAAGGGCATGACCAGATGAGCAGACTGACCATCAACCTGCTCACATGCAACCAATCCCCTAAATGCCATCATCTCTCCATCTCCTTAGAGTTGTTCACCCTCAAAACACCTTAATTTCCTCCTTTCCTTGTCTTTGCTTCCTATTCAAAGCATCTTATAAAATACCTTCCAGAATCCCAAGATGTATCCCATAGGCAGTAACCCTCCTTGGTCTGTAAGCTGACACAGAGAGCCCATCCACTTGACTGACCTCAATGGCTTTCACCACACAGACAATGAGGCTGATTGTCCTCCTGTGACAGCCCTGGAAGAAGTCAGATTAGAGTTCTCGTCTTCAGTTGTAAGGGTTTCCTGACTATCACTGTCCCTCTGTGCTCCTCTGTGTGTGTGAAGATGAACTTTGTGTTTCATAATCTAACAGCTTCATTGTAGTTTCTGGGAAAAAAAGTTCTATTGCCACTTGCTTAGGTTTTGTGTGTCATAGAAAGTATTTTTGAGTTGCTGGGATTATCAAGATAAATAGTGTTACCTGCACCAAACTGGCTTCTGCTAAAAATTGATGGATTCTATCCATCACCTGACATGCATGAAGAGTAACAACATCATTTCAAAAATGGCAATTATAGTTTAGTCATTACAAAAATGGCAATTATAATTTAGTCAATTAGCCTTTTTAGATAAGACTTTCAGTAATACTATTTATAACATCACTCCAACAAACTACTACTTCTTTGACAAGTTTAAAAGCCAGATTAAGCTGACAGGCAATGTACAACCCTAAATTTAATCCCCTGAACACTGCTTATATTTCTTAAGATAATGAAGCTATTTAAACATTGAGCACCATAGAATCATTTAGCTTAGAGAAGAACCTTAAGATCAATGATTGCCACTGTTAATCTAACACTTTCAAGCCCACTACTAAATCATGTCCCTAATCACACGTCCAGGTTTTTTAAATACCTCCACAGATGATGACTCAAACACTCCTTGCGCAGTCCCTTTCAGTGCTTGTCAACCCTTTAAATGGCTCCATTGGCATGTGAATGGTCTATCAATAGACATAAGCGTGCTGCAGAAACAGCTGAAGTGAAACAGGAGTAAGCAAAATATTGAGATTATACATAATGATTACCATATGGATACAAAAATTGACCTAATTTGGATGGAAGATAATACTTTTTTCCAGTTCTGCAAGTTTTTACTGATCTTAATCCAGTTTTTACATTGCATTGGGAACTGGATACAGCACTCAAAGTGTGGCCTCACCAATGCCAAGTACAGGGGAAGGATGACCTCCCTGGTCCTGCTGGCCACACTGATACAGGCCAGGATGCCGTTGGCCTTCTTGGCCACCAGGGCACCCTGCTGGCTCATGCTCAGCTGGCTGTCAACCAGTACCCCCAGGTCCCTTTCTGCCTGGGCACTGTCTGGCCACACCATCCCCAGACTATATTGTTGCAGGGGATTATTGTGGCCAAAATGCAAGATTCAGCACTTGGATTTATTAAACTGCATCCTGTTGGACTCTACCCATCCATCCAACCATTCGAGATCTCTCTGCAGAGCCCTCCTGCCTTCCAACAGACTGACACATGCTCACACCTTAGTGTCATCTGCAAATCTACCAATGGAAGACTCAATCCCCTCATCCAAGTCATCAATAAAAGTATTGAACAGAACAGACCCCAGCAGAGAGCCCTGAGGGACAGCACCCTCTGGGCCCAGCCATCCAGCCAGTTCTTAACCCAGCAAAGAGTGCTCCTCTCCAAACTGTGGGATGAAATTAGATTACATTAGGTTAGATTAGGTTAAGTTAGAAGTGTTACTGGACCTGCTGCTCACCGCGATGAGCTCTTTAAAAGAGGTGAAGCTTTACAGGTATCTTGGGCTGTATCCTGGCACCAGCAGCTGGGCCAGAGAGGTGGGATTCTGTCCCAGACGGATTGGGCTGGGCTGTTTGGGAGTCCGCTCCTCTCCCCAGCACTCTGCACTGCCCCCTGTGACATCCTCGGGGTCAGGGCTCTGGCCACCTCCAGCTGCCTCCTGCCCTGCGCCCCACGGCTCTTCAGCCTCGCAGCGCCCAGCCCAGTAAGTCCTGGGGGCACTGGGGGCTTCTGACCGCAGCCCGGTCCGGCTCCTCCGACTGCTCCTCGCCAGTTTCCACGAGAAAAGCACTGGAAGGGTTGGGATTAACAAGTTTTAGGAAACAGTCTTGTCCTAGCTGGCAGGGTTTCAGACCCACAAAGCTCTGATAGAAAAAGGGATGGCAGGAATCAAACCCCTCTATGTTCTCGTTTAGCAATTTCCCTAGACAGTGTTTTCCAGGGGCTTTCCAAAGATCACCGACTGTTTAAACTGCACTCCTTATAGTCCTGAACACGGTTGTGCTCACATGGAATTGTTAGGCTTCCTTGAGATCTTTTCACTGGGACGAACATAACCTCACTGACAACTACATTTTCATGTGAAATATTTAGGAAGCTGTTTGCACTATAGTATGATGGCCTTTTGTTTTTGAGAAAAAAAATAAGGGCACAACTTTCTCCCATGCTCCAAGTGCCTGATGGGGAAATGGACTCCTATTATAATATTCAAGTAGAGCCACATGCCACGATTATGGTACTACTTGCATGTACAAACAACATGACCTCCAATCTTTATGCTGCCATCACTATAGAAAACAAAGTTCTCTTCATACTATAAGTCCCTAAAAGGTGTGCTTTGGGGAATTACCATCCTGTGTTATACAAAAAACATCGCTCACCAACTGTTAGTTAATAACATTAACTTTTTCTCCCATTATAAAGCTAGAATCATTTAGAGTGGAAAAGATCTTTAAGACCGAGTCCAGCCATAAACCTAATACTGCCACTCCACTAAAACTTGTCCCAAATCACCGCATCTGTGGGTCTTGGAAATACCTCCAGAGACAGCAACTCCACCACTGACTTCCCTGGGGAGCCTGTTGCAGGGTTGGACAACCCTTTCAGTGAGGAAATCTTTCCTAACATCCAATCCAAACCTCCCCTTGAATCGATACACAGAATAAATAAATAGACTTGGAGTAGTTATGAAGTGGGTATGTATTGTCAGCACTTGACACATGTGAGATCACTCTCCAAGAGTTGTGCACTGAGCCTTAGTCTGACCCAAACCTTTATTCACAAAGGTATTCCATACATTACACAACTTTTCTATACATATTCAATCTCTGGCCTCGCCTGTCCTCTCCTTTCATGCTAAATAGGTCCACGCCCTTCTGAGCACACATGGTTTCCCATGGTGGTCCTGCGGGGGTCTCTGGTGGTCTCTTGAGGCTGATGATTGTGGTCTTCTTCATGGTTGTACTTTTGAACTCTTCCTCTCTGCCGCGTGCGCTTTTGGTCCTTTGGTGCCTATCTGAGTACCGTCTGTCAGTCTTGATAGGCTTAGGGACAGAGGAGCCTCTTTATCTGGGTTCTTTGCATCTTCAGTCCTTTCTGGTATTGTTCTTTATGCAAGAAGCTTCAGAAATTTGTATTTTCTTATGCCCTTTTGTACCTTGGCAGAGGTTTCTTAAGTAAAAGGTTAAAATTCAACACATAACTCTACAAGCTAGACTATAAATGCTAAATTCATTTTGTTAACTTAAGTGAACTCCAAAAATCTCTGTTTCACCCTGGTGCAAATTGATGCTGTTTCCTGTCATCCTATAATTTCTTATTTGGAAAAAGAGCCCTAGATGTGCCTTGCTCAATAGTTAGAGAGTGATTAAGATCTTCCCTGTGCCTCCTGTTCTCCAGGCTGAACAACCCCAGCTCACTCACCCACTCATCAGACTTGAACTCAAGACCTTTAAAAAATGTCATTGCTCTTCTTCATACACCCTTCCTCAAGTTTAACATACAGATTCAAGGCTATTAGTTCTTATGTTTAAACTGTGAAAATCAAGCAATCAGAGCATGCCATATCTTGTTTTTTAAAAATATTCTATAATCTGGCTATTTTCATTTTAATTTCTCTTCCCCTTTGGCAGATTACCTGTTCTTTACATCTCATGCCCACATGTTTCAGTAAAGTCAGAGCTACCTCTTTTGAAGCTGCAGATCACACACCTTCAACAAGTAAAAGTAGATAATATATTTTTAAGCAGCAGACCAGAGTGTTAATAATTTATTAAGCAGTTGGTAAAATACCACAGCTTCTTTTGACACACAAGACTTTTCTGCACTGCAAGAATTTCTGCTCTGCCTGAGGCTTTTGCATTCCATGGCACATTCTAAACAGTGACTGGCAAACAAATGGGTATGATCTGAAAAAACTGAAACATTTTGTTCCTTGAAGTAATCTTAAGTGGTAAGTAGTGAGTGGCAAAAGCATGAAAGCCTAAACAGAGGTAACTATATTGTGAAAAATAAGATTAATGGAATAAGATATTAGGCTGGGAACTGTAAGAGGTAATTTTATATTACTTATTCATTCACACACTTGGTTTGGAGGGAGGTTATCTTAATTTTAATATAATATAGGATAATTCTATGTGTTGGTTTGCAATAGTATTTTTTAAAATTCCCAGACATTTACTTCTTACATGATAACATACCTTTGGTTCCTGAATGGTAACTTTGCATCCTGGTTTTGCCAACAGGTTTGACTTTGTAGCTGAATTCTTAAAAAAACCTGTAAACAGGATGAATAGTCATAAACAAAACTTTAATTTCCTTTTCTAAAAAGTAAAGCTTCATAGACTAATTTGATGTATATTTTAGAATGAGTCTATATTGTGATGCAAATCTATTTCTGTTCCATACCATTGACACTTAAAGAGGATGTTATGTGTCTGTTACTTTTTATGTCATAAAAGAGTAAAAATTTTGATGAAGGGTGATGTTTAGCTGTCCCTGACCAAATGAAAATGTAATACATGTAGATGTAACGTGTTATATAGTTTAAAGAGTTTTAAAGTGCAATTATGTTTGCTACTTAGATGTGCAAGGGAAGGAAACCAGTCTTATGTACAAATAGTGTTTGTTGAGACTGTAGAGGAATACTAACAGAATTGTAGAATAACTAAATTTTCAGTGGTGGATTACAGATGTGATGTGGATTTGCTTTGTTTCTGTGTTCTAACATCAAGCTTCTAGCTTAAAAAATGTAAAATAAATTTGATTAACTGTGGTGCCTTCACATAAAAGAAAAACTGTTACTGATGTACATCCAAACTGCTCATATTGTAGACTGGATAACTGTAGACTGGTTTATAAGACTGGCCAAATTTTTCAGATGTAAGTTTGTCATAATTTGATAGTATAAAATCCAACTCGCCACTATGTGCCTTAATATTAGTCATCAGTATATAGTGGACAAAATCTCAGGTTTAGAGGTAATGAATACTGTTATCTTCCATTTTCTGATTGCTACATTGCTCTTGGATCATGGAAAGATTTTTGTGTCATTCCCACCTGAGGCCATGTTTAATGCACATGGGTATCAGAGGTCTGCACATGCAGATGCATTTCAAATGCATTTGCATTTTGAGGCCAAATTGATTCTTTTGTCCTTCCTGTGGCCCTCAACTTTTTCCTGCCCTTTCTCTTTCACACTCCCGTTTCTCTATCCCTTTGCCTTTAGCCTTCCCCTACCTTTAGCCTACCCCCTACTATCCATCCCCAGGTGGATCTTTTATCTCCTGACCAGGCAGTGGAACAGCTGTTTGCTATTGTTGGTTTTGTTTGTCTGTATGTATTTTTTTGTTGTTGTTTGTTTTGGGGTTTTTTTTGTAATGGAGAAAATTATCTCAGCATGCATCATGAAGCAGTAGAAGAGCATTTTACAGTATTTGGAAGCAGTTACTCTAAGCTAGTGGAGGTTTGTGTGATTGGCAATGAGGAATGTTTCCTGGGAGCACTTAGTGTTTATAAAACTACATAAAGAAGGGTGGTGTAAGCTGAAAGACATATCAAGTCAAATTTTGAGTGACATGGATATCAGTGTTTTGCATTGTCTTGACAAAGTGCCATTTATGCAATTGCTTTTTGCATTGAAATCAGCATGGTGGAAGTCTCAATATGCATCACCAAATCCAAGCTCCAAAGACAAGTGTTGATAGTTGTCAAAGCATAAAGGTATGTTGACTATAAGTGCAGTCAGGGAAGTGATTACAGATGTGTGTGCCCTTAAAAAAAGACTATGAGACAACAAAAAGTGTTTTGATGGATGTAGGCGATAATTTTACTGTTATGATAAGGAATCAAGACGTTCAGATAGCATTTGATAAATCCTGCATTTTGTATTCAGGTTTCCATTCACCTATGAGAGAAAACCAAAATAAATATGAGTAAACGTTCACATTCTTCAAGAATAACTTCGTCCTTGTGGGTAAGTTCTGAGGGAAGAGGCAACACACCATCCTTCCTTCTGCCTTTTTTCCTCAGATTTAGAACTTAGTACATTCAACAGGCTGCTTCTCACTTTCAAAAAAGAAAATGGAAATTTTCAAGCCTGATTCAGTGTATATTTTTGCTATACAATATCTGCCATGAGGAAAATTCAGGCTCTTCTTTTATGCTTAAGCAAATTGCTATTAAATAAAAATGCAAAGACTTTGCTATTAAATAAAAATGCAAAGACTATCTATAGTGATCTTCTGTGAGGTCACAGGGAAGCTCAGTAGCTTTCACCTTCCTCTGGTACACAATGGGAAAGACAACATGTAGCAAGTTTAAAAAATCTGTCTGTCATGCCTGTTGAGAAACAGTCTAGGTACAGCAGTACTCAGTTCAATGGTTATACTCTGCAAGCCCTCTGTTCAAAATTGATTCAGCATGGGGGACAAGTTTAAGTTCAGTAGATTGTTCAAGAGAGAATTTAAATGTTTTGAATTTTTTTTTTGAGTTTAACAAATGTCTTTCTATGAAGACTGAACTTACCACCTTATTTGTCTTATTTGTCTTTGAGTTTTAATCAGCAGGTGAACCATGTTTAATTCTGACTGCATTGACTCATGGAGACTTCTTGGGGCAGTGAGTGAATCTTATTCAAGTGAATTATATTTGATAGAGTGTTTTTTCTGCTTTTTGGTGCTAGCATGTAGAAACAACTGGACATCCTTGTAGAATGGAGGCTAAGTGGATTGAAAAATCAGGCAATCAAAATCTAATTTAATCTCTCAAATACTATTTCTATTTGTGCATTTTCAGATTCAAAGTATGTGCTGAAATAGCTGTAAAAAAAGATGTAAGATTTAACTTTAGAAATCAAATCAAACTATTTCTTTTGCCTCAAAGGAAAATATTATTTCAAGATCAAGCCTCATTTTAATGTTCAAAAATTACTCTGTTGCTAGCAAACACACAGAATTACAATTAACTCTGAGATAAATGCAGATTCTAAGATGAAGCTGATGAGGAGATGGATCCAAGGGGTTGGAAGTACCTGAAACCCTGTGCTTAGAGAATGGCTAAGTAGCAACACTAGCAAGTGTTTCTCTGACTAGTATTTGGTACATATCTATAAAGGTTTTCACTGAAATATGAGGCTGGCATAATCTTGTATGATTATCTCCAATCAGTACACTCCAATTGTGTGTGGAATTCTTTGGCATGCATGCCAATGAAAATAAGTACAATGTTACAAAAAGAATTGGGAGGTCTGTGATTGTCTTCTTTTTCCTCCTGCTTCCACATGAGAGAGCTGGTGGGAAAGTGAGCTAAAGAAATTCTTGTCTTTTCCTGTGACTCTTTGTGAGGCAGGCACCACTCTCAGGATCACTGTTTGCTCCTCTTTAAGGAAGAGAGATCCTGAATCTTAGCAACTGCTTAGAGATGATTGCTTCCTGAACAGGTGCTCTTTATGGCCTGTGTTTCCACATGAATAACACCATCTGTCCCTTTATATTTTAAACCAGAAATGATGAATAAAGAAACAAATTCTGGCATACTCTGTGTGCTGTTAAATATTCTGAGGGACAAAATCCTGGGTCACTCTGCTTTCTGTGGTCCAGTTTTCTGACTTTAAAATGGGACTTGTAAAACTCATCAGATCATTACACTGCCAGACCAAGATCACTCTTCTGTGAAACATCTGAAAGGCTGGGCAGGAGAACTCACTACTTCCAGCCTGACCTGGAAGTGATGAATTCATTACTGGCTGAACAGCAGATTCTGGAGGGTCATGATTAGTGGCACAGGAACTAGTTGGAGACCTGTCATTAGTGGTATCCCCTAGGATTCTATACTGGGCCCAGTATTGTTTAACTTGCTCATCATTGGTTTGGATGAAGGCGCAGATGCCTCCTCAGCAAGTTCACTGATGATCCAAAGCTGTGAGGAGTGTCTGACAACCCAGAGAGTTGTGCAGCCCTTCAGAGGGACCTTTACAGGCTGGAGGGATAGGCAGAGAAGAACCTACAGAAATTCAACAAGGGCAAATGCAGGGTCCTGCACCTGGGGAAGAATAACCATGACCACTAGTACAGGCTGGGGGCCACACTGCTGGAAAGCGGCTTTGTGGAGAAAGACCTGGGGTCCTGATGGGCAACAAGCTGTCCATGAGCCAGCAGTGAGACCTTGTGGCCAAGAAGGCCAATGGGATCCTAGGGTACATTAGAAAGAGCATTGCCAGCAGGTCAAGGAGGTGATCCTGACCCTCTACTCAGTCCTGGTGAGGCCACATGGAGTGCCGTGTCCAGTTCTGTGCTCTTCAGGACAAGACATGGATCTCCTGGAGCAGTACCAAGGAAGAGCTACAAAGCTGATCAATGGCCTGGAGAATCTCTATTACAAGGCAAGGCTGAGGGAGCTGGGCCTGTTCAGCCTTAAAAAAAGTGAATAAGAGACATCATCAATGTCTACCAGTGTCTAAGTGAGGGGTGCCAGAAGATGGAGTCAGGCTCTTGTCAGTGGTGCCATAGGACAAGATGCTGTTAGGACAAGATGCAATGGGCAGAAATGAATGCACAAGAAATTCCACCTGAATGTGAAGAACTACTTTGCTATTAAGGTGACCTGCTGAGCCACTTATATACTAATAAGTCCATTCGACCAGATAGAATTCATCCAAGGATACTGAAGAGCTGGTGGAAGATTCACTAAGCCTCTGTCCATCATTTATAATCAGTCTTGGTTAACCAGGAGGTCCCAGACAACTGGCCAACATGATGCCCACCCACAAGAAGGGCCAGAAGGAGGGTCCAGGGAATGACAGGCCTGTCAGCCTGGCCCTAGTGACCAGGAGGGTTATGGAACAGATCATCCTGAGTGTGATCACACAATACATACAGGACAACCAAGGGCTCAGGCCTAGCCAGCATGGGTTTAGGAGGAGCAGGTCCTTTCTAACCAACCTGATCTCTATTTATGACCAGGTGACCCTCTTGGTGGATGTGGGAAAGAATGTGGATGTCATCTGCTTGAACTTCAGCAAAGCCTTTAACACTGTCTCCCATAGCATACTCCTGGAAAAGCTGTCAGCCCATGGTTTAGACAGGTGCACTCTTTACTGGTTAAAGAACTGGCTGGATGGCTGAGCCAAGATGGATGTGGTGAATGGTGTGACATCCACTTGGTGCGTGGTTACTAGAGGGGTTCCCTGAGCCTCAGTATGGGGCCAGTCCTTTTTAATATCTTTATTGATGATCTGGATGAGGGGATCAAATGCACTCTCCATTAGTTCACAAATTACATCAAGTGAGATTGTTGATCTGCTGGAGGGTAGGAAGAGTCTACAGAGGGATTTGGACGGGCTAGATTGATGGACTGAGGCAAATTTTATGAGGTTCAACAAGACCAAATGCTTGATCACAACAACCCCATGCAGCTCCATGGGCTGGGTGAAGAGTGACTGGAAAGCTGCCCAGTGGAAAAGGACCTGTTTGGCAGCAGGCTAAATATGAGCCAGTGTGTGCCCAGGTGGACAAGAAGGTCAAGAGGGTCAAGCTTGTATCAGAAACAGTGTGGCCAGCAGGACCAGGACAGGGATAATCCTCCTGTACTCAGCACTGGTGAGGCTGCACCTCAAATCCTATGTGCAGTTTTGGGCCCCTCACTGCATGAAAGTCATTGAGGTGCTGGAGCCTGTCCAGAGAAGAGCAGTGGAGCTGGTGAAGGGTATGGAGGGTAAGTCATATAAGCAGCATCTGGTGGAGCTTGGGTTGTTTAGTCTGGAGAAAAGGAAGCTCAGGGGTACCTTATTGCTCTCTACAACTGCCTGAAGGGAGGTTGTATCTGGGTGGGGGTCATTCTTTCCTCCCAGGCAGCCAGCAACAGGACAAGAGGCTTCAAGCTGTGTCATTGGAGGTTCAGGTTAGACATCAGGAGGAAGTTATTCCTTGAAAGTGTTGTTAAATATTGGAATGGGCTGCCCAGGGAGGTGGTGGAGTCACCATCCCTGAAGTGTTCAAGAAACAATTGGACCATGGCACTTAGTCCTATGGTCCTTTCCACCCCAAATGATTCTGCGATTCTGTGACTCATTGCTCTCACTTGAATACAAAGAGCATTAGGAGATGCCATAAATGTGCAATATTACAAACAAACTTTAAACTCTCTGGATAAAGTATTATGTTATTTGGATTTACATAAGATTAATTTCTCAGTATGATGAAGCAATAAATTAATTAGAAATAAAAAAGGTGTTAAAAATCATGTGTATGTCAAATGAGAGGAAAAATAATGGGTATGTTAATATGTAAATCATATTAGGAAAGTTGTGTGGAGCTAGAAGTGTGCATTTTTTTGTCATGCAGAACAAAGCCATATACAGGTGTTATCTTTAAAAGCAGAATCTGTCTGAAGAGAATTTTTTAAACTTGACATGCCATTGGATGTCTTTTGCTGACAGTGTAAGTGGGAATATAGCTTTTTTAGTAAGTTGGTGGTGAGGCTTACTGGCTATAAACATTTATTAACAGCCTAAGCCTAGATCATATGCTTTCAAACAAAATAAAATACATGGATGATGAATTACTTTAAAACATTCAGTGTTTTTCCCTTGCAAATGTTTTTAGCATTTGTTCTTGGGCTTGCCACCAGCTCTGAGCCTGGGAATCTTGTGAGCCTGCATAGCCCACCTGTTCATTCTCTCTTTTATCCTTGGAACATTAAATAGAGAAAGTTTCTCGGTCCAAATTAGTTCAAGGTAATCAGCCAATGTATCAGATGATTCAATGTCTGTCTCACTGCCTAGATGAGAAGACAGTTCATTCTACAGGTTCCCAAAAAAACCCCAGAGACAGCAAAATATTGCAATCGGGGAAGACCTGTGATTCTTTGTGTTCTTTGCTTTGCCCTATTAAAATTTCTAGGAAAATCTCTTTCAGACCTTCACCTGTCCTGTGCTGTTCAGTGTCACTGGTTTAGTGTTCTTTTGCCTCTGATTCATGCATGATCCAAAAAGAAGCAGGATGCGGAAGTGCACATTTTCATGTAAGCTCAAAGCAGGAGACAAGATAGTGGTCAAAGTAATACATTATTGAGACTCTTGCCCTGAACTGTTTGATGAGTTACACACTGCTATGCTGAGCTTCCCTTTGTTGCAGAAGACTGATCTCTGAAATGTACCATGAATTTGAGGATAAGACTGTGAAGCACCAGTAAATATAGCTGCTCTGCTGCCTGGGACTGAAGCAGCACCCCAGACTATCTAGTAATTTGGAAATGGAGCACTGTGAACAGCTTGGAGAAGTTACTACAACCATTAAATATTAAAAAGCATTTTTTCCTGAGTTTGAAAACCACACCCACTGAAATATTCCTGTGCAAGCTAGAATACACAACTGTAGATCAGGAAAGATGAGCACTCTCTCTCTGGCAGCACTCTTACTGTAAGGGAACCACATCCTGTTGTGCAGGTAAGCCAAATCAACCAACTTAAATAAATGTTAGAGGAAAAGATTAGTTGACTCATACAGAGATGTAACTGAAGGATGAGTGGCTATTGAAAAAAAAAGAAAAAGAGACAAAGTAAAGTAAACTAGCAAATCTAGTTTTTGCCTCTTGTTAGTGCATAAATAGATATTGTTGGAATGAAAATGTTCAGAAATGTGACATCTTTGTGAGACCTGACTAGATATCTTATTTTTGCTCAGCTTCTAGGTTTTTCAGAGCTGCTGTCTACTCCAGCATAAACAGTAGCAGCAAGGGTTCATTAGGAGTTAAAGTTCTGTCTAGCTATTCAGTTTTCATTGTTTCCTTCTATGGATGGACACAGTAAGAAGTGCCATTATTTCTTCGTTGGTATTTCAGCCTAGTGGGAAAGTGTTTCCCTTGTATACTGTTGTCTTTGCCAAGATTTCTACAAAGGATACTGACATTTTTTTGGCCTGGTTTTCCACAGGTACTGCTTATATCATGTTTTTTAGATAATCTTTCTCTTGGCTGCAGAAACATAGCAGGATTCCTCAGCTATGGTGGGAGTTGTGTGTTGTCTGTGCAATCTGAAGTATTTATTGCCTTACTCTGAGATACTGGTTTTAGAACTGCAGAGCTGCAGGCAGATTTCAGTCTCTTCCTTCTCTGTGAAAACTGGGTTGTCTCCTTGTATTCAGAGATCAAAAAGAGGCTTCTCTTGATAATGGAATATGATTTTTTTTTTTTTACAGAATATTCTCCTCATCCTTATTCAATAGCTTTTTTTTTGATTTACAAATGCCTTAGCGTCATCACAGGCTGCTTGGAGTGGCCAGCATTATGCTACATGTATTATGTTTCGATTATGTTACATGTAGCTGCCACCCTCTAGTGTTAGTATCTATTGCAACAGGGCCATCAAGACTGATATACAGGATCTAGAAAGTATTGAATTAGCCTGGTAAGAAAGGAGGACGCTGGTGCACTTTGAGAAGGATAGATTTTATAGGGCACAAAGGCTTTTGCATGTTTCTTCTGCAAGGCTGTTGCATCAGTAATGAGTGACATTGTGAAAAGAAGCAGTAAAATTCCCAGTAGATGGTCAGATGGTAGTACATGGAAACAAAAAAATCAAAGCCTCAGGTCAGCAGCTTAAGTCTCTGAAGCAGTAAACTTCATGCCCCCGACTTCCCACTAGTTAATGTGTGGCTGGATCAATGTCAAAGCAACAGACTTTCAGAGACTCTTCACTGATTTATACAACCACTATGTGAGGAGACTTATTTAAGCTTAGAATTTTTACAGAATCAGAAACATTTGAAATACACTAGTAATTGTTGAGAGGAATAGCATGAATTAATTGGAATCTTATTGTTAATATATAAAGTTAAATTCCTGCATTTACACCTTTTTTTTCTTTTCTTTTTTAAGAAAGAAAGAGTATTTTCTCCTGATCTGAAATGGAATTTGTCTGTTCTTGTGCCATTCTATAAGCATAGGTCATAGTCTAATGCATAAATTATCTCTAAAGCAACTAGTAGGAATAGGTGAATTTGTAACTATATAACAGAATCCCAGAATCCCAGAATGACTGACTGGGTAAGGTTAAAAGGGAGCTCTGGAAGTCATCTAGTTCAACCTCCCTGCTCAAGCAGGTTGCCCTAGAGCACATTTCTCAAGACTGTGTCCAGATGGTTATATAATTGGTAGGTGAAAAGAGAAAGAAGATTTTGAAGATATCCATGAAATTATTAGTTTACAATCTTTATTTAAAAATTTGCATTTTATTAAAATACTTATTTTTGAAACCAAAGAGTGGCTTTCTAAAGAGGCTTGTGAACACGGGGTACTGCAAATATTCAGTATCGCTTTTTATATCACAGTATGGGAATGTATGACATTGAAAAAAACCAAACGTTATATACTCAGAGAAGAATTGCTGCATGTTTTGTTGAAAAATTTTTAACATCCTTTACATTATACGTCATCCTTGTGTTATTAAATGCATGTAGGACTGCATTGTTGGTTATTAGTGTTGGTTATTAGTATCTGTTATTTCAAGAAAAGTAAAGTTCTTATAAAGGTGTTAGTAACAGTTGTGTTTACAGAAAACTAGTATTAAAAATAGCACTAATAGTAATAAATAAGATGCATCTTAAGAGACATCTCTAGTTCCTATTATGACATGTTTTCATGATGTTAGCTAGTATTTAAATTCAGCTAAAGCTGCATGAAGAGATTGTAATTCTTATTTTTTAATTTGTAAGAGGAGATATTCTACTCTGAAATAATAAACAGTAATTATGTTTTAGAATTAATTAATTTATGTAAAACTTAAATTTACTTTTATAAATGTGCATTCATTCTAGTAGGAACTATTTTAGCATCATGGAGTTTACCTGAAATTTACGGGCTAAGGTGGTGTCCTGAACAGACCAAGATGTTCGGGTAAACTAAGTTGCTTTCTTGATTTTATTCTGAGTGACAATTAAACAGGGAAACTTCTTTCTGTTGCATCTTAACAAATGAGAGTGTGATATTCATAGTAATGGATGTACTGTACATAGTAATGAATGTGGTTCTGAGGAGGTACTTTTTAATTTGACATGTTGAATAAAGTAATACATTTTGTAGTTACTGGCTTGTTTGCAGTGACATTCATTTAAAAAATAGGTATGGATGCCTCCTGAAGGATGATGTTTACTCTCTGACAAAGTGCACATCAGATAAATTCTGTTGCTCTTTCCTCCCCATTTAAAAAAGATACCATGGAGTTTGTAACCAAATTGTATAATAAAGTAGATGAGGAAGTCCATGGACTGTTGCTGTTGTCCAATAAATGTCTTTGGCAGCTGGGGAGTCTTGGAGAAGCATGAAAATGAGAGGAAGTTTTGACCAGGTCATCATTACTTTTAAGGAATTTATTAAACAAGCTACAGTCTTAAACATCTTTTTCTCCGTTAAAATAGCTGGATTTATCTGACATTACATATATCGCTGTTTATCATATAGTGCTGCTCAGAGGCAATTATGTGTTCAGCACTATTAATATGAGCAATTTATGAGCTTGCAAAACAAATTATTATCATCAGGTCAATATGTCAAGCTGGCCCAATTCAGTTGTAATGTAAGGACGTAGAATTTCTTAAGAGAGAAATATATGAGGTAATATATTAAGTATATTAACTTACTTCAACAAACCATCTAATTTCTATGCACTATGTCTGTGAATAGTGTATGTTTGATTTGCTGAATGGGGACACAAATATTTTTTTGCATTTTTATGCAGATAAAACTGTAGTTTGTAAATGAGCAAGAGAAAATTCTTGGCTCTTTTGATGAAGGAGGATTTTGATTGGAGGAAGTGAGAAAGCTGCAAGAAGATTTCCAGATTTTGATTGACAAGGCAAAGGTGATGTTCTCTTTGCTTCTACACTCACCCAAATCCAGACTAAAAATCTCAGTACAACAGAACACTATTTAAAAAACGAGATGCACAAAAATATGGTTTGGGATTTTTTTTCTCTTTCTCCCCTAACATCAAAATTACAAGAAAGGAGTGCAACCAGTGCCAGATGATTGTTCATTAAATATGGAAGAAAAAGATCAAATCTTTAACAAATACCTGATTAATACCTAAGTAACTTAATCATTCTGACAGAGAGGAGGAAGGCTGAGCTGAAAAAAACAGTCAATTTGTATGAGTGACTGTATGGTATTTAATTGCCCTTTTTTTTAAAATAAGTTTAATTGCATTTTTTGTAGTGAGAACCATTATTTTACTTAATTCCTTAATTCTCATGTAAAATAGTTGCTATGATG
Organism: Chloebia gouldiae; assembly: GCA_003676055.1. NCBI lineage: Eukaryota > Metazoa > Chordata > Aves > Passeriformes > Passeridae > Chloebia > Chloebia gouldiae. The sequence continues at coordinate 17,500,447 of QUSF01000013.1, forward strand.
TTCATGTTACACTCTGTAAAATCTATTATTTTTTTTTCAATCATTAGCATTACTTTACCTGGGCAACTATGCCTTTCATAATAAAATAACTTCATTAGATCTTTGTAGATGTAGCTGATGTAAAATCACATCCACACAGATCAGATTCTAAGACCACAAATGTCATGGACTTCTCAAATTTTTCATGATAGCTTGGTAAGTCAGAAATTTTCTGTAGAAAGTAGCAGAGTTCTGAGCTTCACAATAAACACTTTTAGGAAAGAGATTAACAATATTACTTATTTACTTGTATATGTAGGCCTAATTTGGTCGCAGGGATATTGCCCTTGTTCTCAGAGTTGTGTTATGTCATGGCTTATTGCAGTATACGTTCCCTGATGTCGTGTTTATCACCTTTAGTGCCTGGGCTGAGGTCATAATTTTGTTGTTCTTTTTATTAATGTCTTGTGAGGTGATAGAACCACTGGTCATAATCTTAATCCTGACTGCCTTCTTGCCGCTGCAACACTTCTGGACCTCGGGAGCCATCTGGTGGGAACTATTAACAATCACACCTATATTGTCCTACGTTGCTTCTTTAGGCTAATTACAGTGGCATTTGGGAACTTTAAAAAATTTGAATACTCTTGGGATGTTGAAACCAGCATAGTCCTATTGCTAGGAGCTGTGAAAGTGGTTCAGGTCTTGTTTAGAGGTGGGGTTTTCATTTTATCTTTTGTTTTGTTTTAGTTTTAATTGTATTTTTTCCCTTTTTACTTTATTTCAATTAATAAACTGTTCTTATCTCAACCCATGGGTTTTACAATTTTCTTTTCCATCCTCTGGGGAGTGGGGAGTGAATGAGCAGCCACATGGGAGTTATTTCCATCTGGATTTAAACCACAACACAAGGTTAGACTGCTGAAGCTGGATAGTTTTTCATGTAGAAATGCCTGGATAAAGATGTAAGGGCTCCTAGACAGGTAAATACTGAAAGTCTAGACTCCAGGTCAGGTCTCTCCAGAGGAGAAAGAGAATATTTCTCTGCATATTTGCTGAGTGTGCACTGGTTGCCACAATGTCATTGATTGAGACAGTCCTTGTCTCAATATGGACCCCTGAGAGACACCACTTCTCACTAATCTCCATTCAGCTCTTGACCAATACTTTCTGGATACAGCTATCCAGCCAATTCCTTATGCGCCAAACTGTCCACACATCAAATCCATCTCTCTACAGTTAAAAGAGAAGGGTTTTATCAGGGACCATGTCAAAGGCCTTACGGAAGTCCTGACAAATGACAGCGACAGCCCTTCCCTTTTCCACTGATGGAGTCCCTGCATCATGACTGAAGTACACTAGATTGGTCAGGCACGACTTGCCCTTGGTGAAGCTGTACTGGTTGTCCCAAATCAGCTCCCTGTTTTCCACGTGTCTTAGCACAGCTCCTAGGAGGATCTGTTCCAGGATCTTCCCAGGAACAGAGGTGAGGCTGACAGGCCAGCAGCTCCCATGGTCATTTTCTCTACCCTTCTTAAAGATGGGTACAATGTTTCCCCTTTTCTAGTCACCTGGGACTTCACCTGACTGGCATGAATTTTCAAGTATCATGAAGAGTAGCTTGTCAGCTGCATCAGCGAATTCCCTCAGGAGTCTGGCATTCATCTCATCAGGTTCTATGCATTTCTGGACATTCAGGTTCCTTAGGTGGTCACAAGCCCAATCTTTTACAGTGGGAGGAACTTTGCTCCCCCAGTCCCTGCCTTGAGAGGTGTGGGGAGAGACATTTGTCAGTGGGGACTGAGGCAAAACAATTGGACCTCAGCCTTCTCCTAGTTTGTTATTATCAGTTTCCCAGTTGTGTTTATCAGAGGAGTACACTTTCTTTGACCTCTCTTTTTTGGCTGAAATACCTATAGAAGCTTTTCATACTGTTCTTTCCCTTGCCAGGTTCAGCTCCAGCAAAACCTTGGCCTTTCTGACCCCATCCCTACACAACCAGACATTCCTATTGCTGTATTTTAATAAAAATCTGGGACAATAGTAGAGTACCTTGGAACTTTTGGACCACTAGTCCAAATATACCAGGTAAGCAGATAAAGGGGTCCAAATGTCCTGGACTGGGAAATAAAGAGGTCCACGTGTACTAGGTAAATAGATAAAAACTTAATGACTAGCTTATTCCATTTTGAAAGGCAATAAAACTAAACCGACAAAAGTTTCAATCAATTTGTGCATTTTTCTTGTCATACAGGGATTAGTTATATGTCGCCATTTTCAGCATTTCTTAAGTTGCACAAAATACTGTAATACCTACATCATTATCATCTGATACACATGAAGTGGAGTTGAAAAACAAAGGAAAATACTTAATATCTTGTCAAGTTCTATCTATTTCACCTTGCATGTTTTTTAGCACTCATCTATTTGAAGGCAAAATTAAAACAATACAAACTAAAAGTCTGCAAAAATAAAAATCTTCCTCAGAATGACACAATATAATGAAGATGTCCCTTCCCTGTAATTAAAAGCACATTTAGGATTTTTCTTTTGCTTTCAATAAAATATTCAAATGTTCCATAAGGAGTTTACTTGAAATTGAATCATTGATGTGTGCTCTTTTTCACAGCAAAACAGATGTGGAATTATCTGGAAAAGCAGGATTAGCACAGCTTGAAGGAAGTCTCCATCCCACTGACTGCCTAGCAAAACACATGAGAGGTAAAGGAGGTGTCCATCATTGTTTACCCTGGGAGGAAGTGCCAGATTGAAAGAAGCATCATCTCTATTCTTGTGATAGTGGGTGACAGAGATTTTTCTCCTATCCTGGATAGATTTTGACTGTTTTCCCATTCAGTATCACAATGGACTATCATTACTTAAATAACAGGAAAGAAAAGACCACCTGTTTCTCAAAGCAAGAGCACTAAGATGCTTGCCCGGGAAGTTATGAGAGAATTTTAACAGTGCTCTGTTTTGTTCAGCTTGTCTTGTCATCAACCTTCAGTCTCCTACCTCAAGCAAGTGTCCTGGTCACAAGGCTCTGAGCTCTTCCATAGTCTTTTGTCTTTTCCACTGCATCAACTGTATCAGCTATCCCTTGCTTTACATGAAGGGCAAAAGGGAGAGGCATTGTTGTAGTTCAATGACTGTAGTGCCTCAGTCTTTCCTTATGGCTGTAGTTTTTAGGAGAAGCTCAATGGTAACTCTGGGAAATCATCCCCATTGAAGTCAGCATGTGAATCCCTAGCATAGCATCTTTCATGGAAAAAACATGGAATACCGATCATGTTATTTGTTTAAGTGGAACTCTGAGTGCTCTTTTGTATGACATAAAAAAAAAATACAGCAATATCTGTATGTTCATGTGCTGCACTGATCTTACTGTTCCTGCTGGGTAGCAGTCTATATTTACTTGAGTTATCTTAGATATAAATATGAGGGATTAAAAGCTCTCTGACTAAAGATCTCACAGATGATTACTGCAGACTCACAGTGTAGCTCTAAAATAGAAAGCAGCATGTGACTCTTCACTCTGGCTTCCCAGGCTCCCGCTAGCAACAAACAGCAGTTGCAGATAAAAATAGAAGGTTGTAAGCAACCAGGATCTTTAGTTAAACATAGAAGTCACTCTCTGTGACAGTAAGGAGTGCAGGACAACAATGAAGTCTCTCCGATTCATTAGCGCTGAAGCATTCGTGTCAAATGCAGAGTTTGCCAGGAAGAGTCTCGGTGCTGTTGCCCATGATCTTTTTCCACTTCTTTTTAAAGCCAGCTATTTACTGGAGCAAGGGGAAGTGATTCACGACTTGGTAGAAAACTGGCCACTTTGTGATCTTAACATGGGAAAACTTTTGGGAGCTACTTTGGACTACAAGGAAGACCTGAGCTACAGAACATGCTCCGTGTGCTTGGAAAGCTGTCTGACAGGGCTGAGAGACTATGTGCTGAATCAGTCTTCTCCCTACATGAAAAAGTTGAAAGTGGTTGACCTGACGGGTATAAAAGATGTTGAAATTCAGTTTTGTAAGTGCAAGAAGACAATGGGTAGGTGGGCCAGGACACGGCTGCTCTCTGAGCTTTGTTCAGCCCTCCCGGTTTACCTGCAACAAGCACAGTGCAATCCACGCACCTTTGAAGTCAGTATCAATGTACTAATTGACTTGTTTGTTACAGAATGGAACTATGAGCTGGTCGTGCAAGCCCTGTTGAAGAAATGCAGTTGTCCACTGAAAATCTGCTGTGTGGCATTCAGATCTGACAACCTGACCTTGCAGAAATTCTTTTATATCATAAAGCTCACTGATCCCTCCTTGCTGCGCAAACTGGAAATAGTTCATAATGTTCACTTGGAAATGGAACACTTGGAAATGCTCTTCAACAGTATCCACTTCCCTCTATTGATGTCCTTGACATTACCAGCACGAACATTTAATGTGCGGAGGTTCACAGCTACGGATGAACAGATGCTTAGTAACATTGGAGAAAAGATGGGTGAGATGACACAGCTCACTGAGCTGAGTATGTCATTTTCTATACTCACTGGAAGAATACAGAAACTTCTCAGGTAATGTGGTCACCCTGCTTTCAGTCACACTATAAAAAAGAGCACTTTCTGCCACCAGCAAGCTTGAGAGTAAGGAGAGTGAGTAAAGTAAGCTCAGGGTGTGTGTGGGAAGGGGCAGCAGGAAGCTAGGAAAGATTATGTGTTGGGGAGAATTGTCAGCCAATGTATACCTAATACACTTTGACTATTTTGATTAGTCTTCCAGAATCCATCTGGTAAGAATATACTTTCAGCAACCACAGAAGAGACTGGTATACCCAGACATTTTTTATTTGAACTTATGTGTTAATCAGCTTGCATTGGCCATTGGTGCAAGGCCTGAATTGCATTCGAAGTGTCTTTTAGGGTATCTAGTGAATTTTTGTCCTCCAAATAACAGTCAGTATATATACTTTTCCACTGATACTGTATTTTAAGGAAGGCAGGGAAATAGTTGATTTTCATTTGAGATTTTGATTTCAGTTGTTTGCTTTGTCTCTTGATGTCAAGACAAGAGAGATTTGATAGTTTTTTTGTACTACAAATTAAGCTGATATGTGCATATTCATTATGAGTTCCAGCGGAAAATTGACAATTTGCAAAAAGCTAGCAGACTACCAGTGAGCAGTACTCATATTGGAATGGGAAATAAGTTAATTGTAAGCTTTTCAGAGCATCTAAAAAAAAAGGCAGATAAAAGTTTCAACCAGACAAATGACCTTGGTCTAAAATTATTCCCATACAAGAAGTCATTTTATTTAAAATTTGTGAGTAACATACTGCATATATTAATTGATACAATTGAAATTAATTGCAAGTTTCTAAGCTTGATTTACCTGAGCCCTGTGGCAGAAGTCTCACTAAGATCTAATAAGTATGAAAGCAATCTCTTTATTTTCATTTGTCAGAACTATTTTATATTTAATGTGAATATCTGAGTATAAGCTCAGTTACACTCCTTCCAACCTTCTTCATCAGAATGTCTCTTCGTAACTCCAGAGCACTACAATGTGTAAATGTCTTGGGCACTAAAAAATGTAGCAGAATAAAAACCAGCTAGAAACAAAAGCAGATATCCTGTCAGAATGCTGATTTCATATTGGAATTAATCCTTCCTTAATGGAAATTATCTAAATCTCTGGAATAATTGCAGCTTTCTACAAGAAACAGTTACCAATGCTTTTATGGTAGTAGTGATCTGCTGTTAAAGTCAGCAAGTGACAGACACTTTACAATATATAACTGGTTAAAAACCAGTTATATATTGTAAAGAATGTTAATAAATTAATCCAGAATGTTAATAAATTAATCCCCATTAAAATAGCACAGTGGAGTCATGCAAAGAAGGAGATAATTAATGGAACTTATTTCAGGAGGAAAATATACTTGCTATTTTTGGCACATGCTTCTGTTTTCAGGAGAGGTTTGAAAAAATAATGTGGTAAATAGCGGCATTCATAATGTGGCTAGACACATGAAATTTTGTAAATGTAGCTTTTCAACATTTTGTATTATAAAACTTTTTTTCTCTTTAACTCTACAGCCCACTAAAAACTCCACTGAAGATGCTGGATGTTTCTAACTGCTCCTTGAACCATGCTGATATGGCCTTTTTAGCCAGTAGCTTCCATGCCAGTCACCTGGAAGCCCTGGACCTGAGTGGCCACAATATAACTGAGCTTTACCCATCAACTTTCTTTAAGCTCCTCAGCCATTGTTCTTCAGTGCTCAGGAGTCTTACCCTGGAGGAGTGTAATATCCAAGACACTCATGTCAACATGTTGATTTTAGGTTTAAGCCCATGTCAGAAACTGCAGGAGTTTAAGTTTATTGGAAATCCACTATCATCCCAAGCACTTAAACACCTTTTCACATTTCTCTGTGAATTGCCAATGCTGAAAAATGTGGAATTCCCAGTTCCAAGGGATTGCTACCCTACTGGCATCACCTACCCCATTGATGATGCTAGTGTTTGCAGATTTGATCACCAAAAATATGAAAGGGTAGCAGAGGAGCTTAACCTCATTTTAGTCCAAGCAAATAGAGAGGATGTGAAGGCTTCAACACCACTCTTTGGGAGTTACGATGCAGCTGTTCAGGAGACAAACAATGAACTGGGAGCTTACTTGATCAAGTCCTTCAAAGAGACTTTAGAGAAGTTCACTTCTTCATTTAACAAAATTAGTTAAATTTTAAAAATTGTAAAGTAGTGAGATGATCTGCTAAATCAGAACTTAAATTAGTCTTTTCTAGATCTGCATCTTCAATGATCAGTTGTGAATTTTCTTTAATTTTTCAGCTGAATTTACTATTATCTGAATAGCCTCTAATCACCTGAGTTACTGTAACTTATGCTATATCTATTGCATACAATTTACAAAAGAACTACTTGCTCACAAAAGATGAAAGGACACTTAGTGCATTATTTTATATAAATGCACTTTTTCCTCAGTAAATCAAATAGGTGTGTAAGCTTGGCTGATTTCTTATACAGGTTCCCTTAGATTTGTCAGCTGGTCTTGTAGTCCTGCAGAAAAACCAGAGAAGTCTTTTCCTAAGTCCAGCAGGATGGTCAAAAGACTGTGCACATATCCTCACATATGGCTCCCTAAACTGATTCTGTTTTTTCTTCTCATGACCTGAACTTACCAATCTGTGTTTTATGTAGTATATTCCAAATAATGGAGGATGTATAACAGCCTCCAAATCCCTGTGCCTCTTTCTTCTGGAGAAGCAAGTGCAATAAACAGAATTGGTCTTATATACTACCCTTGGTGAGGAGTAAAATTCCATACTGAGGAGGTAGCAAATCAAATGGTTGGGTGACAGCAGGGAATCTCATCCCACTTACCCAGCAATATTAAGCAATCTGTGGGGAGTCTGCTGATGTTCTTGCAATGTGTATTTTAGGAAGGTGGGCCAGTGTGTATCTTAGAAAGTGCTGCACAGCCATGCCTTTCATGTCAGCTGGTCAGAGCTTCAAGATACTCCCTTCCTCGAATCAGCTTCTTGGCTGGTAGATTGTACCCTGCTCCTTTCAGCTGTTTTAAAGAAAGTCGAGGACTGTGGTAATACTGAAAAAAAGATTTATTTGAAAAGACATCCAAGAAAAAATCCAGTGCCAATTTAAAAAAATGTGGAAAAGGGACATGGATGGTTGCTGACTAACTAGAAGTTAATCTGTGTAAAACACTGCTGGCTTTCTGACAGGACTGTGTTCTCTACAGACTTGCAACCAGTATCAGGAAAAAAATCACATTTATTTGTATAGCTTTAGTGCAAGGAAAGTATTAGAATGACAGAGTAAACAGTGTCCCCAACTCCACACACGCAGCATTGGAGCATAGGTAAAGGGGCCAACTGGATGTCAGGACAATAAGGCCACAAGACACACATCTGGGGAGAGTACTATAATTTGGGCCTGCGTGGTAAACAAGTGCTACTCAGCTTCTCACCTGTAAAACTAGAGACTTGGTTAGCTTCTAGGTAATTAATAAATAAATATAATAATATTTTAAAAATATATAATAAATATACTTTAAAAGTTTATGAAAACTTGATCAAACAGGACTGAAAATGAATACTTGTAGCAGGAGCTGAAGGTGTCATTGTAGTATTGAGGATCATCATTATGATAACCAGGACAGTTTATTTGAAAGAATACTGGGCCCCATCATCTGAGGGTGAGGAAAAAACTTTCTTAATTTAGGCAGTACTGATTTGTCAAGCTTTCTGTTTATCTACAGTAGGAATATGCAAGAAATTCTTAAACTAATTTATTTTTAAAAACACCAAAACAAAACAAAAATTAATGGACTGAGTACTAAGCAGCACTTACGTGTTCCAAAGCATGTATTTAAATTATTTTGTTGATGTCAGCTTACATGACGGTAAAATTGAAAGTGAATGGTCATGACCTGTTTATGTTTACAGAGCACTTGAAAAATAAAAAAGTAATCCAAGCTGTTAAGATAGGGAGCTGAGAATACTAAATTACAGAATTGGGTCCCATTCTTTCCCAAAGTTGTCTTTGTGGCTTCATCTTCTCTCAAACTCCCATAACCTTGAGAGGTGTAAATGCTAGCTGAGATGATTAGTCTTACAAGATCAATAGAAAGTAGATGGATCTGTAATTTGCTAGATGTCCCCTGCTGTTCTGTCACTACATGCATTTGGAAAAAGTTCCTTTCTAGATTTCTTGTAGACCCCCTTTAGATACTTGAAGAGTGCTGTAGGTTCTCCTCAGTGCCTTCTCTTCTCCAGGCTGAATGGACCCACCTCTCTAAGCCTACCTTCATAGGAGAGGTGTTCCAGACCTCTGATCATCCTCATGGCCTCCTCTGTATTTGTTCCAATGGGTTCAAATCTTTCATGTCTTGGGATTCCCACACCATGATAGTTCAGTTTAGGCAACCCATTTGAGTCTGTCCCTTTCTTATTTTCTTATGGTGCTGTTTTCCATGTGGAGTACTCCAGTATCCAAAGAGGTTTATGGAAATCACAGTTTATGCAAACTTAATAATCTTCATTGTAAAGTCTACTGCTGGAACTGAGCAGTTATATTTCACAATTTTGAGCATCATCTAACTGAAGTCTTTTGGTTGAATGCCTGCCTACCTCTGTTAGTTTAATGCAACTGCACCACAGAATGCTAATGCTGAAAAGAAAAAGTATGTTAAAAACAATAAGCAAGTCAACATGAATTCATAAAGCAAAACGACATTTCAACCCAATACATCATTTAATAAATGTAATAGTTTTAATTACCACACAGTATATAAATAAAACTTAAATTAGAAAAATTTATTAAAAGTGATATGCTAGAAATTATAAATGATAAATCATAAGGGAACCTATAAACCAATTGCCAGACTCAGAGAGTAATGTCAATTAATCAAGAAACTCTTGTGATGGCTTAAACTCATAAATACAAACAAGAATACTTCCTTAAAGAAAAAAATAAAAGGGTATTTTTCCTGTGGTGATACATATTGGCTGATTCCTTACAACCCCACTACTTATTATGTGTAATACTCCCATTATCTTCCAATTTTTCAGAGCACTACTTCCATACCAATAAAGTAGTCTGCTTCTTCCATTACAAAGTTTTACTGTATCTTGATTAGTAATCACTACATTTTAGTGATTATTCTGTGATTTTTTTTTTCTACTGATACTCTTTTTTTTCAGCCTTCTGACTTCAGAATTCCAAGATCAAGGTATGAAATGCCTTGAGGTATATGCTCATGGGACAAGACAACTTTTATATTTTTTTTGGCCTCCCCTACTGGTGTACAGCTGTGAAGACTCCTCCATGATATTGAAGATCTCAAAACAGCTCCTATGCTTCTTTGGCTAATGATTTTTGAATGTTAATAACAGCTAAAGAAATGGCAGGATAATGGCAAAATATTTCTATTCTCTTCAAGCAACATAATTTCATTGCTTCATTGAATATACCATCTACTTAAACAGCACATCTAATTACACTAATTTGCTTGTTTCACATAGTTTATTTTGATTTTGGTTTAAGTTTTGCAGGTTTTAAAATTGTAAAAATGGAGAAGGAAATGTCAAATTTATCATTCAAATTAACCTCGATAAATATGTTTTGTGATAATGCAGTGAGGCAATGCATAATTTTCCATCACTTAGTAAGTCATGTGAAGATGATGAAAAATCTGCATAAAAATTCCAACTCAATTTCTTGAGGACTGGACAGAATTTTTTCCCATCATTATTATTACTTCTAAAAACTTACTTCTTCTTACTTCTTCCAAAAAGAGTGGAAAAACATTAGTGACATTAACATCTTTCTATTTATTGTAGCTGCAGCATTTCCTGATGTAAAAACTTTCAATCTCACTTTAGGCACCTGGCATATCTGGGAACATGATCAAACCACGTTCCCTAGAAGAATCAAAGGAGACAAAATAGCATATCAGATTAACCAATGAGGAATTCCCTGTTGGCTATAGAAGGATTGGGCAGCTGCACTTTTAGATCAAATTTTTGTAGGACACCAAGAATACACTGTTTTCTCACCATTACTAAGCATGCTCATGTGAATTTTGTCAAGAAAGGGCCTCAGAAATGGACAACCCCTGTCTGGTCTACAGACCAGACACACAGGGTGTGCACATGAATGGGAGCTGAAGGATACTTACTAAGAACAGAAAATAAATAATTTTTAATAGAAATCAAATATACTACTCAAAGCTGATGTTGATCAATGACACAGTTCATTAGAAATCATTTGAAATTACAAATGACTTCTAATTGCAGATTTTGCTCATTCTTTGAATGATCATTAATCTTTAGTGAGTATAAGATGGTAGTATGCATTGCTAAATATTAATACTTCCCATTAATCTTAAAATGCAACTATGATTTTCAGTAAGAGAATTTAATTTAATATACAATGAACATATTTGCCATGCACCTTAACTTTCCAAACAAAAGTCTTGAAAGTGTCTCTTATATTGAAGTCAAGGATAATGTTGACATCAGTGACATTAATAAACAGCTGCAAGACACGGAGGCTATTTCTGTGTGTATAAATAGCACAGGGACAGGAAGAAGGTTTGCCATTTTTCATGCTGAATTGCCAGCACCATCTACAACATTGACTTCTGAATGCCAGCTCTTCCCCAGGAAGCATCTAGGCTTGGTGATGAGAGAGTTTAAGCAAGAGCACACAATAAGGCTTTGTCACCTAAGCCTGAGATCAAAGGAGTGTCCATTGCAGAAAATATCATGTTACTGCATCAAAATTTGTTGCAGTGCTTTGCAACTGGGTTCATCTTGTCCAAGGAGGGTGCAGCTGCCAGTGCTGCACATGGGAGTATGGTAAAAAAAATTATTTCTTTAAAACTGCTGTATCTTTAACCATGAATCAATGTGTCTGTCTATAGAATCATGTTACTTCCCACAGTTCTTAGAGTGCACTGAAATGAATTTCTTTGAATTTCAGAGGATCAAACATTTCATTCCATCTGTAGGGCAAACTGTACTGCCAGGAACAGAGCAGTATCTACACTGGACGCCAAACCTTGTTTCTTTTGAAATTTTTATTGAAATCAGATGCATCCCTTCTTGATATTTAGAATGTTCTGTATGAGTCATGAAATAATACCACATGGTATCAACTGTTACTTCATTTTAGATATAGTGAAGGAGAAAATGAAGTTTCTACTTTTCATCTTAAAGTGCATCTGACTTGGTTGCCATGGTTTCAATGGTTTTGAATGGTTTTGTTTATGCCATTAGGTTGAACATTTTTGTCCCTGTGAAATGACATATTTTTTATTATCTTTAAAGCCTCATTTGAGTCCAAACCACACTACCTATACAATTTCTGTTCAGAACATAAGCTGCTTTTTCACTGGAGTATAGAACAAATACAAGAAGAAATAGAAATAGAAATAGAAATAGAAATAGAATACAAGAAGAATAGAAATAAATAGCATGGTGTTTGTTAACTCAGTATTCAAAGCTACAAAGTGGAATTCTAACATTTCCTGTGGGTTTCTGTTCCTCTTCTCCCAGACTCAAGGACAGATTGTATTCCACTGGTGTATTCTGGATGTGGAAAGAAAATCTTAGAAATGGTGATTTAAAAAGTTCTAACATTTCTTAACAGTTTAATGCCAACTGCCTACCAGGTGCAATCCTTTGATTTCTGGCTCTCCATTCCTTTAATTCCTTTTATTCTGAACAGCACAAAGATACCATGCCACCATTTATAATGCAACAAGGGTAGGACATTTGCAATGTTTCCTCAGTAAAAAGGACACCACATAGTTGACATTTACTGAGATAGAGTCAAATAACAAAATGCAGTTCAAGACTTTTGCCAGAAAAATAGGATCAAATTCAAAGATGCAGTTTTCAAAACTCCCAATGCCTAGTGTTGAGTAGGCAGCATGATATAAAGCATTCTGGTTTTGTTTTCCTGAAAGGAAATGTCTATATAGCGCATTCTAGCTGTCTCTCATGGGTCAGAGAAATTACTAAATAACTAAATGTTCAAACGAAATATGATTGGTCTCAAAGTGAAAACCTTTCACATGGTTGGTACACTTGGACTTATGTCAGTGTGGCAGAACATATCTATAAACAATTTGAACAGAAAACAAGCTAATAGATTGTTTACATTCGTCTTGGACTTTTTTCCAGACTTAGCCTGGCAAAAACCTTTCTCTTTTTCTCTCTGACTGAAATGATAATATCCACAGTTAAATAGTTCGATCTTTTTAAAAATTCTATGCATTATATAAGTAACGTGGTAATGCCTAAAGGCTAGAAAGATTTTCCATTTCTATTCTATATTATTATTTAGAATGAATTGAAAATGTGTTATTCAGTTCTGCACATACAAAACAGAACATATAGAACATATATTAAGGATCAAAATCACATTACTCAATTCAAAGTCAACAGACTTTAAATTGTCTCTATACTATTCTCATTCTTCTATCAATACAACCAGAGATGCTGTCAGTCATATCTGTGATCACAGAATTGTAGAATCCTTTGGGTTGGTAGTAACCTTTAAAGAATTTCTACTTTTAAGCATCTGCCTTGGGCAGAAACACCTGACTTTAGATCTGGTTGCTCAAAGCCCCCTCTAACCTGGCCTTGAACATTTCCACTAATGGAGAGTCTACAACCTCTCTAGACAACCTATTCCAATGTGTCACCATTCTTATTCTAAAAAAAGCTCTTCCATGCATACAATCTAAACCTTTATTCTCTCAGTTTAAAACCATTGCTCCTTGTCCTATCACTACAGACCTATGGTAAAAAGTCTTTCTCCATCTTTCCTATAGGCTCCATTTATACAAATGGAAATGCCACAAGAAGGTGTCCCCACAGTCTTCTCTAGGCTGGAAACCACCAACTCTCTCAGTTTTCCCTCGTAAGAGAGGTGTTCCATTTCCCTGGCAATATTCATGGCCCTCTTCTGGGCTCACTCCAACAAGTCTCCTTCTTTCTTTTACCTAGGACGCCAGAGTTGGACACAATACACAAGGCATGGTCTCACTACAGCAGATTGGAAGGGGAAAATCACCTTCTCCAACCTGTTGGCCACACTTGGTTCAGAATATTTTTGAGCCCTTTTATGAGATTTTTAGGACTGAAAGACACACAAAATTATTTAGTCAGTATTTTTTGTTACTCTTACCTTTTTACAGGGGTTAAAGATGCCTTAGATTATGCACACAAGAAAAATAACATTTCTTGACAAAATATATACTTTTCTTCACCTGTTTCTGATATATACTTTCTTTCTTTCCTTCTTTCTTTCTTTCTTTCTTTCTTTCTTTCTTTCTTTCTTTCTTTCTCTCTCTCTCTCTTTCTTTCTTTCTCCCTCCCTGCCTCCCTCCCTTCCTCAACTTTGATGTTTATTTGTAAACTGTGAAGTACTTACAGTAAATTACTCTTCCCTAAATATAATTTTGAAGCATAGAAATGGATAAATAACAAAATGGTCTGAAGAAAGAGCATTTAAAAGTGATTTTAAAGTGAGAATTTGACTTAGATATTGAAAATTCAAAAAAAAACAACATTGAAATGGTGGAATGGATGGTTTGAAGGGATTTTCTTTGTATTTCTGTGATACAAATGATGGTCTCAATTTTTATACCTTCTAAAAATCCATCTCGGAAGTTACTACTTTAGATGACAAAAACCTTTCCAAAAGAAGGAAACGGATTGATGCACATGAAAATATAATACTCGAAATATTCACCATCTAGCACAAAGGATTGGCCTTACATGCTAAGCTTTATGGATATTTCTAGTCTCACACAAACACAGAAAAATTTTTCAATTGACTAGAAGATCTTTAAAAAAATAGAGAAATAAAGATCAGAAAATTCTATGCATCCACGCTTACTAGCTGTCGGTTACTAAATATTGGATCTGTTTTTTTGGGTGAGTATACTTCCCATTCACACACACAGGTACACCTCTTCCCCCTGCAAACAGATGGGTGATTTGGGGTCTGAAAGAAGGGACTACCTTTTTGCTGTCAACAGGCTTTGGTTTTCAAAGTCAAGGGCTATTCTTCCTGGATTTATTGCCTGGATTTATTGCCTAGAAGGTAATAAAAGTCATTAAATATTTCATAAAAAGTGTTCTAACTACATCTTCATGTCAACCATTTAGTCTAACTTAGGTTACTTGCATGCAGTTTTTTCCCCAAGTGTTATGGCAATGAAAGAATACTTACATCAATGACAGATCATGTTTTTCAGGAAGGCATCTATGGCATGTTTAGCACATACCTATGACATCCATTTTTTATTAAAGGATTTTTTCAAGAAATCTCTCTACATTTAATTGTTCCAATTCTTTAACTCTGGATTCCTTCAAATATTCAAAAACTCTCATTAAAGCCAACAACTTGTTTTCCAAATATCAACTACCACAATTCTATTTGGGTTGTCTAGATATTACCAATAAGTAGAGACAAATTGTAGGTATAACCTTGAAAATAGATTTTCTTTTATCACAGTCTATATTTTTATAACTATTATTCCTATAGAAACAGAGTTCAATTTAAGACAATAAGAATAGTTTTTAGACTGCTAATAAGATAAGAAATCTACTCTGGAAATTTACTGAAGCTCATTTGCTTTACAAGAGGAATGTGAGAAGTGCAATGTAGGCAACAAGGTGGTGAGAAACCCATTCCAAAACTACCAGCTGAATACCTTGCCATGACTTGATTGGATCAATGGAGAAAATTCTGAAGTGTTCTTAGTAAAAACATGCCTTGATCAAACAGAGGTCAACTGAAGAAAGAACTTGATTGGTTGTTAATTTATTGAATTTCTGGAGATTATGATTGGAAACATAATCACTACAAATACAGTGAAGTAAATAGCTATTGATTCCTCAGACCCATCCAAATGTCCAAGAGAGGCTTTGTGTGTAAGAGGTATGTAATAAAAACGCACTGAATTAAATTAGAGACACATACTTTTGAATGGACAAGTCCTAAAATTACCCTCTGGAAAACAGGACATCAATCAGAATAGAAATTCTATCAGCAATAAATGAAATTGCAAGCTGCTTTTAATTAAAATTAATTGTGCAACTAGGTTGCTGTGTCTCGCCTCTGTGCTGCAAGGGCAATTCCCTCGCTGACCCCGGCTAGCTGTACACAGGGCAATTGGGCAGAGAGAGGCACTTCTTGCTGGACCCTGCGGGGCTTTGGGAAGCGCCTTCGTGGATCCAAAGACGAGCTGATCCCACCAACAAAGGAAGGAGGCGTCACTCTTCTGAGGTTAAAGTCTATTTTTTCAAGATCTTGTTGCAGTGCTTCTGCCAAGTAGAAATACTATCAGAAAAGCTGGTAGTGCACTTTCATTGCACTTAGTTGAACTGCAGCAGTTTTCACAGGAAGCACTTAAAGAACCAACAGTGTATCCAAGTTCCTAGAAAGCCTTCTGGATTAGTACTTGCAAGTTTCTCAAATGGATGAACCATAGTATCACTTCAAGTCATTCGGTGTGAAAGAACATGTTGAGCATATATGGTGCCTTGTCCATCATTGCTAGCTTGTAAAAGAAGAAAATAGCCATTCTTCTAAATCTGCAACTACAGCATATGCAACATCTATGCAAAGCGTGCACTAGAAATTCAGCTACAAATGACAATTTTTAAAAGACTGATAACTGAAGAGAAGAGAGCAGGGGCTGGGCTGCTGCACATCACTACAATTCTTTGTCCTCCTCTGGCAGAAATTGATTGAACTGGAAGCTCATTTGAACCTTCATTTAAGTAGTGACTAAGAGCACACATCTTGAAATTACCATCTCCAGATCTTTCTGTTTCTTCCAAATATTTCTTTCACAATATGGAGAATTTATGCTACAGACTGCAGAGGCACTAAGTAGTGACTAAGTAGTGCCTATCAATTGCTTCAAGAGAAGTAAGTGGTTTTCCCACTATCCTTCTTCCCTTCTCCTTTGGAAAATCAAAAACCTTTTCATCAGAAACAGTCAAGTCACAACATCCAATAGATCCTATGAATGATCTAGAATCAGTATTGTTCTCCAGAATGTCCTTCTTTTACCCTTTGAAAACTTGACTTTCAGGGGGAAAATGTGGTTCTTTAATCTTGGGTATTTTGACTCAATGCAAATCCACTTTTCAAAAGTAAATGGTTAGGAATTGACTGTGAGGATTGCTTCTTCAGCAATATGTTTTAAAAGTGATTGCCCAAACATACCAGTGAAATTTGGAGTGTAGGAAAAGTCTATTAAACAAACCAAACAAATGAAAAGAAGTGGACCTGATTTGTACAGTCATGTACAGACACATATATATGCACATCAATAAAAATGAGTATTTTATTCCTGTAAGCAAACCATCTTAAGTTACTTAAAACCATAGAAATAATGACAAGTAATATTTTCAATTATAACTCATAGAAGAAAGTGCTGCTACTTACTTAGAAGAAAAAATCATATTAGAAATAATATCCAGGCCAAAATATTTTCAAAAGCAATATGGTTTCAAATATTGGATACTTTCTTGAATACTTTCTACTCCTTAAATTGCCAAGAGCTACCTTTACGTTGTGGAAGAGAAGTGAAAAATTGGCAACCGAAGAAACTGTTCCCTTGGTAGTTTGTGAGTTTGAGCTTTTAGGTATTTTTTTTTTTGAGGGGGGTTGTGGTTTTGGGTTTTTTTTCCTTGGTTTGTTATTGCTTCTAATACAAGATCTATTATTTATAATGTTAATTAACCCTATCAGGAGATAGTTAAGTGTGGAGTTGTGTTTTTATGTTTTATTGTATTTCACTTCGTTATGGTTCATCCCTTTGTACCCCCTGTATCCCCTTGGTTTCTTCCTGGGTCTTCCTGCCTTTCCTCATGTGTCTATCATTCCTAAAACTGATGCTTCATTCCTCAGTCCCCTCCCAGGTTCCTTGTCTGTCACTCGGCGTCCCTTCCTCTCTATCTGGAAGCTTCCACAAAGTGCGTCAGGTGATTGGACGAGGGCCTGGGGTCCCTTCCCTTCTCCTCCCTAATTGGATCCCCTGGTTGTCTGTCCCCAAGAGAGCCGCACCCCACGTTTGTTCCCATTGGCTGTTCGGGTTTCCCCTCTCTCCCTATATAAGTTACTGTTTCACAGCACTCCAGTGCTCTCTCCTGTTGGATTCCTTCATGTTCAGTTGGGCTCTAAGGGTCTCCTCGGGGTCTGAATAAACTTCGGAACTATCCCCAGGAGAGTGTCACTTCTTCTTACTGCCATTGGGATGAGCAATGCTTTTGGACCCACAAAAGCGCTCCCTAAAGCCCGACAGGGTCCAGTGGGGATTGCCTTTTGCTGCCTTATCACCCCGTGGAGAGCTCGCCGGAGTCAGTAGAGGATCTGCCTCTACGGAGTGGGAACAAGACGCGGCACTTAGGTTTTGATTTGGGAAGTACATAAAATGTACAACTGTTCTTATAGAGGTTCATGCCTAGAATGCAACAGGAAACAACATTTCAGACAGAACCAAGTAATTGTACACCTTTGGCTCTAGATACTTGGGACTAACTATTTATTTCCAGCAGAATTCCTGACACTGCTTTGTGAATGTGGCCATTTTTTTTCTAAATATTTTGACTTTTCTGACAAAGACTGGAAACCAAAATCCATAACAATCAATATGAGAGCAACAATTTAATTCACCAGGAAAAAGAAGTAGATGTTAGACGAGGAGATGCTTTTTTTTTTTTTTTCAAGTCTAGATCTTAATAGTGGGGAAACTGCCCTTCAAACAAAATGGCAGAAATAAACATAAGAATGTGTTGCTCTTAAAAGTCTGGTGAGAAGCTCTGTTTGATAAACTGTGAGTGTCTTCTGGTATTTTGGAAAGAATATAAAATTGTCTTTGATCAATGGTGGGAAAAATCATGAAGTATTATGGGAATACTCTTTGATTTAGTGTGTTTGTCTTCTACAAACAACACCATAAACGCTTTATAATAAAAAATGACAGAGTAGTGAATTGAACCATGTCTGAAAATTTTTTCTCACTCTTCCAAAAAAAAGCTTATGCAAATATTAGCAAAAAAAATTGATCCAAGAAGTATTAAATGATAGATGGTAATGCTATTAAAAATGCAAAAATTGCTGGTGGGGAAGCTAATAGGTGGCTAAAGATGTTTTCACAGGGTACATGTCTCTAAAGAAATACTCTAACTAAAAGCCATGAATTCTTGATATCATTATTTCATCCTCTCTCATATTTTAAATGTGAATGAAAAGCATCATTAAGGACTCTAGATGTAGATCTCAGATTCATCTTACATATCAAGCAAATATTTTTTCACTGGATTGCTTGAAGTTCTGCTGACTGCATTGCACATTTATTTGCTTGCTTTTTTGCTTTCTGCTCTCAATATTGGGCAATTTGTGACATCGACAAAGAGTATGAGTTGTCTCACCTAAGTAAATGTATTCCATCTTTAGGATCCCTTTCTATTAAATGAACAGAAAAGGAATTTATTTATTCCACCTAACATTGGTTCCTTTGAAGAAAGGTCACCTGGAGAAAACTTTTTTTCTGCTGGCATTCAACTCAAGGATTGGAATAATTGAGAAGACTGGTAGGCACTGGAGCATGGAGAGCCCTTCAGCCTCTGTGGATATATACTACAGAATAAAATTATCAACTCTCTCAACTTCATTGACTCTATTGAGCACAATTCTGACTATAATCCATTTCAAACATAGATACCCCTTGTAAAGATACATCTTAAGATGAATCTCACCTCTTGTTCTGTGCAGGTATTTATATTTCTATTGACTATTTAGGAGAGCTAGATGAATTGCAGATGTCTAAAGTTAGGTGAGACAAAGCCCACTCTCGAGGCCTAGAAACCCCTTCCTAGAAGCTGCAAAACACACAATGCTGCAGTTCTGTAAAATTTGCCAAAGCAATGACTATGGCATTAACTGTGTGCAAACTACCTGCACAGAGATATTTTTCAAGATATTCACAAGATATTCTTCACATAGAAAGATTTGAAGACACATCTTTTATCTCTTCAGTGAAAAAAAAAAACAAAACCAAACCAAAAAACCAAAATAGATTAGTTTTCTAAATTTAGCTTTTTTGCTGTCACAGTTATTTAACTGGACATGACTTAATTAAAAAGCATACAGTTCAGAGGAAGATTGGTAAAACCAGATAAGCAAATCAGAAATTGCTAACTCAGACTGTGCATAGGAATACAGGGAAAGATCTAAAAGAGTAAGAAAACAAAAAGAAGCAGTGACAATGAGAGACTTCCTGCGAGGAATATGTATTATTTAATCATTGACAGAATCATAAGAGACAGCATATTTGGGGCAAGATTAGGATAAGTGCACTGTAAGGACACAGTTTCTCATTGCAAGACGTTGTGGAATAGCTTTTCGCTAAGATGTAGCTGACTAGAGAGGCAGAATACAGGGCTCCGGAGCTGTCTGAAGGAAAGTGCCAGTTCTGGGTGTCTTAACAGCGAAACCGCGCTCTGGAGCGTACGGCTGCCGCTCCAGTGATCTCCGTGCCCTGTAGCCACTTTGTCGCCTCCGGGAGCCAGAGAGCGCGGTAGCTTGTAAGAGGCCAAGAACGAAGCCGCAGACAGCCGGGCTTGTGGGCGCAGCCTTGGGACTGCTAGAGGACAGTGGCTGCCGCTCGCCTGCCCCTTCAATTCACTGCTAGCACGCGTATGGAAGGTGTTCCTGGACAACTTTCCTGGGTTTTGACTTCGTCCTCATGCAGCCCTCCTGAGAAATTCTTGCTCATCCCCTGAGGCTCCGAGATGCAGAGAACTCGATGTCAGCTGCAGGAAAGGAGGGCAGCGGTGAGTTTTTCAAGAAGCAAGAACATGGACAGCTGCCTGTTTGGGAATGAGCACCTGCTGGATTTTTGCAATTGCCTTCACTGCTCACAGAAGCCTGGTGCTCTGCTGCTTTATTCTTCACCTTCTGTGAATTGCACACTACTGAAACCAAGCGAGGTTATTCAGCTTTGCTGCTTTTCAGCATCTGTGCTCCACCTGTGCACTCTGATACCTCTTGGGGGTTTCTACCTTCACAAGGCTGGAATGTGCCTGCCAGTACTACCAGCTTGGCAGGAGCTGCCAAGAGTTGCCAAGACATCTCTCCATGATATTGAAGAAATTGTGGTAGTCAGGTGAAGATCGTGGTGACCGGAAAAAGAGATACATTGTACCCATCTCAAAAAAGGTGAGAAAGGAGGATCCTGGGAACTCCCAGTTTGTCAATTTGACCTCTGTGCTTGGGAAGATCACAGAACAGGTCTTCCTAGAATCCATGCTAAGGCACATAAAAGGGAGGTGAGTTGACACAACCAGCACAGTTTTGTTGCAGCCCGAATTGCTGCTAGTAAAGTCCAGGGTAAGCAATCAAAAAGGGCCTTTGCAGGGTATCCACAGATGTTTTATTCAGCATCTCGGTAAGATGTTTGGGATCGAATGCACACACATGTGGAGGGTCCAAGTTACTCTCTGGAGGGGCCAGGAGTGACCCTGGTCTCAGGGCTTTACAAAGATATTAGCCAATCAGGGAATAGGGAGGCAGTGGCTCAGGGACATAGGAACAGACATAGGAACAGGGGAAAGAACCAATGGAGTCTTAATAGTTTTTTGAGGGAAGCTTCTTGTGTCTCCCCAAGCCAAGAGATGCCCTCCAGGGTCTCTACACAGTTTCACCAAAATAAAGTCCTACCTGATCTAGAAACTTCACTCACTTTCTATGATGGAATCATCAGTGGGCAAGTGAAGGGATCTAATCTGGGTTTAGGAAAAATCTATCTGGATTTATTTAAGGCCTGTGATATGGTTCCCCATAAAATCCTCTCTCTAAACTGGAGAGAGATGGATTTGAGGGGGCGACTGTTCACTGGAGGAGGAATTGGTTTGACAGTCACATCCACAGAGTAATCAACAGCTTGAGTACCAAATATGGGCCCCTGAGGGAGATGTCCATACTGGGGCCAGTGCTAATGTCTTTATCAGAGTCATAGACAAAGGGATTGAGTACACCCTCAGTAAATTTGCAGGTGAAACCAGATCAACTGGTTGGCTCATATAAAGTACCAGAGGTACCTGGACAAGTTTGAGAAATGGGCCTATGGGAACCCCATTAGGTTCAACAAGCTCAAATGCCAGGTTCTGCACCTGGCTTGGAGCAACTACCAGTACCATACCAGCTGGAGGATGAAGAAATTGAGGGCAGCCTTGAAGAAAAGGACTTGGGAAAGTTCTGGTGGATAAGAGCCTAAACATGAGCCATCAGAATATGCTCAACAGCCCAGAAAACTGTGTCCTCATCTGATTCAAAAGACCAAGGCCAAAAGGGAGATTAATCCATTCCCTTACTCCACTCTGATGAAACCCCACCTGAAATATTGTGTCCAGTTCTACAGTTCTCAAACACAAGAAATAATGGATCTATTGGAGCAGGCCCAGAGGAGGGGCCCAACAATGATCAGAGGGATGGAACACCTCTCCTTTGAGGAAAGGCTAAAATAATTGGAGCTGTTCAACCTGGAGAAAAGAAGAGAAAGGTCACTTCACTGTGACCTTACAGTACTTAAAGGGGGCTTATAAGAAAGACAGGGACACACTTTTCAGTAGGGCCTCTTGTTATAGGACAAGGGGTAATGGTTTTAAACTGAAAGGGGTCAATTGCTGTGGTGCGGTGTCTGTTCTGCCTGCCTTCAGCCCCGAGCGGCCGTGTGCTTGGCGGCAGTAGAGGAGGGAGAAAAGTCAGCTGTTCCCCCCTGGCTCTGCAGTCTGTTACTGGAACGGAGACAGACGGAGGTGACACGGGACTTGGGGGTGAACAGGATGGTTTTATTCAGTGAGCCCCAAGACCACCCGAGACGGGTGGACACAGCTTTTATACCTGAACCAGAGAGGGGGGTGTGATACCAGGAGACCTAGGGAATGTCATCAGGGAGGGGGGCAGGGAAAGGGCGGAGGACAACCCAGAGAGGGAGGGGCAGGGAAAACCCGGGAAGAACGGCAGCTGGGTGGGGGAGGGGACCAGGGAGAGGGGGTAGCAAGCAAACACTAAACAAACATTAATAAAAAGAAAAACCCCGCCTCAGCAGTCAATTTAGATTAGCTGGAAGGAAGAAAATTTTTATACTATGCTAATGGGGAAATACTGAAACATTGAAATGCCTAGAGAGACAATAGATGCCTCATCCCTAGAAACATTTAAGGCCAGGTTGGACTGGATTCTGAGCAACCTGATTTAGTTGAAGATGTTCCTGGGGCTGGACTAGATGACCTTTAAAAAGTCTCTTCCAACTCACACTATTTTTTGATTCTATGGTTTTAAGGCAATGCCAATGGGAATAACAGCTATGAGCCTTACTTCACTGTCTTGTCTGAGTCATAGTAAGAAACCTATCTCCAGTCACTTGACAAGAGAGACCTGCAGGACTCCTGCTTTACCACCTCTCACATTTTGACAGTCTTGGAGCATCAGAGCTTGTCAATTCTACTTAAAGCAGTATGTGGGGTCTGAAAATTGGAGAGGGAGGCCATATTGTGCAGGACAGCTGTGACTATGCAAAGAACAGATGTTTAAGGCTAATTGATGGGTAGAATAAAGCCCACATTCTCTCCTTGCTGGGTCTCAATATTTGTTTATTGCCTGTTTTATTTGGATTAAAAAACCGCCAACACTTTCACTTTCCCTAACTTGTTAAAATAATAATTTAAAAAATCACTGCACTAAGCTGAACATGTGAAATACACTTTCTTGTATTTTAAACTCATCTACAAAAGATCTAGGTCTCATTTATCATTAAAACATTGTTTGCCTCTCTTCCTTTTAATTATATCTCCTTTCTGGGTTCATCTTATGTTTTATGAGAGCTATGCGCCCATTTCTTTAGATTGAGACTTACAAGTCAGAAATGGAATAAGAGGAAAAAGATTATTCAAAGATTATTCATGCATTTTCTCCTTACCTTTGTGTGTATCCACATGAGGTCCAAGAACATTTTTTAGGCAGTTCAAAGAGAAATGCATGTCTCTCTCTTTTTTAGTTTTTCTCTTTTTTTTTTTTTTTTTTGATATCACTTTTCTTCTTGTACTTCATAGAATAGGTGTATTACTGATGATAAGGCAAGGCATTGACTTGTGGGTGTTCTAAAAGAACTGTGCCTCTGAACAGCAGGGAACAAATCCACTTCTAAATTGGAAACAACAGTTTGAGCTGAAGCTCCATGGATAAATAAAGGCCAGAAGGTCCTAGTTGGAGGACTGACCAATGCCTGTCCTTGACCACACTTCTCTGTCTGATGTATATCAACTGAATCTTGTACCATAACGAACCCTGAGCACTTGTTTTGTAGCTGTGCAAGATTTCCTCTTCTGGTTTTGGTATCATCAGATCAACTGCAGTTCTTGACATGGATAGACTATGTTGGGACCTGATGCACAGAGAGGGTAGACATATTTTTAAAGCCAAATGTTGTATTCCTGTACAAGCATGTGAGTCTTAAATGTTTGTGTGACATTCATGTATACAAGGCTGTTCCAGGAACTGTTAGTTGCCTGACTTACTGAATTGGCCAGCCCAGTGTTCCCTTCAGATTTATAGAAGAAACTACATATGGGTGGGAAGTTGCGTATAGGAAAATACATTAATTTAAGTATAGTCTTTATCCTCATAAGAAAGTGTTTAATAAAATATTACTTAGTAACCTCCACTATGAGAGATTAATAGCCTCTACATACTAATACCAAACTGCTATGCCTTACTATTCCTGTTGCTATAATTTTTAGCCTGGTTTCCTAAGGAAAACTGACTAGCCTTTTCCTAAGGAAATTTCTGTATGCCTATCCCATTAACTTTTTATACATAGCTGAACTTGATCAGTAGCTTAACAGTGGTAGACATCTCAAAGGTCATATGCCACAACCTCCTCCCCTCCTGTCATGTGGTTATACCCAGCATGGTCTTTTTGTGGACATGCAGAGTTCTAGGCTTTTCTGATGTGAAGTGACTCTAATGAAATGTCTTGTAATGGGAAGGACCAGCTGAGTTTTCAGGAAAACAACACTGAAAATGGTTTGGAGCCGGCTGGTCTATTCTTTCAGCCTGTGATCTGCACTTGAAATGCCCTTTAGATGAAGAAATGTGGGTTCTGGAACAGATATATTGTTCTGATACCTGTGCATATCCTGTGCATCTGAAGTTCCTCACCCTGTTATTAAGTCAAGAGTATCACATTATGTATTTTATTCCCAGTGAAAAAATAGGAGAGCAGCTTTCTTAGTCTTGGCAGTCAGAGAGTGTGATGAGTGGGGATAAAAGTATTTTGCCGAAACTTTGTTTTGAATTCTTTGAATTGTGTAAGCAAGAAACATTTAAAAGGCACTCAAAGGCAATTCCTGTACAGCTTAATCCACTTTTAAAGGACTATCTGATGGCAACAAAATTAAGTAGTATGTTTTACTGTGATGTTTTCCTTAAACATATGGTAAAACATCCTCCAGATCCAATCCAGCTAGGAACAGATTTAGTTTGATTTTAAGACCACAAAAACTGCAAGTAAGAATTCAGGAATATTTTGAAGTGAAAAAAGTTGCATATCTTGGAAAAGAGGGAGTGTGGCTCAAGTACTCACTGTTTTTACTCTGATGAGAAACTGTGGGCTGTCACAGACTTAAAGCTGCTTTTCTCTGTAATGTCATCAAGTGGAAATTTTGCTCCTTGCAGTGCAGTGTTGTAAGTTGAAACCTCTGAACACACTGCACGAATTCAGCCAGATGGAAAGCCTGGAAGTATACTGAGGGACAAAATTTAACTTCTGCAAGAAGCATAAGAAACTGGCAGTGATGTTTGTCATGAACAGGTCCAATGACAAACCAGGTATGTTGGGTGCAACTCCAAGAAGATGCAAAACCCACAACTGAATATTAAGCTAAAAAGACAGGCGAGTGGGGCAAGGAGGAAGAAGAAAGAAAAAGAAACACAATTTAGAGGAAAATACATATTTTTCCTCTTTCATGTAAAATAAAGGAAGTACTTTCAAGTGTTCTGTTGTTGTCATTACCATTTTGATACAAGTAGTTCATGCTGCTCTAGGAGAATTGCAATTAACACGGTTGACACTGCCAGTGTAATTTCCATTGAAGGAGGCTCTGCATTCCCATATGTCTGTTGACTTGCAGAGCCTCAGTCAATACCAAGGAAGGGGGAATGCAATACTCTGAGCACGGAGATGGGTGATTTTGAGGCTGAAGATCACACCCACCTTCTCTTACCATGTACTGGTCTGTAATTACTTTGCTGTAGGTTTATAAAACCTGTGGACAAGAGGACTAAATTACAGAAAAGTGATAGCTCTGGTAAGCCAGACTACTATGCAGTGTCTAATTTTAGTAATTATCTAATCGGTGTGTAACTGAAAGTATTGCCAAATGCCAGCTAAAACCCTAAAACCATGCACTGGTGGGATAAAAAGATGGTCATCTTTTTATCACTAATTACAAGCCATGGGGATAAGAATCTAGGATGTCAGTTTTTGAACTGTAGTTCAGTTCAAGAGTAAAATCAGAAATAACTTTGACTGTAAAATGTAGCCCAAGTCTGTAGGTGTAGTACTTGCAATGACTTAGTACTTGCAATTACTTAATTGAATTAAAAAACTGACAGGTGCAATGTTTCCTTTCTAGCACACCTGCATGGAGGAAGATGCTAGCACAGTTCAGGCATACGTGAAGCAGCAGAAAATTATAGATGCAATGTCAGTTGTTTTCTTTCTTCAGTTGCTATAGACAAGCACCTGAAGTAAGGTAGAGTGGCATCTTTCTATACTGTCATTCTCTGTATTTTAATTTCCTAAGACTGATTCCATAATACTGCAGTTTGAAGTATAAATACAGAAATAATGGCATTCTCATGATGTCTGAGTAACAGCTGTTTAATCACCTGCCCCTTGTCAAGGCAGAAGCAGGCTTACTCATCATATTAGGCTATTAACCATTGCTATATTTACCACATTAGGCTATCAACAAGAATTTGTAGATAATTTATGTACTTAGAGATATGCAGCTGTTATTCTTCGCATTTTCCCCAGTTCTCCTTTTTAAAAAAGTTTTGGCACAGGACACAGCCCTTCCCATACTTTTAAGTGATCCCCTCTGAATCCTTCCCAAATTTTGACATGGATATTGTTCAAGAAAGCAAAGAAAATATCAAATCAGAAAGAAACAATTATCCTGTTAATTTATATTTAATGGAAGACTTCTTTTTAAATTCAATGTTAAATACCAAACCTTTTCTCATTTCAGTTTCTTAAAAATAGCTTAGCTGTAGCCCAAATAACATATTGTTCTCAGGCATTGTGTGGGTAATGGAACACATCCAGCCTCCAGATCACCATCCTGTTATTCAGATACTAGAATCCATGATCAGTTGTGAAACACAAATACAGGCAACTTTCTGCATATGTTTTTGTGGCATTTGCAAGGCACTGACTGCTATATATTATTCTATTATAGTTCGCCACAGACATAAGATTACTGCATAGCTGATTCATAGGTATGTAAAAAAGTTAATTATTTGGCATGTTGTTGACTTATTACACTGACTTTTTATTCACATTATGAGTCAAAATCAGACTCTTTGCTCAATCTTCAGTGGTCTGGACTTGGATGTAATTCAAGCTGCACATGAAGGCTATGGTCAATAGCCTTCTGGATAGTGGAGCCTTTTCTACAAGTATTCAAGTCTGAATGAAAATGGAAATAATTTTGGCTTTCAATATTTTTCTTTGTTTTAATGAAAGTTTACATTAATGAACAAAAGTCTGTGTGCAGCCTTATCTTAGTTGAAGTCTGTGAATCAGTCCTAGGCAAATAATAACAAGGGGAAATTTGACGCAAATTGGCCCAAATTCATGCAAGCATTTGGACCAGTTAGCGCAATTTCTTT
>QUSF01000013.1:17528352-17620321 GCA_003676055.1 Chloebia gouldiae
TTCCCTTTCCCTTTCCCTTTCCCTTTCCCTTTCCCTTTCCCTTTCCCTTTCCCTTTCTTTTTCTTTTTCTTTTTCTTTTTCTTTTTCTTTTTCTTTTTCTTTCCTTCTTTCTTTTCCAGGAAACCTTCTTCATTAAAGTATTTTTCAAGATTTTCAGTCTTTGAAGCAGAAAGTTTTCATTGTCATTCTGAAACCTTTCAAGCATGGGATGCGCATCTGAGCAATACTGAAAGAGGAGTGAGGTGTTTTTGGAGTCAGTTATTAATAGAAATGTACCAACAAGGTAATTCAGGAGAATTTAATTTTATTTGAGGCGTGGGAAAAAATATGCAGTAGGGAAAAATAATCCTTAGATGAATCATTCTGATTTAGTGAAATAATTCTCATTTGACTTACCAAAATGCATATCAAGTGGATTAAATATCAGACCAATTAAGTGCAAAATAATGGAGCACCCCTGACATCCACCTGCTAGGTCATTTCTACATTTAACAAACAGTAAATGATCCAACTGTTTTGCCACATATGCTTCAATATTTAGCAACAGAAATGGAGAGATGGTCATAGAGAGATGTGATAAAGCTATGGTAGGTTCCTGTTTAAAAGAAAGCAACTAAATGTCAGTGTGTAATTTGTGATCATTTCAATAGAGGCTGCTTTTAAATTTAATATAGACAGTAAATAGGTATGCCATGAGTGGAAGATTCATGCTTAAAATACTCTACTTTTAAGAATATAAGTGAAATGTGAGAACAGATGGTTCTTAAAACTGCATTTTGCTCTGTCCACTCTAAGTTAGGAATAAGAAAATGTATATGAGACTGCTAAAAGAGAAGTCAGATTGTGTTACCTGATTTTACTGAATGGTAAAATGAACTTAGGCTACACTTTGGTTCTTGGGACAATACAGCCTTTTTATCATCTGCATCAAGGTGCTGTTACATTATTTTTAACTTGATGGCAATTTTATTGCTGAATTGACAGCTTGAAAAAATCTATCCTCTAAGCAAATTATATCTAGTTTGCCATAAGCAGGACTGAAGTTTGTTTAGGAAACCATCTTAATTGTTGTTCATTGTGGATTTTGTTTGGTCTTAGAGATCTTTGTTGTGCTGGAGGTCTCAGTTTCAGGACAGTGTGACAATTAAAGAAGTCATAGATCCTCTCCTTTTGAGTTCTTTGCATGTTGATGCAGCTCCTCAAGTCTTGTCCAGAGGCAGACAGCCACATAATTTGCTAGATGAGCAAAAACCTAACCTTAAAGGTTGTGCTGGTTTTGCATTGCAGCCATTCACAGAAGTAAATTTCTAGGAGAAGCTGCTGGCAGTTCCCTCCATGTCTGACAAAAAACCAATCAGTAATTAGCTTTGAGAATTGACAATCTGTTAAACCACTGAAAAAGCTGGACACGTCTCTGCAAGTACACATGTTAAAGACCAAAAACATCCCAGGAAGCCCTCTTTTCCTTGCGACCTTGATAATAATAAGCAGGTAGATCAGGCTGCAAAGATAGAGGTGTCAAAGGTAGACTTAGATTGGCCAACACTGAACCCACCACATTAATTGGTGTGTTCAGTGTTCAGGGAAATCTCAAATTAGTGAACCAAAATCACTACAAAGGTGCTTGCTAAATCTCTTGTCATCTCATATTTTTGAAAAGGGATTTGAATGTGACGGAAAGAAAGAGGACTAGAAGCAATGAGTATGTGTAAACTTTGTATAGTTTATTTCAATACCATAGTTTTTGAACAGGACAGGATGGTATGTCAAAGCCAGGGCAGATAAAATGTTCATACAGCAAACTTCCTAATTTGTGCTACTTTCTGCACAAACAAACCAGTACTTTATAATGCACCAACACTATTCAAATTGATGAATTGTGAAATTCTGTACTGTAGAAGCAGCAGTGTTTTGGAATTATCATATTTGCAAATGGATATCAGTAAGTGCTGGAAAAGAAAAAACAACACAGAGAAAATGTGACTAATGCATGGCTATCTCAATATTCTGCAGAGCAGGGTAGACTGTGACTTTTGTGTCCTGAGGGACTGTTTATTAAGGAGAAAGTGTATGAATTTTTTAAATTATGTTTTCATGTGTCTTAGGTTACATGTCTTTGCATGCTCAAAGCAGCATAATTCCTTAGGGAATGTCCACCCAAGGAGACTCAATGTGGATGTGCAGAGCCCTGAAGTGTCCTGGGATTTGTGGAGTGGTAGGGTTGCAAGGTAGCAGGAGCATTTCTTTCCTGCAGCATGATGCAGAGGCTGCATGCTGTAATTTCAGAAACATAATACCAAATTATAGATTTTTGCAGGTAGCAAAACTGTCTCAAGCAGCATTCTGCTCACAGTTTGTAGGAGAATAGATTATAGGACATTAGGACTGAGTCTTTGGCTGAGCCTCATCCCTAATGGGGTACAGCTGTGTAGGACAGGTGAACAGCATTGAAGGAAAAGAAGCACTGAATGCTGAGGTGCATTGACCAATCACAAAAGAGTAAAAGGGCATACAGGAGTTATGCACGTGAAAAGCAGGGTATAAAAGGTTGTACTGGGGAATACTGAAGTGCTGATGCTTGAAACTATTCTCAGGGTCAGTCTTGTGTCCTCCATCAATTGCACTTTCAGGCAATAATGGGGCAAAGGAACAGATCTTCATACCCATACATGCTCAGTGGGTTTTCCTTATGGGCAATGAAAGGATGCACATTAGTATTTTTAAGGTTTTCTGTTTGTGTGGTTTTCCATCCAACCTGTGATTTCAGTCATGCTAAAGGATCTTTTTAACTTCTCTGGGAATGTAAAGGCATTTACCTGGGCACATATTGCACTCCTTGGGACATAGTGCTTGGTGCAAGAGTGAAAGACCTGTGATGTAAATGAGTATCAGACTGGCAGATTTACACATGAGGGATATTCTGGAATTGAATATATGACTGGACTGCTCTAAAATTTAGAGCTCATGTTTAAAAATGAAAGCAATGAGTATAGTGAAAAACAACTGGAATTACAAAAATGAAGGATCTTGTCCAGCTGACTTACCAGTAACAGAGTGTCAGAGTCAGGTTTTAAAGATAATTTGGGCAGAGGCATTTTGTCTTGGTTTGGGAAGACAAATGTCTGCTAAGGAAGGCAGAACCCTCCCCTGAAATGGAAAAAATGTAAACCCCTTTCCTCCGAATTGTTATAAATTTGAAATTAATGGGGGCTCTCAGGAAAAAAAAATATGGGAGCAGGAATAACAGTTCTTTATTAGGGAAGAAACGGAAAAGATAAAATAAACAGTGCAGCAACCAAAAAAACACTGACACAGCCAGAATACAACCTGACACCCTATTAGTCAGGGTGTTAGCAGTCCAATTGGGAATTATGGCTGCAGTCCTCTTGGAGTCTCAGGTGTGGTTCTGTTGGAGCAGTGATCCTGCAGAAAAGGGGTGTAGCCTTCCTGCAGAGGAAGAGGCAGCTGTTCCTCTGGGAAAATCCAGTGCAGCAAAAGCCATGCTGGTGTTCCAGAATCTCAAGATTATATGTAGGTAGAAATGCTTGACTCCTCCTTCTGGGCGGAGCATCTCACAATGGGATGTTACAGTTCTTATCAGTCATGCAGTGACATTCA
Source organism: Chloebia gouldiae (assembly GCA_003676055.1). Classification (NCBI taxonomy): domain Eukaryota; kingdom Metazoa; phylum Chordata; class Aves; order Passeriformes; family Passeridae; genus Chloebia; species Chloebia gouldiae. The sequence goes on from QUSF01000013.1 coordinate 17,531,971, forward strand.
ATAGCCCATTATCAGCAGATGCCTCCCCTGAGAGAGGATTGGTTGTGAAATAGATAAGGAAAACTGCTCACTTAACAGAAGAAAGCTGCTACACAGATGGTAATAGAATAAATCTTGCTTCTCAATCTGGGACACATTTCTAATAAAGGTTCAAATGATACCATATGCCAAAGTCAACAGTACGAATTTTGAGTAGGTGTTATACTTGCTTTCTTATGTTCAGATATGTTTCCTCAGCTATGAAATAAATAACGGATCATTTAAAAGGAAGACACGCATATGTGTTTTATAATTTGAGATGTGCAGTTACAGGACAGGAAGTTCCATACTGCTGGGTAGCAGTATACTGACAAAATACAGCAAGTATTTCCAATAGTAGTTCTGCTAAATTTATGACTAGCAAAATTCCTTTCAACAATTACAATCTGGGATTCAGAAGGGAAAGAAAAAGCTGTCAGTGCAAAGTGAAGTATTTTCAATGTAAAATTATGTGCAAATGTTTTTTCTTTGGTGGCAGGGCTACAAGAAAATGCAAGTATACTTGAAGAGCTCTGTTGGCATTTACTACTTTCCTGATAATTTATTCTGGAAAAACAAACAAAAACCAGTTAAGCCAAAACATCTTCTAAGAAGATCCTATGATAGACTAATAGACTTATCTTTGTCAGTGTGTATAAGTGAAGAAAGGACTGTTAAATACCCATCTCAATAGAAGAGTCCTCTAAGCTGCAGATGTTTTTAAACAGTTAATATAAGTGTCAGTTCTTGCTTTTGAAGAGAATGTTCCAATTTCAGAAGGCAAGTCCTCTTCTATTTTCTTCTTTCTGACATAGTAAATTCACTGTGTCATGTAAGTCTTGCTCTCATGTTTGTCTATGCTTTGGATAGACAATTCATCTTGGATGCACAAAATGAGGCTCATGTGTCATACCTCACTAGCACTGGTATTATCTCACAAATTCCATACTCAATATGTGCAGGTACCATGGGAATCGTATGGATAGCTAGGGTTTGACTAGTTGATGTTGACAGTCAGACAGTATTCAAAGAAAGCTGTAATGAAAACTTCTCTAATAAGTTACTTCACATGGAAATGCATTTCTGAAAAAGTGAGTATTGATAAGCAATATAAGTAATTAGGACAGTGTTTAACAGAAGTTCTTGTATGATAGACTTGTTGCACATATGCCTGTTAGCAGCTACACATCATGTAATCTCAGCAGAGTATGAATTAAAGCAGTCTAGCAGTCTATTTTTATACTTTTTTTTAAACCACCAAAATTGGTTTTGTTAATTCCACAAGTTTTTGATTACTTTAGAACTTAGAGTCTCTAAATTGCCTAGGTTTTCAAGCTAAAGAGAGCAAGGTTAATCTACAAATATTTACATTCAACAACCTAGTAGTACTATCTACACCACATTTCATGATATCCAGTTTAATTATGAAACATCTATGATTGAGGCTGCATAACATCTCACCTTAAAGACAGTTTTACAAAAACAGGAATAGTTTAGGAATACTGATGATGATACTTAGAACATGTCAATGTTTTTTTGCTGCTGCTGATGATACTTAGAACATGTCAATGGTTTTTTGCTAACTGAAGGAAACATACAAGACCATGTTGTGAAATATCAGTCATGAAGATATTTCTAAGTGTATAAAGGTGAAATAGTTCTGTACTCTCTAAGCAACCTCAAGTAGTGTCTGTGGGTGTGGCGGGTTCACTCTGGCTGAAGGCCAGGTGCCCATCAAAGCCACTTTAACATTCCCTTCCTCAATGGAGCAGGACATATATATATATATTTCTTATATTTTCAATATGACAAAAAATTCATGGGTTGAGATAAGGATAGGGAGGGATCACTCATTGATAGCTGTCATGAACAAAACAGACCCAACCTGAACAAATTAATTCTATTTATTACCATTCAAAATCAGAGCTTGAGAATGAGAAGAAAAACAAATCTTAAAACCAGCTTTCCCCCAGTCCTCCCTCCTTCCTGGTCTTAACTTTATTTCCAATTCTCAAAGTCCTCCTCCACCCCACTGCATATGGGGAAAGTTTCGAGCAGCTTCTCAGAGAAGATACCCCTATAGATCCCTCACTGTGACAGCTTTGCCACATTAACTCCACAGAGTGGATATAGTCAGTTTCTAAATATGTGTTAAAAGCAATCTTACCTAATGTAAATAATAGGGAAGTTTATTTAGTTTGCCTAAATGGTGAATACATAATGCAGTTAGCGGTAAAACATAAGTGCAATATTGTTTCTTGGAAAATGCAGAATGAAAATAGCTTTCCTGCTATTTCATTGCAAGTTTTTTTGACCTATGAATGAATCCCTTGAGCCACAAGACAGCTCTAGAGTAAGTAATTGGAATTAAGCCTTTTCACTTTTCCCTTAGTCCTGTTTAGAGGTATTTTATATATATATGTATGTGTGTATGTATATGTATATATATACACACACATGCATATACATAGAAATATAGTTAAAATTTTTTTAGTATGCTTCAATCTTGAGTCTGTTATAGATGAGTAATGATATGGTTGGCTCTCACAATTAAGGTCACCCCTTATGTGTGTATTACAAGAAGTTTTGCAGTATGGTTATATTACTGTAATATGCCTCCCCCCTTGCATTGTTATCACAGGATAGCCTTGGTAGCTGGGGCATTTGGGGAGGGTTGGCTTGTTACTATAGTAACACCTGACCTCCAATCAAGATGTAAGAAAGTGATCTTCACCACTAGACAGCAAGGAAGGCATCAACTGACAAGACTTTAGGAGGAGCTAGAAGTATAAAAGGTGGAGCATCCATTTTGTAGCACATGGTGGTATAATCCATGTTCCCAGCATTGTAATTTTTCCTTACTTAGTCCTTTTGTTGTATTTTTGTTAAGGTTTAATACACTCTTAAAATTTTAAAAGTGAGCAGTCATTTCACACAAGTGTATTTAAAATTTTGATCTCATTTTGGGAGCAAAGCTTGGATCAAGCAACATCTGTCTGGCATTATATAACATTAGTTGAAAACAAAATACTTCATATATTTATCCACTATAAGATGTGAGGGTTTAAAATCAGCCACAGAGTGCATGAACCAGAATGAGTGAAATTGCAATAAATATGTTTTGTGGCAACTTTAATAATATAAGAGATAGTTGTATCCATTTAGCAGTGCAGGGTTTTTTTTTTTTTTTTTTTTTTTTTTTTTTTTTTCTTAAAAAAGATGCTGTTGCCTTATAATGAGAGGTATCCTAGTTATATAATGGTCCAACATTTTCAATATGGCATAGGTCTGCTAATGCAAATACTTAATTTACAAGCAATACTTGGTGGGAGTGTGTTGGTACATCTATGTGCAGTGGACAGCGTTGGCAGCACCCTGCTTCTTTGACAGAGAATTGGGATGTTTGTCTTTGTACCTTTTTATCTGAGACATTTTTAGAGGAAACATATTTCAAAGTGTAGTGCTGTGCTTGCATATACTGGAGAAGTATGTTATGGCTTTTCCTTCCTTCATAAGGAGAAGCAGGTGGTAGTGCAGGGTATAGTGCTATGCATAGGATAGGTGTGTAAGCAAGGGGTGATACGGCAATGGGCCTTCTGCCTGCATGCTCCACCCCAAATTGTGGCCCTGTTCACAGGTCTCCAGATGCAAGTGTAGGAATGCAGCATGGAGGCTGCAATTCCTGTTCCTTTGAGCTTCTGATGTACTGCTACGTCAACATCCTTTGCTGCTCTCTCACATATCTGTGAACTTCATGTCTCTCATAGATCCTCTTCCAGACTGCTTCACAGAGGGGAAATCTTCCCAGCCTTCTCTTCCCAGAAGGCAGAAGGGGAGTGATAATATAGATGATAGTCACTAAATGTAGACTTGCCCTGGGAGTCATCATCTCACATGCCTTTGCAACTCTGCCTCTGGCATCCCCTTCTTCCCCCCCTTCCAGGGTCTCACAATTCTCAGCTCAAAAATCTTGTCCTCTTGCAGTTCCAGCTTCAGGCACCTATTTCCAATACTTACCTAGCAGCTGTACTTGTAAAAAAATTCATTCAGAGAAGACCCCAGTAGCTTAAAAGAGAGAACCAGGAAGAGAAAATGGACCACTGTAGACTTTTCTCAGGCCCTTGTTTTTTCATTTGAAAAAGATTGTGGTGATAGATGTGTCAGACTCTGAAGAGGAACATTGATGCTATGGAAGAGGTGCTTCAGAAGTAGAAGGCAACTGAAGCCTACCTTGGCAGCATTTGGAGGGGGCCAAGGGAAAAGATTATGAGCAAAGGAGTGTATGTTGTATGGTGTATCTGTGTACAGAGACCTCTGTGGCATTGTGTTTATCACAGGGTCACTTACTATTTTGTTTCTAGTCTTCATGCTTTTAGAAAACTAGGAAACCAATGGTACTTTGGCTTACATTTCACATCTTGATTTCTTGTTTTTTCTTTCATATCGTCTGTATAAAGACAATGCAGTCTAGGTTTAAACAAGGGCTGTTTTTCTCCTGGAGGTTGATCTTCTTAAACAGAGATATTGTGGTTTAACTCCAGTGAACTATCAAGCAATACTCAGCTGGTCACTCATGCCCCCACCTGCTGGATGACGGAGATAATTGTAAAGGTAAAAGCTAGAAAATGTGGATTGACACAAAGATAGATTAATAGGGAAAGCAAAAGCCATGCACCTAAGTAAAGAAAAAACAAAAGGATTAGTTCACTGCTTCCCATGGGCAGGCAGACATTCCAGCCATTTCCAGGAAAGCAGGCATAGTGGTGTATAACAGTTACTTTGAAAGACGAAAGCCATCACTCTAAACATTCCTCCTTCCCTCCAGCTTTATATAATGAGCATGCTGTCATATGGTATTCAATATCCCTTTGGTCAGTTTGGGTCACCTGTCCTGGCTGTGTCTTCTCCCAAACTGCCATGCACCCACAACTTCCTTGCCATCTCGGTATTATCAACACTTTGTTCAGCACCACTATGAAAACAATTAATTTTACCCCATCCAAAAACAACACAAGAGACCAAAATTATTTTGCTGCAGCTTTTGCATTAGCGTTCATGTGTCAAGATTTGAAAATGTGTAACCACACACCAGGCTCCAGGGTTTGACAGGAGGAAAAAGTTTGTCTGAAAATCAAGTTTCCTTTACAGTGCAGGAATCCATTTTCCTTTTGACTGTTGTGGGATCTGCAAAGCCAGGATCTTGCCTGGCAGTAAACTGATTTTGGGCCAGATTTCTTCACCCTCACACCAAACACCTTATTTCAGAGGGCCTATTTGTGAAACTAGCAGTACTGCTCATATAGGATGCTCAGAGAATGATGGTCTGTTCAGTAGAGGAAGTAGAATCATCCCTTCTGAGGATCCTTGACCTGTTGCTTTATTTGTAAAGAAGCACTTTCATTCCCATTTGCTATTTTCTTTGTGGAATGTATTTATTAAACATGAAACAAGGGATGTTTTCTGGAAAACAGATTAACATAGAAAATATTTATCTTCCCATCATCCTTGAGAATACACTTCTCTTAGTATTATAATTAGTTGTTTTTCTGTCTGAAGAAATGGTATTGTTATGTGTAATGAATATAATTTGCACCAGTATAATATGATGTATGTAATATTTGATATTATTGGGAGGATGCACAAGTTGGCACTGGGAGTTGCCCCACATGTTTGAAAACTGGTCTCTGACAAAACCTCATTTGCAAACTAATACATGTGGCTCATCTGGAGATGGGTCATTTCTCGAGGTGATACAGGAACACCCAGGAATGATCATTTTGGCAACGACTCGAGATGGGGATTGCTGGAACCCTCCAGGCTGATACATCTGAATGCCATGTTCCAGTAACTACGTCAGAGAGATCCATCACTTCCCGGACACCGAATTGTTCCAACTCAACACAGAGAAAAGAGACTTTATGAATATGTGGGACTTTGAATGGAAAGAAAAGGCTGATCGCCCCAAAATCCTGGCCTCGAGCAAAATATTCCCTATAAAGACGGCTTGTACCAGGAGGGTGGTATGTGGGCATAGGGGGACCCTCTGCTGAGGCTGTCTACTCTGTGATGCACCCAGCACCGATCCCGAACTCGGTACTGTCCTTTTCCTTGTGGCTGGCTCAGAGAGAATTTAATCACTATAATAAAATTTTATTTTTATTTTTAATTCAGCTGGATCAATTTTTATCCATAACAGTATTATTATATTTAAGATAAATGCTGAAATTATATATCCATTAAATTAAATTTACATAGAATATCTTAATATATACTGGTTTTTACCCAGGAAAAACAAATGTACCTTCTTAAAAAACAGTGTGGTTGCAGATTACTTAATTTATTCCTAAATAGAGTTAAGTAAGTTTTCAACCTAAAGTTTTGTCTAAGTTAATACCATCTCTAAAATATCATATTTTCATGTTAGCAAGAACGAACAGAAGCTGATAAAGATGCCCAAAAGCTGATAAAATGCCCAAATGAAACCATAGGGTTGATTTTCAGGAAGGCATACTGAATTTGGTAAAATTAGAAATATTCCTGCATAACTGGGTTAGTATCTTTCTTATTACTTCTGCATCACTTTCTATGCCAACACAATAGTAGCAATAGGTATTTTCTGCCTTTGGGATATCAGTGTTGGAAGAATGGCTGGAGGAATCCTAAGACTTCTGGATCCATTCCTGTGATCACTATACAAAAAGCATTTTCCTAAATTTATCCTTTTAAACCTGACAAGTCTGAGTTTTAAAAAATACTTTAAAAAACACCTATCAGATGTGATACCATCTGATAAATGTAATAAGTATTAAAAAGTTCAGCTTTACTCTCTTAGACACATTTTAATGACATTTCATTATTTGTAACAAGAGAACTTGTCTTAAATTTGATCATTTGTAGTTTCACAGGAAACTATACCATAGTCACATATACTGCCGTTTTTTTTTGCCTATCTGTGAGTTCATGATGATATAATACAACACAAATCTGTTTTATCTCAGTGGTATCTTCCCTAGCTAACATGCCCAAGTAAACAACAAACACATGATCGGAGGTACCACATGTTTGCATGAGGTTCCTCCAGAGTTTACTAAAGCTAACAGGACATTTAAAAGATGAGCTGATGTTTCTAGCTCTGAATTTTTGCCCTGGCATTATTTGTAGTTCAATATGAAAAACTAAACATGGGCAGGTGTTGAACTAGGGCAATTGGGCCAATGGGCTAATGAGGTAACATAACTTTACATAGGTTAGCATGTGCCTGCAAAGATCTATGGGAGAAGCAAGCTTCTCACCCTAACCTGGAACCCTATTCCTCTTATTTGGGACCAGTCCTCCATGGCTGAGGGATTGAGACTGATGATAGGCCCCTAGGCTTCCACAAACTGCAGTGGGAGAGACTGAGGAAAAGATACGTTCAAGGCAGGCATAAACAATCTTTCAAGGTGCTACACTTCAAGTTCTTCCATGGAGTGAGGAAGTACAATTGGAAAAGAAGCCTTTCACATTGATCAAATTAAGCTGCCCACCCCATTCCCCACAGCAGCAAGTGTGAAGTGTAAGGAGAGAACAGAAGTAATTGCACCATTTTCTTCCTTGTTTTGCAATCTGCACATTCATTTCAATTACAAATTCCTCCACTTTTTTTTACAACTAAGAAAAACTTTTTTTACTTTAGACAAGCCATCTTGATATTCTGTGGAAATATGCTGATTTTGCATCACAGAAGTGATTTTTTGGGAGAGGCTGCTGACAGTTTCTTCCATGTCTGATAGGAAACCAATCAGTATTTGGTTTTGGGAACTGATAATCTGTTAAACTATTGAAAAGCTATACACGCTTTTATGAAAAAACACGTGTTAAAGATGAAAGAAACCCAGGAATTCTTTTCTTTTCCCTTCCAGCCTGCAAAGAGGTAACACAGGCAGCCCTGCCCCTGTCTCGGCCAGGCCGGGCCAGGCAGCCACTGCCGCAGGATGCCTGCCGGACCCTCCCGTTGGCTGCCGCGCGGGGGGGAGAGGAGAGGTCATCGGCCCCGGTGTGCTGCCTGCTGGGATCCTAGCTCCTACACCCCCAGCCACAGCTCCTGCCACAAGCTAACGAGTCCAGCCAGGGTCACACAACCATCTACAGGCCCCAGGCAAGATATTAACTCCTTCAGTGCTTCAATCCTCCCTTGAGTGAGAGAACATGTAAGAAGTGCAGACACGTAAAGAAACAACACGAAAACACTGAGGTCAGTGAAGAAGTCAAGTCCCAGATAGGAGGAATGAGCCTTTAGTTTTAGGCTGAAATCCTCCTGTAAAGATATGGAGAAACACTCTTTTTTCCCTATAACCCATGAAGGTATGGGGAGATGAAAGTGTTCAAACTGTAGATAAGTGAGAAAAGGCCTCCGTGCTAAAGAAAGCAGATATTAAAGTAGATGTGATCTTATGAGAAGTTTGAACAGAGAAGGAGAGAAGAGTGATGAAGATCATGTGCCCCCAGGAAGAGAAGATCTCTGTTTCTAGAGATTATTTCAGATATTGATAATGAGAACCTTTGCTTTTGAGCAGCTCATCTTTACAATACTACCCCAAAAGTTGACATGGTCCATAAATACAGCAGTGGGAAAAGCTGTGGAAATGGGAGGGATTTAACAATTGCAGATTTTCCCGGGCAGCTGCTATTCGTGGAAATTGAAGGCCACAAGAGAATGCTTTTCTTTTGGAGAAGTTTCCATAGCATTAACAAGAGGGACTTTTCTCCCTAAGTGAACTGAAGAAAGACTATTCTAGAAGTGGTAAACTGACTGAAATTTTAGGTTTTGTCTCTACATTTTCAATGGGAAAGAAAAGGTTGTAGGGGGAGAAGTGTCCTGAAAGTCCTGATTCTTATTACTTTTTCTTTTAATTACTGTGATTAAATTTTTCTTTATACCCTTTTAAAGTTTTGAAGCTGCTTTGAGCCTCCTAATCCTATCTCACAGTAGGAAATGACTAAGTACATTCTAGTAAGTACACTTGTGATTGGTCAGCACTGAACCCAGGAAATAAAAGCAAATCACTGATATGTCAAAAACTATCAGCGAATAATGCTTTCATCTTGAAAGTCATCTTCTTTCTTTAAGTCTTTGTGTTAACTTCGTCCAGACAGTATTATACATTCAAAGAATGTCCTGAGTTGGAAGGGACTCACAATCAAAGTCCAATTCCTGACCTGGACAGGACAGCCCAAAAATCACACCATGGGCCCAAGAGCAGTGTCTAAAAGTGCAGAGGAGGGGTTTTCCTCTTCTGTTTAATGCCTGCTTGTTACCCTTCTACCCTTCCCCCCTCCCTTCCCCCCTCCCTGCCCCCCCCCCCCCCCCACCCCCCGTTTCCCTGGTCCCTCTGAGATTCGGTATAAAATCTGTGTTCGCCCATCCCGAGGCGTCTTGGGAGCCCTGCCGGAATAAAACCACGCTGTTCCCCTCCCAAGTCCCATGTCACTTCTGTCCGTTCCCACACCTGAACTGAAGCTGCAGAGCCAAAGGGGGAACGGCTGAACTTCTCTCCTCTCCTGCCGTTAAATCTCCTGCCGCTCGGGGAGAAAAGCGGGCAGGGCATGCACCGCAACATAAAAGCTTCTTGAACTCTAGCAGGCATGGTGCTATGACCGCTTCTCTGGGGAGCTTATTCTAGTGCCCAAGCACCCTCTGGGCAAAAAACCTTTTCCTACTATATCAGCTAAACCTCCCCAACACAGCTTCATGCCATTCTCTTAGGACTTGTCACTGGTAACCAGAGAGAAGAGATCAGTGCTCACCACTGCATTTCAACTCAACTGGCTGGTGATGATGTGTCTGATAGACCCTAGGACACAATTGTCCTTCCTGGCTGCCTGGGCACTGGTGGATCATATTAAACTTGATGTCGGCCAGGACCCTTTTCAGCACTGCTGGTCTCCATCCCTCCAATCCAGGGCTGTCCTATCCCAAGTGCAGAATCTGGCACTTGTCTTTTTTAAACTTCATACCATTGATGATTGCTCAGCCCTCTAATTTGTTGATGTTTCTCTTCACGACCTCTCTGCCTTGGAGGGAGTAAACAGGTTTTCTCAATTCACTATCATCATCAAACTTAGTATCCGTTCAAGTCCTGCATCCAAGTCATTTATGAAGATGTTTAAAAGAACTGGGCCTAAGATAGAGCCCTGTGGAACCCCACTATCACTGGTCACCAGCCTAGTGTAGCTTCATTCATGCTTTGTGCCTGACCCACAAGCCAGTTGCTTAAATATGACATTTTTATCCAGCTGCATTTTGTCCAGAAGCATCCTATGAGAGACTGCATCAAAAGCCTTATTGAATTCCAAAAAGATTACATCAACCGGCTTCCCTTGATCAATTAGCTGGATTACTTAGTAGATCCAGACTGTTCCATATACTCTTAAAAATACAGCTATCACCTACACTTTTCCCCTTCTAAATATTATTACAGTTAGAGGATATATGCTGCTTATTTCCCCCCAAATTTTAATATATCGACACAGCAAAAGTATGAAATATAAATATTCCTGATATGAACTGAAACTTGCAAAGAAACAAGTAAAAATTTCCTTCATGGTCACAGAGGTTCTTTTGCCAGCCTTGGTTTTTATGAGGCAGAGGTAATTTGCAGTGATATCTGATTACTTCAGGAAATACAGGTCATCATATTTAATGATCTGGAACTGTAGATGTATTACAGCTTCCATCTCTCACTTTTGATTAATATAAAATACTGAATTGGAATGAAAATAAAGAGCAATATAATCAAAGACATCTGGGCTATGGGAAATATTGGAAGCTGTTACCATCCACTATGATTACTGTGCACATGTCAGGATGATTTTAGCACTGTTTCCTAAGCAGAATGGTTTGGTTATGTTGATATATGGCACTAAAATAGCATATTACTCCAAACATCCAGATTTTCTACCTCAGGTACACTGAAGTGCTCAAGACTGTTTTTGAGCAACTATGAATCAACTAACGGAGCTGAAGAGTGGCAGGAGAGTGGCAGAGGGCATTTAATTCCAGGACCATTGCTGTACTGAAACAGAAATTGGACATCTGTAACACTACAATGAAAACTACCTGTGCCAGTCATCACAGAAAGTCAGCATTCACCTACTGTGTCATACTAGGGTTAGATTTATGTTTTTCATGTCTGTCCAAAATTTGTACCATAAGGGCCTGATGACAGAGAGAAGTGTTTTTTTCACAGTAACACTGCCATTTTTGTTATGAATTTTAAAGAAAGAGGCTCAATATACAGTGATAGAATTTACTTTAGCTTGATTATTCCAGAGTTTCAGTGGCCACTGGGTCTCCTCAGATCTTAAAGGTGCTGAACAGATATCAGCAGAAGGAATCTTTCCTTATGCTGCACAGCCAAAACAATGGAATTTTGAAAAAATAATAATGCTGTTGTCTCACTGTATTGTTTTAATAATTTGTGTTGCTCTTGCGTTGTTTTTATTTACACAGAAAAATTAATCCCTAAAGTGGTAGTGTAGTACTACCTGAGACTGCTGAGACCCCTGTCACCTCATCAAAGGAAACACGTTCTGTGCCTCTGCATGTCCTGATGGTATCAGAGTACATTGTGTGCCAGTGTCAGTCAAAGCCTTGTGCTTCTGATGTGCCAGGACATTGGATTCATACAGTCTAATATACTCAAATTTCCCTGGCCTCTATATGGCTAGAGGCAGGGCCCCTCTAGTTCTGGCTATTGTTCTCTCTCTGGGCATGCATTCTGGTGGTCTCTTCAAGGGGATCAGATATGTGATTCTACCTTCTGTTAGGCCTAAGAGCTTGGACATGAGAAACTGACCATTTTAAGACATTCAGTCTTGCAGAATTCCTCATTACTAGTTTCTTTTAACTTATGAACCCATGCTGCTAGGACAAAAATGGGTTTTCCATCTCAACTTCTCATGTCTTCCCCATACTCATGCAGGAAGAACCTCAGGTTGGCTTGTGGGGTGTACCCCCTCTCCCTAGCTGGGGAACTCGGGTTTCTGATAGCAGGGACTCTGGTGTGTACTTGCAGAAAATCCTCTTTAAGCTTCTTCCCAAGGTTCTGACTCTTTTCAGTCCTTTCTTCTGGTTTCCGAGTATGCTCAGTCAAACCTGTTTCCACTGCTGAGATTTAGGCTTCTGCTGTGATATGGACATTATCTTTATATGTTTGTATCATTCTAGTCATTAATGCCCACTGTCTCATTTCCCTCATTCCATTGCAGCATGCCTAGGAAGTGGGAGTATGCTTGGCCTGCATGGAGTGAGTTTGAGCAATATAAGTATTGTACATTTTACCAGGACTGGACTCTTGATGGTTTGGTCATCATTTGAGAAAAGGATCTCTTTCAAGCCAGTTCTTGGAGGCATTGAATTCCTTGCTTCATGGTGTTCCAAGGGCCTTTCTGCAGCTGGAGGTCTTCCTGGCAAAGATATCACTCCTTCAGGCTTGTTAAAAGTCACATCTAGAAATTGAGAGGTGTGGGCCTCCTCACGATCCCCTGGTTTACACCCACATCAGGTAACACAGATCCCAAACACCTCGCTTCAGTACCATCCAAAACTGTAGCATCCACTGCAGTGTTCCAGAGTCAGATCAAACAGCTCAATACTGACTCATTGGTTCATTTGGTAAGGTCTTTCCTCAGGTTGTGGAGACCTTCTAAGGATAAAGATTCAGTCTGTAATTTTTATATTTATTATAAATGTTACTAGCTTTAAGCAATGTAAGAATCAATAACTGCAGACAGAGTAGTTGCAGCAAAAGAGGATGGGGAACATGCCATTACAGTAAAGTGGTTAAAGTACCTGCAGGCTCCCAAAAGTCATATTTTTATCAAAGGGAAAAGGTAATTCAGGTTTTGAGGGCAGGCCTTTCCTTTTTCTATCAGAAGACAACTTATGAGAGGGAAGAAAGTTCAAAAGTGCTAAAGTTGTTCAAGGCAGCTCAGCCATAGGAGCTGAGAAAAGAGTGGTCTCTGAGGAACACCTTTTAAGACTTTAAAGCAGCACCTGCTGTGACGTAAAGAGACATTTGTACTGAATAACTATTTACTAACTTCTTTCTTCTCCTCCCAGAGGAGAAACTCCTGTTACCTTTTTTTCCCTCTCTGAAGAGTGCGTTGCTCTAAGCTGATTGTCCTCCAGTCAAGTATCCTGGTATCCATCCAAGACCTCTCTGCAGAGGCATTAACATCTTCAGGGCACAAGTCTTGGCACAGGTTGCTGGGTCTAGCCTGTGGTCTATATAACTCCTGTCTAGCTTGGGGGGGGGTTCAAGCTTCATCTTCAAGTAAGTGAGGTGGGAATTTTCTTTTGTGCTGTACAGATTAGGAGACTTTTCCAGAAACTCAGTGCTGTGGTAGAAATCTTCCATTATGTACTCAGGGCCTATTTATTTCATTTTGCTTTTGTGGCAAATTGTTCCTTTAAAGGTAAAGTTTGTGGTTTTTTGTTTTTTTTTTTTTTTCCCTGGCATATACCTCTGATAACTAACAGAGTATTGCAATCCTTTTTAGCCTTTTGCTCTGTTGAAGCAGCTGATTCCTTAGGGTTTTCATGAGCAATCACAAGTAGGGAAGACAGGTCAGCTGTGGCAGTGAAGAGTACTGTGAAAGCTAATTTTCCCTACATCGTCATACTTTTAACCATGTCCCTACTTGCATTGCAGCTCTCTGTTCCACTGCTTGTTAAAAAAAATAAAAATTGAAATCGAGCCCTTCATGAACTCCAAATGTGCAAGATCCGCCACATTTGTGTGATCCCATGAAGTGGATTGAGGAAGAAAGAGACCAGGTTAATCACCATAAGTGCCTGAATGAGAGATGTGGGACTTCAGGTGACTCTTCAAAATGCAGTTTATTGTATCCAAGACGTTACAGCAGTCCAGGGTCGTGGGTGACAGAGACTGCACCTACAGCTGTCAGCTCCAGCCGTAGACAAGACTGAAGACGCTTTAGTTTTGGTTACATTGCATTATACACTTTTCTTTGCTGAGCATCTTAATACAGAAGAACCAATCTATACCTTAACTTTTACCTATAGCCTGTCAAAACTACTATAATTACCATATTCATGTTACAATCCTCCAGTCATTACAAGTTAGTATGTTACAGTTCAAGATAGAAGCAGTTTTTCAGTTTTCTTGTGGAAAATTCTGAGACCTTTTTTCTACTTGCAGCATCAGCAGTCTTGTTTGCCTGTGGTATCTTTCTCCTTAGTAAAAACATCTTCTTGTCTGAGGTGGGTTTATCCTTTGCTCTAAGCCATAAAACCCCTTCTAACTAACATACCCTTTGCCTTCTTAGTTATCCAGCAAACGTCCTTAACCTACAGTTAAGGAAGGAAAGGAACCTACAGTTACTTTTTTTACATTTTTTAAATGAAGACTAGACAAACAGTGAGAAAGTTCAGGGACGCCCTTACTTTCATCAGAGTGAAGTAGGTATAGCAGTAACATTCAAAAGGCCCACTGAAATGCATCCAAAAATACTTCCAAGACAGAAACAGCACTTCAGTGAGCATGAGCAAACTGAAGCAATAATTTCAGACAGCAAGTTATCTAAAGCAAGTTGCTGGACTGCAACAAAAATGGAGAAGCTACCCCATGCTGAAGAGGTAGCATGAGATACTGGAAATGTATTGACATGTTCTCTATCCCTCTTGAAACTCCAAAGGGATAGGTTGGGGAAGTGCTTGGATACAAAAAATTACTATGATTAGTTCAGTTGGTTAGACCATGGGACTTCTAATGCTAAGGTTGTGGGTTTGATCACCATATGGGCCATTCACTTCAGAGTTTGACTCAATGATCCTTGTGGGTCCTTCCAATTCAGAATATTCTGTTATTTTGTCATTCCAGAGATAAAATCTATGTAGTGTTGCTTCAGCCATAGGTGCTTGCAAGGGTATGTATGTAGTGCTATCTGCCCTACCAAACTACCAATTTGGTCATCACCTGTGTAAGGCTAAACAACAGATGTTTCTGACAGGCATGTGGCTTTTGCTCATCTGAGACCCCCTCTGCTTTAAAGACATGGCTAATCCACCAGGAGGTGGCTTACTGTTTGTATCCATCAAATGGCAATTACGATTGTCAAGCTCTATAAATGGAGTGAAACCAAATGGTGCCATTTGGTTGCCTACAACTTGTTGCCTCAATGCAGCAATGAATGTGAGAACCGAAAGAGGGATGCTTACTTGGCCTGTAAACTTTGTCTTCTTGGAAGTTACTCTTTCACCATGAGGTGAGCCATAAGTTTAAGGACAAGGAAAGCAATATGATATATATTCATGTCAGATATGTATGGCACAAATTCGTAATGTTTTACAGTCACTGTCTTGGTGTTTGCTATTTTGATGACATCTATCACAAAATCAGACCACCAGGACTGACACAAGAAAGGGAATCCCAAACCTGAGCCCAAACCTAGTGCTACTAATATTCTGCATTCCCATTTCTCCCTGTTACTTCATCTGTACCTTAAAATCAAATATGGGGAAAAAAAGACAATATATTTTGTAACAACTTTACTCACCATCAAAAGCCAGTGATGTGTGCAGTATGCTAACAGTCCAGTGGTGGGCATCATTGTAATGGAAAGTAGCACAAGCAGTGAAGAATAGCACTGTGTTCTGTTATCACTACAGCAGGAATGTAAGAAGATGATATGCCCCAATCTTTTGTCAGAAAGTGGCTTGCTATGACTGCTTGTGCAGTTCTTTATATAATTCAAAAGAGGTTCTTAGAGCAAACATACTGGTTGTCCTTTGTAATCCACAAGGGGATAAAAGACGACCTAGAGAATTATTCATGTTTTTACCTCCAGTAAGTTGTCTCTTTTCTTTAATGTGTACCAACTTCACTCAGCTGCCTTCTGGTTATATTTGAGAATGTTATTCATCTGCAGAGAGCTAGAGATGGTTAACAATTGCAGCAGCACTCTAACTGGGCGATTCCTTAAGCACTACTCCTATGAAAGGATTGAAACTGCTTAGAGTGATGGCTGATACAATTTGGCAATGGGAAGGATAACATTCATTATACGAAGAGCTTTCTGAAAAGCAACATCAAGTACTTCAGAGACCTGCCTTGGACCTAGCACCACAGACATATTGTCGAATGTTATTACAAAGAAGAGGTGACTTCTCCAAGTCACAGGATACCCGACTGTCTGAGATGCTAATTCTTTTGCTGCAGGCTCTAATTCTCAAAAGACAGCTTTTGCAATATGCAGAAAAATGTGTTTTAAGCTGAGACAATATTTTGACAGTTATTTTCCCTATGCTCTGATGGCTTTGGCTGAAAGCACCACATCAATAAAATTAATTAAAGAGAAGCATGCAGACATTTTGGCAGAGTTTGAGAGATGACTGATTGGGCTGGTGCAATGAAAGAAATCCCTGTTCTTCCTTGTTCTCAGAGCATGACCCCTGCAGGTGTAGAGAGGCATGTCCCTGGGGTCCAGTATGGGGATGCTTCAGTGGAGCCAGAGTTAGGCATCCTACTGCAAAACTGAGTTTTAACCTCCACTGTGCAAACCTCTTATTCAAGACACTGAAACATCTGTGACTAATGTGTTGGACTTGATTTCTCTTCAGTGTACTGATTTCTCTTCTGAGCATTTTCAAGCACTGGCACTTTACTGATTTGTTTACTTTAAAAGTGGATTTTGCCCCTGTTGAAGCCTTACGGCCCCTGCTTTGCGCATCTCTCTTAGGAGAGCACACTGACTGCAATGAAGTAGATAACTGCTTGCCAGAAGTGAGTGGCTCACTTTCTGTTATTTCCCCTTTTCTATTTTTTTAGTCAATTATTTTTCTTGTTTGGGTTTTTAATAAAATTTAATCTTTCTCCAATAATGTGTTCTCTCTCATGTGTCTGTGGATGTGCATGCACATGGGAGAGAGGAAAGCAAAGAGGGAGGCAGAGAGTGAAACTGTTCTTGGGCTGTGTTGACAGATTAATTCTTCCTCAGTTGTCAGGTTTCAAGCCTGTCGGCAATGCTGCTGGTAAGTGGGAACAAATACGGCTGGGGAGGGAGGGTGAGGCTGACCTGGTGGGGGCTAGACTGAAAGGTGTGTACTGCCACTTGCACAGCGACAAGCAGTGTGGTAAGGCAGAGCTGCAGCCTTGGGGATGCCTGCAGCTGTCAGACTCCCCAGAGCAGCCCCTGCACACACAGCTCCCTTGTCAGCAAGGGATTTCCCTCCCCTCCTCCCCTGATAAAGAGCCCTCAGCTGCTATTATGGGTTATATCCTTGGCTTATTGTAAAAGCAAAGCAAAACAAAAAACAAAGGGAAAAATCTGTGTGGTTTTGCAATCTGGAGCTGAGCCTTTGATCCTCTCACTCAGCCTGAGGATGGCACAACTGCCCCCTGTGTACACCTGAGCTCTCCAGGGCTGCCCACACTGTTCCATTTGCAGGGATGGGGGAGACGTGTGTGCTAGAAATGTTAACTGCTCTTCACCAGCGTTAAAGGTGGAGAGTGTGCGTGTGTGGAGGCAGCAGTTGTCCTTGCAGAACTTTAACCAAAGTAGTAACCTGCAGCTATGGAGTCACCGACTAAGGAAATTGAAGAATTTGAGAACAACTCTCTGAAATACCTACAGCCAGAGCAAATAGAGAAAATCTGGCTTCGTCTCCGAGGCTTGTAAGTAGTACTTTTCTTTTCATCTCCTCCAATTTCCTCCCACTGTCAAAATTATTGTAGCACTTTTCTTTCTTGCTGTAACTTCAAAATCTCCATCACTTTCCACACCTGTTCTCCATAAATAAAGTTACTTTATCTTAGCAAAAGATCAATTTACTTCTTTAAATTGAACTGCTTCTTACATTGAACACTTTCAAGCGGAAATGTAGAAATTCCATTAATTAAGCATTTTAAGATCTAAGCAGTTACTGGAATGCTAATTACTTTAGGTGTTATATTAGAAAAGTTTTATTATAACCTGAATGATACTTAATTGAATCCTCCCTTTTCAATAATCTTACCCTTAGTGCAGTGTAGAGACTTTTTCCCCACTGCAATGTACACCATTTCTAGCAGTGGCACAATGCATAAGGACAAAATAGGCAGAGAAGGCACAACTGGAAAACATTTCCAATAGCATTTGTAATGGCAGCAAATTCATCTTCCACTGATATGATTGTACTTATTAATTTAATTTATTAATTTAACTTATTAATTTGATTGTACTTATTAATTGTACTTATTAATTTATTTTATTGTACTTATTAATATCAAGCCTGACTTAATATGAGATGATTGTATACTGCCTCCTGAGCAGAAAAACGTATCTGTGCTTCAAGAACTTGGCACTGCAGAAAAGAAAAAGCTATAGTATCTGCCTAGCTTATTTAGAAACAATGTGTGGTGTTTTCATATTCTCAGTATGTAAAATACTGTCAACCATTTGCCCATAATTTCTTGGCTATGGCAAAGAAGAGTGTTATCATATTAAACGACAACCCTTCTGTGTTCAGAACTGTTTATGGTTTTAGTGGTTTTGTTTGTTTGTTTATTTTTTTTTAGCCTCACATGTTAGAGTTATTAAAATTTTGGCCTGCAAGAGAAAGGTAGGGGAGAAGGGACCAAGGAGGCTGGGAAACAGTAGAAGCAAAAGAAATTAAGAAAGAGTAGGCCAGTAGTTGAAAACAAATGGGTTCAAGTTAAACTTGAGTTGCTTTTTGGGTGTTACTTTGTGTGAGCAACTATGGTATGCTTTGCAAAGCACAGCCAGAACTTTTGTAGAACTTCGAGCAATATAAGAGATATGCATTAACATGTGTTTCTTTCAAAGCATCATTCCAGGAAGCCTGTTTTATGAAGGAACCTAATCAAAGCAGACATCTGTCTTGTGGGCCTTCCTAATAGAAGACTCATGCAAAACAAACCCTCTATTAGGACTTACTGAATTTCTGTTTAATATAGAGTTTAGGAGCATGCTGATTTGGATTCTACCTGACTGAGTGGTTATTTGTGGGAATGCTGAGCAGATGTGTTCCTTGTGCTTGAGGACCATGCAGGACTGGAGTGGTGCTTCCTTTTGTCACTGAGTAGCTGTTTCTGAGAATGCTGAGCATGTGTGTTCTTGTGCTTGAGGATCACGAGGTTTGGGGCAGGGCTTCTCCATCTCTGAGCAGTGGGGCTGATTAAAAGAGGCCTCTAGCGGGTGCAGCAACCCGGGGCACGGCAACCTGGGGCAGTTCGAGCAGGCGCAGTTGTAGGATTTCTTGATAGTAAGGTTTACTGTGTGTTGTGTGCGGTGTTTCTGTTGGTAGGTCTTAGCATTTCTGGTAGTAATGGTTTGTACATGATTAAAAACTGTAGTTAGTACGAGTGTATGTAATCAGACGGATTACGTAATCCAAAAAGGATGTGTCTGTCCAGACCCATTCCTGTGCGGACTTGTTTGAGTTTATCAGTAGTTTCAGGGGGGCATTGCGGAGGAAACCTGCCTGTGGTGTGAACAGGTGAATGATCTACTTTCACTGGTGGCTGAACTTAGAGAAGAAGTTGAAAGACTAAGGAGTATCAGCGAAAGTGAAAGGGAAATAGATTGTTGGAGTTCAGCCCTTCCATCCTTGAGGAAAGCCCACCAAGAGTTAGAGGACTCCAATGCCTCTCACTCTCAGACAATAGAAGGACATCTGGTAGATGAAGAGGAGTGGAAGTGGGTACCTACTTGAGGAGGTAATAATAAAAATTCCTGCCTACCCCCACTCCCAAGCCAGGTGCCACTTCAGAATAGGTATGAACCCCTGGATTTGGAGAGTCAGACAGATTATTTAGAAGAAAATTATCTGCACAGTGAGCCTCCAAATTATGATTCATCTGTGAGAAGGATTACCACCTGTAACATCAAAAAAGAGAGAAGAGTAATTGTGGTGGGTGATTCCCTTCTGATGGGAACAGAGGACCCCATATGTCAACTGGACCCACCCCATAGAAAAGTCTCCTGCCTCCCTGGGGCCTGGGTATGGGATATTACTGAGAGACTTTCTGGGCTTATTTAGCCCTCTGATTATTACCCACTGCTGATAATCCAGGCTGGCAGTGATGAGATTGAAAAGAAGAGTGTCAGGGCAGTTAAAAGGAACTTTAGGGCACTGGGACAAGTAGTTGATAAGGCAGATGTACAGGTAGTCTTTTCCTCAGTCCCTTTGGTGGCTGAGAAAAATGGTGAAAGGAATAGGAGAGCTTACATTAGTGGCTCAAGGTGTGGTGCAATTGGCAGAATATTGGATTCTTTGACCACGGGGCAACTTTTATGGCACCTGGCCTTCTGGAACCAGATGAGCTTCATCTCTCTGTTAAGGGTAAAAGGTTTTTTGCTTGTGAACTGGCCAAACTTTTTGAAAGGGCTTTAAACTAGGTTTGAAGGGGGAAGGAAATGTAGCTGGGCTCTCTGGCAGCAGGCCCAAAGGTGGTAAGCCTGAGTTAGGAGTGATATCAGCAGCCTACCTGAGGTGCATGTATACCAATGCACGCAGCATGGGCAACAAACAAGAAGAGCTGGAGGCCATGGTGCAGCAGCAAAGCTATGATGTAATTGCCATCACAGAAATGTGGTGGGATAACTCAGATGCTGGAGTGCTGCACTGGATGGCTACAAGCTCTTCAGAAGAGACAGGAAAGGGAGAAGAGGTGAAGGTGTGGCCCTTTATATTAGGGAGGCTTGGGATGCCATAGGTATTGAAACTAATGATGATGAAGTTGAATGCCTATAGGTAAGAATTAAGGGGAAGGCTAACAAGGCTGACATCCTACTGGGCATCTGTTATTGTCCACCCAACCAGGAAGAAGTTAATTCTATAAACAGCTAGAGAATGTTTTGGATCATCAGCCCTTTTTCTTCTTGGTGATTTCAGCTTACCAGGAACTCAATACAGCAAAAAAGAGGAAGTCTAGGAAATGTTTAGAGTTTGTGGAGGACAACTGTTTGTCACAGCTGGTGGGTGAGCCCATCAGGGAGGGACTATGTTAGATCTGTTATTTGTAAATAGAGAAGGGTTGGTGGAAGATGTGGTGGTTGGAGGCCACTTGGGGCAGAGTGATCATGAAATTATGAAATTCTCAATATTTGGTGAAGTCAAGAGAACATTAATAAGATTTTACATTGGACTTTTGGAGGGAAGACTTTGTCTTAGACAGGAGGCTTATTCAGAGAGTTCCCTGGGAAGTAATCCTTAAAAATAAAGGAGTTCAGGAAGGGTGGGCATACCTCAAAATGGAGATCTTGAGGGCACAGGAACAGGCTGTCTCTGTGTGCCAAAAGACAAGTCAACGAGGCAAACATCTAGCCTGGATGGGCAAGGAGGTTTTGAAGGAACTTAAGAATAAAAAAAGTCTTTGGAAGAAGAGTCAGGTTTCTCAGGTAGTATTTTAAGAGGGCTGCTAGAGTATGTAGGAAGAAAATTAGGGAGGCTAAAACTCAGTTTGAACTTAAAATGGTGACTTTTGTAAAGGATAACAAAAATTTTTTTAAAATATAAATATATTAATAGTAAAAGGAAGAATAAGACTGACCTTTGTTCTTTATTAGATGCAGAAGGGAACTTTGTTACTGTAGATGAGGAGAAGGCAGAGGTGCTTAATGCCTTCTTTGTCTCAGTTTTTAGTGAGAAGATTTGCCCTCCAGGGAGCAGAATGGTCCCCCCCTTATCCAAGAGGAGGCAGTCAGAGAACTGCTAAGCTATTTGGATATTCATAAATCCACGGGACTAGATGGGATCCATCCCAGGGTGACGAGGGAACTGGCAGATGAGCTTGCGAAGCCACTCTACCCCATTTACCAGCAGTCCTGGCTCACTGGTGAGGTTCCAGATGACTGGAAGCTGGCCAGTGTGACGTCCATTCATAAAAATAGTGGGAAGGAGGATCTTGGCAATTATAGGCAAGTCAGCCTGGCCTCTGTACCAGGTAAGGTTATAGAACAGTTTATTTTGAGTGTCATCATGCAGAACTTACAGGACAGCCAGGGTATGAGACCCAACCACCATGGCTTTAGGAGGGGTAGGTCATGTTTGACCAACCTGATCTCCTTTTATGATGAAGTGGCCCACCTGGTGGATGCAGGAAAGGCTGTGGATGTTGTGTACCTGGACTTCAAGCAAGGCCTTTGACACTGTTTCCCACAGCATACTCCTGGCAAAGCTGGCAGCCCACAGCGTGGACAGGAGCATTCTTTGCTGAGTTAAGAACTGGCTGGATGGTCAGGCCCAGAGAGTGGTGGTGAACAGTGCTGCATCCAGCATGTGCATCCCTCAGGAGTCTGTGCTGGGACCAGTTTTGTTTAATATCTTTGTTAATGACATGGATGAGGGTATTGAGTCTTTCATTAGTAAAGTTGCACATGACACCAAGCTAGGATCATGTGTCAATCTGTTGGAGGGTTGGAGGGCTCTGCAGAGAGACCTGGAATGGTTGAGTGGATGGGCAGAGTCCAACAGGATGAAGTTTAATAAATCCAAGTTTTGGCCACAATAAACCCCTGCAACATTATAGGCTGGGGATGGTGTGGCTGGACAGTGCCCAGGCAGAAAAGGACCTCCGGGTACTGATCAACAGCCAGCTGAACATGAGCCAACAGGGTGCCCTGGTGGCCAAGAAGGCCAACAGCATCCTGGCCTGTATCAGGAACAGTGTGACCAGCAGGAGCAGGGAGGTCATTCTTCCCCTGTACTCAGCTCTGGTAAGACCACACCTTGAGTGCTGTGTTCAGTTCTGGGCCCCTCAGTTTAGGAAGGATGTTGAGACGCTTGAGTGCATCCGGGGGAGGGCAACAAGGTTGTTGAGGGGCTTGGAACACAAGCCCTATGAGGAACAACTGAAGGACCTGGGGTTGTTTAGCCTGGAGAAAAGGAGACTCAGGGGTGACCTTATCACTCTCTACAACTTCCTGAAAGGTGGTTGTAGTCAGGTGGGATTGGTAACTTTCACCAGTCAGCAATTGACCAAATGAGAGGACACAGTCTCAAGCTGCATATACTTTGGATATTAGGAAGAAGGTTTTTACAGAAAGGGTGATAAAGTTCTGGAATGGTCTGCCCAGGGAGGTAGTGGAGTCACCATCCCTGGATGCATTTAAAAAAAGACTGGATGTGGCACTCGGTGCCATGATTTAGTTGAGGTGTTAGGGCATGGGTTGGACTCAATGATCTTGAAGGTCTCTTCCAACCTAGAGATTCTGTGAATTCTGTGAATTCTGTGGAGTTCATAGATAAGCAGCATTTTTGTTCAGGACCTCTCCTGCAGTTAGTACAAGGTAGTGTCTGTATGTTATACATCACGCTTGGGTCTCTTCTACCATTTAGAAAGTTAAAAAAACTGTAAGACTTATTCTAGATGAATAACTAAACCTCATACTCTTTTTCAGCATAACGCTCTTTGTCATCAGTCTGTATAAGTGTAACAAATATGTCTCTTCTTCAAGTTTCAAGATGGCCTAAAGAGGAGTTTTTTTCTGTAGAATTCTTAATCACTAGATGAAAACTGAAAAGAAGATTTTACACTCCCAGTTATTTTATGGAGGTTTAGTGCATCCATACACACCAAACTGAGTTTTGGCGTAGTGTTTCATGATTTTTCTTGTCTGTCTTAATGCATGCAAAAAAATACAGTAAGAGTACTGAAATGTTTTTACTTAATATATATGTATTCATGATATAATAATTCTGTGCTGTAGTTTATAAAATAATCTAGGCAGAAGATTTACAGTGTTTTCTCAGGTTTAGGTGAGTATGGTAAGTTGTCTCATTGGGCAGTAAATCATCTGTGGCAAAATCTTCGTATGTCTCAAACCAGAGATCTAAAAATAAATGTTGTCTTTTACACATGATCTATTAGATATCAATTTAGATTTAATCACGTGTTAGAAAGAAACTTTCATTAATTTATTTTTGATAAACTTTGAGTAAAGATTTGTGAATAAACTGTTGCTGGGCTGTTGCTCTCTGAGGAAAATACTGAAAGTTGAGAACTGACAATTTTGCCCTTTTTTTCCTATGTTGCGCTAGAATATTAGGGGGAAGTTTAATCCAGATTTCTCCTTGTGGGATCTCACCTACCAGTAGACTGTGTAAACCAGAAATGCAGCCATCAGTGTCCTTTCTTCCATGAGAAGGAATGCAGCAGATTTCCTTGCATCAGAGGCCTCCCAGAAACAGACCTGCTTCTGAGTTTTAATGACATAATAAATGAATCATACTGGAACAGCTTCACATCCCATCAGACTATCAGAGGGCTTTTGCTCTTGCTTGCCAGAGGGCTGCCTGCCTCTCAGGGATGATGCTGGATGCAAGTAGTGCTTGTCCACCACCCTGTGCCTGCCTGCACAAGGACACAGGTGCTTTCACTCCCTGGCTGCTGATGGGCTGCCAGCTGCCTCTGCACTTTGTTTCATCAGGCTAGGCCTGCCTTTGATCAGTTTCCCCTTTCACCTAAGCAGTGCTCACACTGCAAGAAATGTTTCATAGGGTGTGTTAATTGTTTGCTTAATGCTCTCAATAGCTGCATAGCTGCTGCTGCCAGAAAAAGGTCTTGAGTCTCTTGCTCTGTTCTATCCTCCTTGCTTCATTGATCCTGTCCAGAAGACAGTATTTTATTCAGACATGTGTTATTCAGTTCCAGAATTGGACACCATACAAAGCATAGCCAAAACTTCTGTAGAACACCAAGCAATTCCATGTGAGTCTTCCTTCCACTCCCTAGTTGTTGCTAATAACTCTGCTAAGATCAAAATCTTCTGCTCTGCAAAACATATCGGTTAAGATTAGGTGGGAGTCCCATACAGGTCAGTGTTAGCAGTGGAGCTTGGAGACCTTATTTCAAAATATATGGTTTCAAAATTGCATGGTTGCTTTTCAAGCTGATGGTTTCTCTGTGGAGGTATGAGCAGTGGTGGCTGTGTTGAGGAATTCTTGTTAGAGCACTTGGAACCCTAGCTCTGAGACTTAAACATCCATCTGCTACTTAAAACTCTTAAAGCTTCATGAAGTGGCTTCAGTTGCCTTGCGATTTCTTAAGAATAGAGAAAGCACTGAAGCCCTTTTCAACACTAGGATTAGATGTTGCATCTAAGGACAAAGAAGAATGCAGGGGCACATATCCAAATAGCTTTGTGAGTTTCGGTAAAGATGTACTAGTTTGTGGCACCTGAAGATGCAGCTTACAGGTATTTTTGGTTTGATTTTGATTGCTTTTATGCCAAAAAAACCCACTATTTTTTTAGCTATTACAGTAGTAGTATGTCATCACTGGCATGTGCTGGTTCTTTACTGTGATTTACACATTCAAGGAGGAAATGAGGGAAAATGGACTTTAACCTTCTTCTCAATTGCTGGGGTTGACTTGCTGAGTATATAATAAATCTCTTAATTCTCAGTCTTTCCTCATGCTGATACTCTCACAGAATCAAGGTTGGAAGAGACTTTAAGATCATCAAGTCCAACCATCAACCCAACATTACCACTGTAGCCCTAAACCACTAAACTGTATCACCCAGGGCCAGACCCAGACACCTTTTAAAGACCTCCAGGGATGGTGATTCCACCACCTCCCTGAGCAACTTTTTCCAATGCCTGACCACCCTAACAGTGAAAATTTTTAATATTTAATCTGAATCTCCATTGTCCCATCTTAAGTTTCTTTCCTCTGGTTCTCTCACTGCAGGCACAGTAGAAGATACCGGCCTCTACTTCACTACAACCTCCTTTTATGTAGAGTTATAGTGATAAAGTTCCCCCTGACCTTCCTCTTCTTCAGACTAAGTAAATCCAGATCTCTCAGCTATTCCTCATAAGACATGTTTTCTAGACCTTTCATGACCTTGTCCTTCACTGGATAGGCTCCAGCACCTCAATGTCCTTTATAAATGAGGCACCCAGAAGTGAATGCTGTCCTCAAGAACCAATGCTGAGTACTGGGGGATAATCATTTCCCTAGTCCTGCTGGCTACACTATTCTTGATTCAGGCCATCCATCATTTACCATTTACATGCCATATACCTCCTTGGCCACCTGGGCACAATCCTGGCTCATATTGAGCCAACTGTCAGCAAGCACCCCCACACTCCCTTCTGCTGAACAGTGCTTGAGCTACTTCTCAGGCTTGTAAGGCTGTATGGCTGTGACCCCAGTGCAGAACCCAGAACTTCACCTTACTGAACATCATGCTGCTGTCCTCAGCCCATACAGTGGGTGTGTAATTTACATAGCAGATCACTAACCATCTCCTCCTGGGTTATAGGGGCTTCACTAATCTCCCAGCCACCAACTTCCAGCTCAGGGAGCTGGGTACCCTGAGGATAACCGTTTTGATGCTGAAGACTGAGGTAAAAAAAGGCATTAAGTGCATCTGCCTTTCCCCTGTCACATTCAGCAAATGGAGACACTCTTTGAACTTCTGTTTGCTGCCAATGTATTTGTTGTTTTTAACTGTAGTGGCCAAATCAAGGCCTAGTTGGGCTTTGGCCCTTCTAGTCTTCTTCCAAAATGACTTGCAACATCCCTGTAGTCCTCCCAAAATACCTCACTCTCCTTCCAGAGGTGATATAGTCCATTTTCTTTCCCCCTAAGATCAAGCATATGTTCTCTGTTTAACCAGGGTGGTCTTTTTCCCTGACAGCTTTTCTTTATACACATGGGGACAGCCTGCTCCTGAATATTTAACAATCCATTTTAAAGCACATACAGCATTCCTGGACTCCTTTGCCCTTCAGGACTCATAAATCTCTGTCAATCTATATCCAGGTCTCATGAGACCCCACCTGGTATACACCATCCAGTTCTAGGGCCCCTAATATCAGAAGGACATACACTGCTGGGGCACCAGAGGAAGCCAGAGGTATGGAGCATGTCTCCTTTGAAGACAGGCTGAGAGAGTTGGGGTTATTCAGCCTGAAGAAGAGAAGGCTTCAGGGGAACCTTATAGCAGCCTTCCAGTACATCTACAGGAAAGCTGGAGAGGGACTTTTTACAAGGGCATGTAATGATGGGACAAGGGGTAATGGCTTTAAACTTTTAGAGAGAATATTTAGTTACAAGGAAGAAATTATTCTCTATGAGAATGGTGAAGTTGTGGATACACTATCCCTGGAAGTGTTCAAGGTCAGGATGGACAGTGCTTTGAATACCTGGTCTAGTGAAACATCTCCCTGCCCATGGCAGGGAGGTTGGACCAGATGATCTTTAAAGTCTTTCAATCCAAACCATTCTGTGATTATAAACAGCAATCCCTGAATTGTGCCATGAATGGGGTGCTTGAAATTGAACTCACTAAGAAATTTGATGGGCAGATAAGGTATAGACACACATAAAGTAGTGCCTTTGGAAACTTCAAGCTTTTGCTGAAAATCTGGAACAATATTCAGCATTTATGGCATATCTGTAGCTTCCTCTGCAAAGCACCCTTGCATTCTGTCAAGAGTGAAGAGGTCCCAGTGATGGATCTTGCATAAGACCAACATTTTCTTGAAGTAAATGATGAAGAAGCAACCAATTTCATTGGAAAAAGATCAGCTTTGGCAACTGAAAATGATCTGGCAAGTTTTAGAGTGCCACTGCTGAGTTACCTGTTTCCCTGTCTTATCTGTATGTGCTTTACAATATTTTTGGAATTTCTTAGTTGAAAAATGTCACAACTTGTGACAGTATATTGATCTGATTAAATTTTATTTATGTGGCCATCATAAACAGGAAAACAGAGAACTCTTCAATTCCAGAAGCACACTCTATATCATAGACTTTGTCCCTTAATATTTTAGCTCATAGGAAACATTAGGGTTTAAAAAAGTCCATCAGAAAAAGACCACTTTGTTAGGAAGTGTGTAAATACATTGGCTTTCAAGTGGAAAATAAGCATATGCTAATTATTTTCTTGGGGCAAGAGAGTCCCAAAGGCTTCCTTTGGCCTTGGTTTCAGTCCTCCTGAAGGTTCTGAGTTTCTAAGTTTAAACTGAAGCCCTGTTTGCCTTGAGAGCATAACAGAGCTACCTTCAATCACATTTAAATGCAGCTGCTGCCACCCTTTTTTTTTCATTTGGCTTTCTTGATGGACATAGAGAGGAATTATATGTCAAAGAACCATGTTAGAAAACCTCTCTGTAGACATCTTAGGTCCATGTTTCACTTTCATGATAGTTGTCAATTCACAGAAGGATTAGGAAAGTCTCCTCTGTCAGCAAGTGGATATTGGGTATGTGCTGGAGGCAGCAGTGCAGCTTAGAAATTCCTGGTTTGGGTGAGCTGTGAGTATGGATGTCTTGATTAGTTTTAGAGTTTGCCAGGGTCTGGTTGATCCATAATATTGTTCTTCATGTAGAGTGAAGAAGGGCTCAATTTTACCAGTAGACTAACATGTAAGTTAGTAGTGTTTTATACTGCCTGTGGTATAGTCAGTCTATGGAGGAGCAATGGGAACAAGAGAAGTGTTGCCACCTTCTAGTCTCATGCCTGACAAATGGACAGAGAAGAGAATATATTCAAATAAGTAGAAGAACAGAACCTTCAGAAAAAGGCAATAAAAACTGATGGTGTTTGTAGTTGTACTTATTTAGTAAACTGATACATTTTGCCACAGTCCTTCTGTTACTTTGTTCCACGACTGACTTTCTTTTGAATCTTAAGTCAATATATGAGCCCTGTAGGTAACGAAAGATGTAAGAGTTTGTGTTTAATAGTAAAACGTTGACCAAACAATAATACAAACTTTGTTTTTTTTTCATAATTAAAAAAGAGCTTTTATTCTTCTGAGGATAGTACATATGAAATACATTCATTTCAAGCCCAAAAGGTAATACAAACACCACAATCTGCCAGAGAAGAAGGGTGTCTCCTTTTATAATTCAGTACTTTTTAAGTATCACTGTTATAAAGCTTGCAGTCCTGCAAGAAATGAAAAAAGTTATGTTTACAAAGATTAATTTAAACCTTAAGTCAAAGTGAAATTAAAAGTCTGTATCTGGAATTCTTTTAAAAGGCTGTCTTGGTGGGATAGAAGTTCATACAGAAAGAAGCAAAACCAGATGGAATATATCACTGAAAAATCCTCTGTGTGGGTTTTAAAAGCTGTGAGAGGTACTCTCCTAATCTGACAGCTTTTGGTCGATTCAAACACTGTATTAAATCCAACTCAGACCTTGAAAGGATTTTTATTTAATGTGTTTCTGTTTCTTCCTGAAATTCACACAGAATTTTCCAGTTCCAGTCCTTTTGTCTTATTTCCTCAAAAATCACTTCAGCCTCTTCAAAATCCTAGAAAAGGTGTGACTCTGATCCTGACTGGTATGTGAGGAAAGCTTAAGGTTGACATATTAGGGCCGACCCAGTAAATACTACAGAAACAGTGAACCTCTAAAATGCAAATTGCTCTCAAAATACTGAGATTTGGATAATGCAGAGCTTGTCTAGAAGAGCTTTTTCCATAAGGATTCATAAGGCTTCTGTTTCTGATCTCCTGAACTGTGCTATGCTAGAAAGCATTGAAACCAATGTGTTTTCAGGGGTGAAATTAGAATGCAGTTCCTGGTCTTTAGGTTTTTTTGTGCTTTTTTTTTTTTTAATAAATGTGGGTTTTTTTGTTTTCTTTGATAAAGCTAGGTTTTTAAAATAATTTGTAGCTTAAGAAAAATTTAGCCCCATGATGGCACAAAAACTTCCTGACAGTTTTCTACCCAGAATTGTGCTTAAATCTGAATTGTAGATAAGCAATAGTCCTTTCTCCTGCAGACCCAAACCTTTGTGAAAATTTGTTTGGAACTGCCTTGGATATTTGAAAAGCAGATTAAATTTGAAGTTGATTATAAATAGAAAGAAACCAGAACTAAAATTTTGCAATAGATCAAGAATGCAACTAAAACTCTGGTTAAACTCATTGTAATTAACTCAACAAATTTACTTCAGTGAAGTCAGGATTCCTCAAAACAATTGATAAGGTGGATATTGGGGACTTTGAATTTTCCTGGCCAAGAAGGTGGGTGCAGAGTTCTTGGTGAGAAATAGATCTGTATGGTTGTCACGGAGATGTTTTAAAGATGTTGCCAAGAATTCCAATTCATGTCACAGTAGTCTGACTTGCCTTCTTTGGGAGGACTTGTATGCCTGTCACTCAGTTACATGGGATGCAGGAGTTCACACAAGCTGAGGTAGGCAGCAGGAAAAGATTGCCATGATCTTTCTTGTCAAGAGAGCTGTAGGAGACAGTTTAGTTATTAAGATGCATATAGAAATGTATGACATCAATGTAGGTACAAACATCCTGAATGGCTATTTGTGTTGTTTGGGTCATACAGCAATAGCTATGTCATCACTTTAGGAGTGATTTCTTACACTAGTAGAAATAGATACTGTTCATGCACAAAACTCCTAGCCAAGACAGAAAGTTTCACAACATCTCTCTGTAGCATGAATCTTGGCTTGGCACACAGCTCATTTCAACACCAAGATTAGCACAAGTTGGATGTAAGATCTATGCAATTTTTAATAGCTAAGGCTATACAGTGCCCTTTATCTTCAGCTGTGGCAGGAAGGGCCAAAGAACAGAAGGAGAGCACCCCTGCAAAGCTGAGCAGTTCAGATGGTTGCTGTAAATGATGCTCAGATCACATTTCCTCCCATGCCTCTTGTGGAGCAGCTGGTTTTCAGGGATTCAGTAGTAATAAGCAGTTACTAGTGTCTGTTAAGCAATGAGTCCGAATACACAATTCAGATATGCTTCTCTACACACATTGATGCAGCAGACACAGCTACAGCCAGATGGAAGAACTCTCCTTTTTCAGACATGCTTGAACAGTAAAAGGTGAGGAAACTGTGCAAATTGAGACTGGGAAGGGTGAATTTGGAGATCATCTACAAAAGAGCATACTGATGCATAAAAAGGTTGGTGAGGACAACCAGAAAGAGCATTTTAAAAATAGAAATTAAGAACAAAGTGATGGTGAGAAAAGAGACAGTCCTGTGAGTTCTTCAGGTTACCGCATGTTGTTAGATTTATTTACTTCCAGATTGAAATAGTTTGCAGCACAGCATATATGCAAGACATTTAGGAGTTTGAGTTCTGCTGAAAATCACAAGCACAAGGATTGCCTTTAAGGTAATTTGAAAATGTGACCCATCTGTAATATTTTTTGAGTCTCTCAGATTTTAGTGAAGGCCTTGAAGGATAGTCTGGTTTCTGCAAGAACCCCGCTGGTTGGAACTGCTGCCCAAAATACTGCTTCTGTGTTACCTTTTAAGCATGTCCTTGTTCAGAAGAATGAGGATGTCTTCTTTAGGAGACCACTGCTTTGTTTCGTTAGAGGAAGGGGGAAATTATTTGGTACCTCAGCCACATTTTTGTTGTACTATCTGTCATAATTCTTCCTCCCATGTGTTCCCATTAACACTTTCTCTCATTACATTAGTTTTATATGTGCAGAGAACCTACAGATTTGGATGCAGTTTGACTGGATGGGTATAGGTAATTCAAAATGTACAGGGAGCATCTTCAAAGTGTTTTTCTGAGAAAGGTTTTTGCATAAATGCTCAGCGATCTCTAAAAGACTTGTTTCTAATTAGCTGTACTATAGTGAATATCTTACAAATGGAGAAGAATGAAATTCCTGAGTTATGTAAATATGCTGAATAACTTGAAGTAAATTATCATATGGTCCCACCTAGCCTCATATTCTGTGTAATGTCAAATTTCAGTTTGAATAACCTAATATATTTACCTTATGAAGGCATATCTGCTCCTCTTCTGAGCCAGAGGCAGGGAACTTGACTCCTCCCTTACAGCAAGCAAACTTTTAAGATCTAGATTTGCTGTCTCAACCATAGTACCCGGAATGCAGAAAGGACAGGACTTATTATTTAAATATATCTGGGGCTTCTGAAGACATATCCCACTCTTTCCCCTATAGTTTCTGTACCATCTAGATACTTGTGAGACAGCTGGTAGCAGGATGGAGTAGGGTCTTAAGAAATAAAATCTTGCACAACCTCCTTCATTCTCTGTGTACATGCTCAGAACCTGTTCCCATCTACTCATCTGTCCATCCCAGTTCTCTCTCCCAAAATTTCCTCCTGTGTGGTAAGATATTCCTATGCTGAGGCCACAGGACAGTGTTTTTGAGCTTGCAGATAGCAGTACTGCCATCTTTCTCTTCACCTTCCTCACTTTCTTCTCTTTACCCTCATGTCTTATTCAATGGAGCCAGCTGTGTGTCATCACATTTGGCATTTATGCCTAGGGAGGGGAGGAACAAAAGATGGGCAACTTCCTTTACTCTCTGCAGAAAATAATGTTGTAATGATACAGAAACAGAGCAGCAGGCATCCTGAAAAAGATGATGAACCCTGCTGCAACCTCAATTTTGGAGATAGAAGCCTCTGTGAAACCACTTCTCTGCAAACACAGAGAAGTGTTTGCTAGCTATCCCAGTAACCCATCATCATTCACTTTACTTTCCTCTGTAATGTCTCCACTTCTGAAGATGTGCTGAGTTCTAGGAAGCCTAGAAAATGAGCATTGGCTCTCCATGAGAAGTTTAAAAGTTGCATTTTCCTAAGAGTGACATTTAATATCTGGCCTGCTAGAGAAGAAGCATTATCAGGACAGCAGCAGTCATGAATCTTACAAATTAATATTGTCACAGATTAGCAGTCACAAATTAGTGTTGCTAAAAGGCTTGAAAAATTTTCAAAGTCTACCATGGTGCTGAAGGAGGGGAAAGTTTGGACGTGGGGATGGGGAAGTGAAACTTCTTTTGGAAAGGGAACATTTCCTCTTTGTGTTGAAACTTTTTCTCCCAGTGTTTAGGCTTCAACAGTAATCCAAATGCTTTAGATTGTAACCCAGAGTCAGGAAAGGATCTGGCACAAACACATGAGATTTAAAATTCTGCGTCATACCAGCTGTTAACAGATGTTAACAGACAGAAGGGTAGGTTGTGTTTGGGGGGAGGAAGATTGGAGGGGGAAACAGTAACAAACAACATTTAGTCTAAAAATAGCAACAAATAGATTTACTCAAGCTTAGGGCTAGATGCAAATTTGTTTAGTGACTTTATGCACACAGCTTGTATGGCCTGATGTAATTCCAGTCCATGTTTCCTGTCTTCATCTTTCGCCCAGAGTATGAAGAATGATTCCCCCCTCCCCATTTTCATGCATGCTATAACATCACAGAGCCATCCTGCACAAGAAAAGCTGGACAGCTGACAGCTGGCTCCTACCGATTCTGAATATGTTAGTTTTACATGGTAACAATGATTAAAGTAAGATTTTAACCCCTACATGCTAATTTCTTTTCAGAAAGGTCTAACACCTTTTTGCCACTGGGACAGTGGAGTTCCTTCTAAACAGTATTATGTGACACATCATGACACATCAATATTGCATATATATGTGCTCTGCAAAGTTCTGCTGGGTCTTATTCCCAGTACACTCCTTGTTGATTCATTTTCATTACTTTCTTCTTAGTGAAATGAACAGCTAAATATAGCTAAAGGATGCCCAGTAAAGATGGTGTATCTCCTTTTTCTGAGACATTTTACTAGCAAGGAAAAGGCATCCCACTCATTGACATCAGTTGTTGCCATGTAGACACACTTTGAAGCACATTTATGCTCCAAACAGCAGCTGGAGGTATTCTTCCCTCTTGGCTCCTCTGATCCCATTGTGCACTAAGTGCCACATTGTCTTTCAGTGGGAGAGACTACAGAATATGTTGAAGTACCAAACATTTTGTACTTTGCAGGTCACCACCTTTACTAATTTCAAAGCTAAAAGTTCCTTAAGTAATTTATAGTGGCCAGCTAGATAGTAGAATTCAGACAGGCTAAATATATTTTCCCAATAATAAATATGTGAAGGCCATATACTACAATGATTTGACTTTTTTTTTTTACTTCTAAAGGATAAATACTGCTCTATATTCTTTTTAGACCATAGGACTTTATTTCCCTGGAATCCTGTAACTGGATTTTTATGAGTCTGCACTCTCTTGAGAATATGATTTGGATGAAGTACAAGAGAATTTGTTTGTTGTGTGCTGTGAAAAAGCAGAATGAGCAGTAGATCACATTCTTTCAAAGGGTTAGATTTTCAGAAACAGATTAATTTTACTTTTTACTTCATATTTTTATTCAGCTGAATTCACACCAAATACTATAGAAAGAGCATTTAGCTGTTGTGGTTCATTTTCTTTGTTTATGGTTTTGGTTGTTTTGTTTCATCTTTTGCATGAGAAATGATGGAAAACTGAGAAACTACAAAGGAAGAACCTCAAAATGTCAGTAGTTGTACTGTCTATGTACAAAATCTACATGAGTGAAATAATATTTTTAGAAGTTTTTAAAACAAAATTTGCTGATTCTTTTGTAGTTGAGAAGTCAAAAGCCCAATCAGGTCTATTTTTCAATACAAAGCCATTTCACTAATGAATTTGAATTTACCCTTCTGATTTGGTGGTACTGAAAACTTTGGTGATACAGCTGAAGGACTAAGTTGTCCCTGCAGTGTTTCCTCTGCTCCTTGCAGATCCTTGTACTTCAGACTGTCTTGCTCAAAACCATCCTAAGCATACAGTATTCAATACAGATCAATTAAGTAAACCTTTCCTATGTTGCTTTTTCACCTCTTTCAGTATACATAATGTGCCATGGAAAAATACACACACTGAAGTTAACTTTCCTCTTCTGATAGCTGGTGTTACTTATCAAAGTTTGAGCAAGCCATGATTGTCCTTTTATGAAAAATGCCAATCACTTGTTTTAAAAATTTAAAAGTTTAATAGTGATAAAATAGTTATTTAAAAAAACAGTAATAAAATTAGAGCAATAATAATTTGGACAATGAATGTTAGGACAATAAAGAGCAATGAAAAACAAAGAATTATGGATGCCTGGACGCTTTGCTCAAGAAAGCATGTCTGCTAACAAAGGAATAACCCTTAAAAGCCATTGCCCATTGCATATTCATATGTCTCATACATGATGCAAATATTCCTTTCAAAGTAGGAATTTTTCTGTTTTCTGTCAACTCTCCCCTCATCCTGTTAATCAAACCTTTCAGCTCTGGGGTGTCTAGAAGAAGTCAGGCATGGTCTGATAAAGAGGCCATAAAATGCTATCTTGGAATTTTTGGGTATCCTGTTGCTGTTATCTCTATGTGAAGAATTTCTTGGTTATCTTATCCATTCCCTGTGCTGGTCACAAAAAGGTATCTTACATCACATAGCCTAAAACTCTATTTACCACACTACTTAAAAAAGACTAACACAACATTACTAAAAAAGGAATAATGCAGCACTACTTTCAAACATAACATATATAGTATTGATTTTAATATTTGTGAAGAGCCAATCATATAATATGCATTTTTTCACACTTTGTTGAAATGAAGCTAAACAAAATTATGTCAATTGGTCATAAATCACTTTTATGTCAGTGGAAAAGAAGGTACCTTTAACTAATACAACTCTCACAGTACTGCTTGAATAAAAGTATTATAATTGTATGTAGTTCTGTCCAAGGTCAGCAGGGAGTTGATTTTATATTAGCCTTGGGAGATAAGATCAAGGCATGGGTCAAGTCTGTAGTGCCAAATAGATGAAGTCAGTTGTATCTTTATTATCGGCAGGAACAGATCTCAAAAGCAACTCCCTTCTTACAAGTCTCCTTTCCCCCTTCTTCTTTCCCCCTCTCCATTTTTGAATCCTGCTTTGCTAGGGAGTTGGTGCCCAGCCCAGCACTCAGTGTGAAAAATGAAGGAATTTGGACTACAGTGCAATTAAAGATCATCAGCTCTCAAGACAGCACGTAGTATAATAACATCATTAAACTCAGTCTACTCAGATCATATCCATAACACCCATTTGTAATACCTCTAGGCTCTGTTCACTCTTTACTAAATGTGGGACTTCAGGGATTTCAGCTCTCTTGAACATGTACTGCAGAAGAAATTCCTGACTGACTGTGATCACAGAAGATATTTTGTAAGAAGAATTTAAACTCGTTGCCTTTCCAGCTATGATTAACATCTACTCAGTACACATATTAGACATGAAATGATCAAGTAGGAAACTGGTTTCTAAGCCACAGGTAAGAGCCCTGCAGTGACAAAAGGTCACAGCTAAGCAGAGGCAGAACAAGAGACATCAATTGATCATAAGTACTAATGATTGCAATAATTTTTGGAGATGAAGCTGTAAGTTTCTTTTTTGTTGTTCTTTAGAAAACTTGATAGTTAGGTGAAATCCAATGGTCAGCCAGATTAACTAAAGTTTATTAAAATAGGACAAAATCAGACTATATTTTCTGGCTTTGAATTACTTACATACATTATTTATTAACTGTGACCTGTTGTGTTTCTTACCTGTCTTGTTTCCATTTCTGTTGAAATAATTCTACCAGTTTGAGGTTGTGAGCACTTCTTTTCTTTGTGTACCTTCACCATGCATACCCATACTTTGGAGCACACAGGCTTTTCTACTCTACTTCAAATGAGATAAGTGACTGCCTCATCCTCTCATGATTTCAGGATGTCCCCATGTAGTTCAGGGCCCAATTTAAAATTATTTCCTTGTTTTTAAAAAATTCCACATAAACCCTCCATCAAAGTTCAAGTATCAGCTTAAATTTTACCTTCTTTCCTCACCCATTTCTTACTGTTTCCTCTCCTCTGCTCCTCTGAGATTGTATTGTTTTTAACTTAGCACAGTATTCTAATAAACAGCCCATGTGGCAGAAAAAATAAATTTTTTTTGTTATTATTGGCTGAAGTGTGAGTAAAGCAAAAAAGGACATAATTCTTTTAAACTAAAGATTTAAAAACCTGCCAGGAAGTGATGGCATTATACCATCAGTAAAGTCTGGTCATCTCAAGATATTTCTGTAAATTCTGGTCAAGACTCCCATGGGATCCTGTACTTTGCCAGATGCTGTAGTGTGTGCTGTGAGATTGAGGTTTCGTGAGTTTATTTATACTTAGTTATTAATATAGACTTTGATCATGTAACATAAATGTATCTCTAGTCCTGTGGTGATGATTATTTGGTAATGCACTGCATAATTGAGAATACTGAGCTGCTGAGAGAGAAGATTTTCAATTTATTTAAGTTATCCTGCCAGTCAGCTTGATCTCAGCCTTCTTTGGAGGCTCCTCTGCTTTGGAGTGATGCACAGAGGGACAATGCGATACGCAAGATGGCACCTGAGCTTGCGAGCTGGGAAATATTCTTAAATCCTTCTGTCTAGACATGGTCACCAAGGGAAAATCTTGGGAATTCTGGACCCATTAGTTGGAAGGGCCTGGGAGCAAGAGCAGTAAACATTATAGAAAAACGTAGTGGAGGGAGGTCATTCAGAAAAACATAGATTCACCAATGGGTAAAAAAGGATCAGAAAAAATCTTCCAGATGTGACTTGCAGACAGACATTTTTCTCTTTTGCCAAATTTCATTGTTTCAATGTTGGTTTGCTAAACTACAAAATAGGATTTTAGTAGTGTTATCTTAATACTAATTTTAATATCAAGAAACCCAGCTCTGGCAGGAAAGAAAGGAAAAGGACCTGAGAGAATGTGTGTGTTATGATATGGATATTTCACTCCAGTAAGGTGGCTTTTTTTTTCCAAATGAGCTGGTCATAAGAGCCCTGCAGGGAGGCAGAGATTATTAGCGCTAGCTTGTGTGAGCTATGGATGTAGTGGGATTCCACTATTAAAGGACATTATTGTGTGCTTTTGCTAACAGATGACTAAGCTTTCTCCTCATATCTTACAAATGCTAATTATAAAGCTTTTTAAATATAGGAGGAAAAATATCTCTTTCTCCATGGGCCTATAAACAACCAATTTTAGCTTGTCACAGCTTGTGGCAACTGTTTTCCTAAACAATTGTAGTTCCTCTGAAGAAGTAGCTTTTGCAAAATGATCCTCTTCAGGCAGGAGGAACGATCCCTTTTCTCTAATCATGCTTTACAATGTCAGTTACAACACTAAGTGTATGGCACGCAAGCTCTGTTGAGTCTTGCTGCATCAGCTGAAGGAGTTAATGTACTGGTAGTTTTTCTTCTCTGCAGAGTGGGTACTAAGGAGTGTATTTCAGATATGACAGTAGGCAGTACAAAATCTGGTGCTAAAAGTCACCATTGTTGGCAGTTTAACCAAAAGGTTGAACCTTGCATGGAGGCAACTGATGTTTGGAGGTGTGCTCATGTCTGCCAGCCAGGCTGTGGGGGTACAGACCCGTGGCAGGGCACCGCATACAAGGCAGCTGCTGGCAATAACTTTTTAAACCACTGCAGCAGATTCATTTTTTGC
Organism: Chloebia gouldiae; assembly: GCA_003676055.1. Taxonomy (NCBI): domain Eukaryota; kingdom Metazoa; phylum Chordata; class Aves; order Passeriformes; family Passeridae; genus Chloebia; species Chloebia gouldiae. The sequence continues at coordinate 17,570,319 of QUSF01000013.1, forward strand.
TAGTCTACTGGTGATCTAAAAAGTTGTTGCCCTCTTTTTTTCAGTAAGAAACACAGATCCAGCCTGAAAATACATGTTATACTACATCTAGGCTTCTGCACTCTCAGCTGGTGGTACAAAGACAGCACAGGTAACCGAGTTTTAGGGACTTGAAAAGATCCAACTGTTCTGACCAACTGTGTGTACCCTCTGAACTTATTGCAACAGCCAAGCAAAACCAAAACACATTAGATGAAGCCACTGTGAGTGCTTATTGTGAGCTTCAGCCTTAAAATTGAGCCATTCCACTGCCTCAGCAACCTAAGGAGATTCTTCTCACACTTGTCATTCCTGAACTGGGAAGTATCAATCTATTCAAAAGTGTCATCTGCATTCAAATGTGTGTATCTTAGGCCATCAGTCACACATCCACCAGCTAGTGGCCTAAGTCTGATCACTGCAGTGAAGGTAGAAGCCTGCAGAGCCTTTTTCCAAGGGCAGATATAGGCCCTAATCTCTAGCAGAGTGTGAGCAGAGTGTGAGATTAACTTTCAAATTCTAGTATATATTTTCAAGGATGAAACTAGGCAAAGATCCCTCTATTACTTCTTCAGCACCCACAGGTTTATCCATATCCTGAAAAGATGCCATTAATACCAAACCCTGTGGAATGAATGTGGAATAACACCATATTAACCAAACCACTATTATGAGTAAAAACAATTAAGTGTTTAGGTAATTTTTCAGAGGTTGTGTAGGAGTGAAATAGCAATTCATATAGCTAGCTGGTATTATGAGTTGTACGATTATGGGGCAAAACCAGGTCGGCTGACAGAATTACTTAATTCCCCCAACCCCTCTGTCCTCACTTCTCTCTGTACCTACTCAATTGACTCACACAACTCTCAGAAGACTAAGGTCTGAGAACATCACTACCAAATGCATGCATGGATTTTGCGCATTTATATTATATTCTCTTCATTTCCAGGTTCCCAGATGCAGAGAGCATTTTTACAACTCCAATGCAGTGTTACTTGAACTCAAGTAATGAATTGTTGTGTAAAACCCTGAAGAGATAATAAATTAATGGAAAAGTGCCAGAAGGGGAAATATACGGAAAAGCAATTTGGCTGAGGGTGCACTGGAATTAAATAGCAAAGTTAGAAACATAACCCTGTGAATAGACAACCTTGAAGAAGTTGATGGGCATCAAAGCACAAAGAGAAATTTTTTATATCTGTTTATTTCAATGGGAATTTTTTGGCCATACAGTGTAGCAATCTGCATCTTACTGAAGATTAAATACCTTCAAAAATATGTCCTAATTTTATATTGGGCCAGTATGCTGTCTTTATTTCTCTGGCTACAAGAAGGATTCCTCCTCAGAAGAGGACATACTGAAGTAGTCAACTCAACATTTTTGTTAACTTTATGGTTTCTGAGTTTTAAAATTTCATTTTACCTACCACTTCAATTACAAAATATCTATCTTTAAGTGTCTTACTGCTTTTTTTTTTCCCTCATTAGGCTCTAGCAGTTTTCTTGGACTAGGACTGACTCACTTCTTACTATACTCGTGCAAGTGTAACTGCATTAAGTTCAGTGAAGTTATTTTTAGTTTACACTGGTCGTACCTAATGTGGGCCTACCTAATGTGAGTAATTTGAAAATTCTCTTAAGCATGAAAAAAAACCCTACTTTGTTCTAATTATTTTTTTTTAGTGCAAGCTAAATATAAACTTCTGAATAATGCATTCCGCAGCGAGTAACAGAAATTGAATGGATGTAGCAGTCTGAGCATGACATGTGCATTGAGAAAAGAAACTGAACTTACACAGATGTGGTAATATCAATAAGCCTCTTTTCAGGCATGAGCAGAGGATGGCCCACAGATGCGGAAATATGTAACATTGCCTCCTTTAAATCTGTCTCATTCTTTCTATCCTGGGAAAGAGATATAGCTTGGGTTTGTTAATAAAATGAAAATTCCCTTGGGTTTGACTGGAAGTGTGCCTGTTGCTAGGTTTATTCTAGAGCATCTGCTAAAAGTAATTTCATAGATAGTTCCTCTCTCCATAGACTCATCCTGGGGACATAAGGTATCTTGTCCAACATATATATTTTTAATAAACAAACAGACAAAACCCCTCATAACAAAACAACCTCAAAACAACAACAACAACAACAACAACAACAACAACAACAAAAACCCCACCAAAAAAAAAAACAAACCCCAAAAATCCCACCAAAAAAAAAAAAACAAACCCAAAAAAACCACCCCAAAAAAAACCCCTGGAAACTCAACCAGACCTAAATCCAGCCCTCTCCAGTTTCCTCTTGTTAATGTACACATGGTTGCTGATTCAAGCCAGTCTCTGATGCTGCCTGTGGTATTAAAGAATTTCTAATTCCTTTGTTTCCAGTGGTCTCATTTAATGGAAGGCATGTCTAAGTGGTGGTTTGTAACCATAAAGAAGATAGATATTGACATTGTGTTTCCAAAAACAAACTGAATATTATATCCACAAAAAGTTATATGCTAACACAATTTTTTAATAATGTGGTGAGTAGCATTGTTAGACCTTGTTTTTTGAGATGCTAGAAGTTCAAGCATACAGAATTTTTTTCCTGGATATCAGAATTTGCTAATGGTGCTCTTTTTAAAGCATGTGCATGCAGTAGTGATACTGAATATATAAACAAATGTTCCTCTAGTTATATTCTCTTCAAGTGTAAATTGCAAATTCAGTCAGTGCTTGGAAAAGCAGTCACTAATTTGGTGCATGTAAAATTTATCTGTGATTGGACTGCAGGTGTGAAAACAATAACAACAATAAAATACTGTGTATAAGTTTTTAAAAATTTCTATGACTTAGGCAAATTCTTTTTTTCCTAGCACTGTCATCTGTGATAGTACAGCTTTCTAATGTATTAAAAGTATTCTTGAATGAAAGGAACAATAAAGGTGTAAATGATCAGAAAAGTCATGCTATTAATCAAATGTAAAGAACACCCTAAGACTGGAGTTAATGAATTTTATCTTCGCTCAAATGTCTGAAAGAGAAACACTTTATAACATTATATGAAAGTCATTAACCAATGAAAGTAAAATTAGTTTTGACAGTGTTGGAATGAACCATAACAGCATCTCAGGGAAAGAATTAACTTGCAAATAATTTCATTTTAAAACTTCAACAAATTTATATTTCTTGGGAATAAAATCTTCTAATTAGTGTGCATTAGACTGGCCAATCAGATGGGCGATTTTTCAGCAGATTTTTTTTTTGTCAGAAAACATAATGAAGGTTGTTGCTATAGGACATGTGAAAGCACAACGCAAGCCACTGCTATTGTAAGGTAAAGAAGAGGGCAGTTTATTCTCTGACTTCAACTTTTATACTTTTCCAAAGGTGGTATCGGATTGGCCCCACGTTGGGCCACCTCTCCAAAGACATTGGACAAACTACTAGTACATCAACTTTCTCTACTTTCATGAAGGAATGGAAAACAATATGTTGTTTACAGAAATTGTGTGGGAAAGTTCTCTAACAGAATGTAAACTCAGAAGGCTTTAGATAATCTTAAGAATCAGGGCGACAGAAGGTCTTTATTTGTCAAAGTATAAAGTTCCTAATGTACAGTATTCAAAACAAAAGTTCTACTTTTCATCTTCCTGTAATGAAAATGAAGAATTATCATAGAATAAGATTTGTCCAGTTGCATTTCTGCTTTTATTTGTCAACATTCTTAACATCAGTAAGCTACAAATTTGATACTGCTATGAATATTTTCTCTTTTACTCCTTTGCATAATTTCAAGTTTAAATAAGTAATTGTTCACACAGTAAATTGTAAATGAAATATATTATTTCAAATAGCTATTTAGTATGTTTGTGATTCCGGCATGGTCAGAATATAGAAGTGGGTACAACCACAAGTACAATTTGTATAGATATTTGTTGGATGAACATTTTACAGTCAGGAGACATTATTCATGGCTCTTGTTAAGTAGAAAATAGCACTACATTCCATTTTGCAATGTTTCTTATTTGTAAAGAAAGTTACTCCTTGTTTGGCTTTTTTAGGCCCACCCTAGCTACAATTTTCCATGTACAGTAGTATCAGAAAGGAAAGAAGTAAACTCGATGCTAATAGCCGTATTTATTTTAACAATATTACCTACACATTGAAAGTGTTGGGAATGTCTGTTAATAAATTGCTAAATAAATGTCTGTTAATAAATTGCTAAATAACAGGGCACACCTCATCACAGTCCACATTGAAAATTGTTTCAGTCACTACTTGTGAAGTTTAAATATCATTAATTTTACTTTAGAACATAAAAGCAGAGCTGAGTTCAAGTAAATTAATGCCATGTTTTGCCAGCCTCTGTGCAAAGCCTTTGGAGACAACTGCAGAAACAGTAGCTCACAGACAACATACAGTGCTGACACACCCCTGCAGGTAACTGTAGAGCCACATAGACAGCTATGCAGAAAGGCGTATATTGCCTTTTTGTGTATTGCCTTACTATGTGCATTGACAGCCTGTGTCATTACCTGCTGTTGAAAACAAAATCCACCATGATAAGACAAGAAAGAGGTTTACAGCCTTTGCTGCAATTGATGTGGTGTAAGCACGGGGGTAGAGAAGAAATCCTATATGTTAATTTGCTCTTGCCATTCCTAGTCCTGGGTTAAGTTCTGTAAGGTCTCAAGATAGGTGCAACAAAGTGAAGCTCTGTGATGTGGTATCTGGAATTTGTTGGAGTAGAGAACTTGCTAGTATCTAGATTTTCTTTTCAGAGAGAGACTTCTCTAAAACCACTGGGGTTTTCCACTGAGTGACCACAGAGAATCTGGTTGGATACATTTCATTACCCCATGTTAATGGGATCTTCACAGATCTTATCTTACTTATATGGTGTATGAGAGACATAAACATTACAACTAGTAAATACAAGTACATTTCTGTCACTTGGACTTCCTGCTAAATCATTTAGAATAAGAAAGATTTTTTTTTTGTAGTTGCAACAACCCTTTCTCACAAGAAAGGGTAGTATGTGCATACAAGCAAACACAAGTTTTTCTCCTGAATTTAGTGTCAACCACCAGTGAGGTTAGTAGAAGGGAATGGCTACATCAGGTTTGGGACAATCTTATGGGAGAAGTGACTTCACTGAATTGCTCCTGATTTCTGACCCTCTCCTTCTTCCTTCTTGCCTCTGAAGACTTCTCATCTCAGTTGTGTTTTGTTCTTTTCCTGCAGGAGAAAATATAAGAAAACATCACAGAGGTAAGAGTAAAACACAGAGGACTGGAAGACGTTTGTGAGTAATTTCTTTCTTTGTTAGGGGGCTTGAAAAAGAATTTTCCTATTACCAGGTTGGTGGTTTTCTTTCTTTCTTTTTTTTTTTTTTTTTCCTGGAGAAATGCCATTCTACTGATTTTTTTTCCTACTTTGAAGGACCATCTTGTGCTGCTGCTGCTCCCAATCTCCTTTGCTGCTAATGGTAGTCTTCCCTATGGTTTCCCCCTCTCTCAGCCCCTAAATTATCAGGCTAGCCCAGAAATACGAGGCCTTGACGGGGGAAACATCAGGAGATGGGCAAAGGTTGAAAAGAGGCTCTCACCCCGATGTAGTTGTCCAGCTCTTTATTCCATGAGATCCGAGGGGAAGAGCAGGGAAAGAGAGAGTGAACAGGAAATATCAGGGGTTTATCTAGGCTCTTGACCGGGAGGGTTTCTTGGCTCTCTGCCAACCCCATTGGGGCATGAAGGAGGGGTCCAGGCTTATCTTGATCAGAGTCACAGGGGTCCCAGGAACAGAATGTAACACTTCCCCTCTGATATTAGTGGTAATTCTCTATGAGCAAGGACAGAAATATTTGTCATTGAAGGTGAAATCCTAACATCACACCATTTCTTCTGCAAGATCTACTGCCTCTAACTTGTATTGTTTGCTTATTCTGTAATAACAAAACAAATTACAGGCTTGTAGAGTTACTAATAATCTGTGCCATTGCAGTAGACTGAAGGAAAACGTGAATCCTCTTGATTAAGAGTCCATTTTACAGCCTTCAGATGTACTTACCTTACTCCTTCCTTGTAGGTGGCAGGCTCAATGGGGGTCTTTGACAGATAAGTTTTCTTGCTTTGGAACCCTTGAGCATGCAATGCCAAAACATTGGCAATTAAGCCAGTGTTATGTCTTGGATTGGCTACAGTATCATAGGCACCACTCCTGTTTCCTGTAACCCTTTGCTGAAGATTATTGCTCTAATGCAGCAATGACAGGACAGGCTATATGCATGATTGTATGTTGCAGCCACAAGAAACTGAAGTGTGATGGCTTGAGTATCAGACAAGGTGGGTTTAAGCTATGAGAGTTTAGTAGAAAATCTGATTTGGAGATTTCTGTAGTGATCTGTGTAAGAGGGCATTGGATAATGTGAGACACAAGAACAGGAGAAGGTAAATATGCTCCTAGGTTTTTTCCTAAATATGGGACTGCCACTGTAGTTTTGTTTGCAGGTCTACTTTTCTCCCCATTTCCCTTGCTGCTGCAATGATTATTAATTAATTAATTATGAATATTTCTCTGGCCATAGGTCTTCAGCTGCTGCAAGAAGATTGTTTCCAGAATGAATGATTGCACTGTGTTTGTGTGTATTTGTGTGTGCCTTGGACTGCTTGCGTTGTCAAAGCATTGCATTTAGTACCGTGTCTTATTTCGGTATCTTTTCTCTGTGCATAACTGTGACAATAGCAAGATTTTTATTCAGCATCTCTTTTCTAAGGAAGACTTTCTGTAAGCCTCAGAAGAGAGATGTAAGTATGTTCTCCAAGTCAAATACATTCTTGTATTGATGATCTACATATAATACAATATGTCAGTTTGTTTAAACATAGCATTACAGGGATAAGTTTTGTGCCCTGTGGGATTTTGAACTTCCTGCTTTTTTCACTTACTGTTACACATGCCAGCTGCCTGCCTGGTGGTGTACATCCTTGCAGCAATTTTACAAATGGGCTTTCATGACCTTCTGATGTCTAAAATGACGTGAGCTCTGCAGAGGCCAAGAGGCCACTGCAGGGACCGGTATATGGCAACTGCTGAGCAGCTGCTCCTGATAACCTTGCCCAATGGGTGCTGACTGCTGACCCAGAGGGCTCTGTAGCACCACAGGCTAACTGTTATTTATGTCTAGAAACCACACACTGGCAGTGCCTAGGGAAACCTAGATGGCTAGTAAGATTCTGCCTTGGAATTTTCCACCTGCTAAGTGATTAAGTATGATGCTAAATGGAAAATTGCACATACTTCCACCTGGTGCAAAAGTGTAACATCCAGCAAAAAGAAGTGGTAGGAGAGCAGCTCACTTAAAGTCTGGTTTTAACTCAACACCTGTTGAGTTAGTAATCCCAGCAATGTGCATAAACTAAAGACTTGAGTCATGTTTCCAACTTCATTTCTCACATTCAGGTTTTCTTTTTGCCTTTGATATGTTTTTCAAAACATTGTGCTTCCTACATCACTGAGCTCTGAGGGTGTCTGACAGCTGAACTGAAATTATCTATTGCTTGCTTTTACATCTTCCTTTTGTTTCTGTTTAGAGAGTGTTATCACATAAGAATGCCTACATGATAGTAGCAGCAGCTATATAGGAGAAATGGTGCTGTCCTTTCTACATTGCAGTTAGTATAAAGAAACAGTTGCCTCTGAATGAAGACCTGTTGGGAAGGAAAATCAAATACATGTAAGAAAATAAATGAGGTACATAAGAAAATGTAATGAGAAAGAGCTGAGGTAAAATTTGAGCCATCCTAAAAGTGTAATTAGAAATGACAGACTGTGACTTTTACATTGATCATTCTGTTAATCATTGATCCGTTGATCATTGAGTTGACTTGAATGCTTTTGTAACAATAATATATTGGTATGATTTTTGTTATAAACTTAGAACTATCTAGACTTATAAACTTATAAACTATCTAGACAACCCTAACCTCACTAGTCTCTACCTGAATTGCATCTGAACTACTGAATGTGATGTAGATTAACCACAGCAATATCAAAGAAGTGGGATATTTAATCTAAACTCAAGTAATTTTGTCATTCTACTCTCTAGCTCCCTTTGGTAAGTGAACAGTAGATAGCTCACTATGTAGTGAAGGGAGAGGTAGTCAGAAAGAGGAAGAATGACACAGGAAGCCAAACGTCTAGGTCCTGAGTTGGTTTTGCCTTTTTTTCTTTTTTTTTTTTTTTTTTTGACTGAGACATCAGTCATGTTTGATTTGACTGTTGAGACTCCCAGTTGTCCTGAAGACTGACAGCTGTGGGCTGTCATATATTTATAGGAGATAATCAGCACCTACAGCTTCCTGGAACATTAGAAGGGAAAAGGAGAATTTCAAGTAGCCGTTGGCAATCTCCTCCTAAACTAGGTTCATCCTCTTGGGTGAATTCAGCTAGTTCAGGCACTTTGGCACTTCTAAAGACTCAAGAATGTCCAATTTATTGTGAAAAAAATTGTCAGATAAATAATCTGTGTTAATTTACGTGGCATAAATTTTCCTCCATTAGAGTCCACCATTATGTATTTTTATTCCATCAGTAACACAGAATTGCATGTGTTGCTCTTTTAATTTAGCTGCATGTTGATTAATTGTACAGTTTAATTTTCTATTAAGATGTAAATGCCTATTTTAAAGCGACTTTACTTTAGATAAAAGCCAAGAAAGAGGAGTCCTGATATTTTATCTGTTCATCATAGATTAATGAATTTCTTCCCTCTAAGTATCTGTTAATGCTTTACATAAAATACAGAGTAGAAAAGAAAATGTTAAAGGAGAAGCCACTGCTCAAACATGCTCACACCCTTCAGGGAGTTACATACACATACCGCCCCAGACTTAAACGGCAAGGCCCAGAGTCCCTTTGCAGCAAGCAGCTCCATAGAGCTGTGGGTGCCTCTTGATTCCTTGCTCACACACACACTCTCAGGTGTGCTTCCTCCTTCTTCAGGCTCAACAGTAGGTTTCCTGCAGCAAGTCAGCTCAAGCTGGGTGCCTCCAGAGAGGGACCCAGAACATAGAAATCCATGGAAAATTATACCCTTATGACTTAGCACCCACCCCTCACATGCTCTTCATGTATCTTGAATGCATTTCTCAGTCCAATAGTGGGTTTTGTTTTGGGGTCTTCTAACATCTCACTGAGTTATTTCTCAAGTGTCCTGCAGGCAGGCCATTAACCCTTCATAACTTGTCAGGTTGCATCTTCCCCTGGTGGCTCTAGTTTCCTTATCTTCCAGTTTGTGATTCTGGCACACCTGGTCACTGGTAGAGCCTAGGAAATGAAAAAGCCCTAGACATAGGGTAAAGAGTACTTAGCAATAACTGAAACATAGTATTATTTATATTCTTCTCATTCTAAAGCCAAGACAGAGCACTATAGCACGTACTAGAAAAATAACATAGAATATTAACTATTTCAGCTGAAAGTATATCTAGATGTAACTTCACAGCTTGTAGCCTAAATCCAGCTACTCAGGCTAAGAAGACTAAATCCATGCTGTATTATAACTGTGTGTAGTTCATTCTACTTCAAATGTACTTATGCTAAAGAAGTGATATGTCTCAGCATGAAATGTAAACAAAGGGTCTTTGAAATATGACTTTGAAAAAAGTCCCTGAAAAAAAGCATCCTATCATCCTAGGGTCCTGCAAATTACTAATGTGGTTTCTTCAAAAAAAAGATTGTAATCTGATCAAAAAAGGTTAATGCCTGATACAAACCACATGGCCAGAATATTAAGACCTCCCTAATCTTCAGACAATAAGGCAAGGAAACTCATAAGCAGAGATCTTTTCGATCCCTTTCCCCTTTTCTTATTGTTTCTCATCTAAGTATGTGCTTTTTAGTTCCAGTTTGCTTCAGCATTTAGTTAATATGTTATTGGTGAAATGTGTTTATGCCAGTGTAGGACACAAGAGATGAAACCATAAATGTAATGGTGTCACTTACAAAATAAGTGGAAAAGTAATTATTCCCCTCAAATTTAGTTGGTAATTATCAGGGTTGATTATGCTGATAGCTCTGTAGGTTAAAACAATCCACTGTCACTTTTGAAATATTGTCTTGCATGTCTCATTCTAAGTAATCTTTAAGTTTTGGCATTTACTTCCTGTGAGGAAAATTCTGTGCTGGGATTAATCTCATCTTTTAGTGCTATTATGCACACTAAAGAGATCTTTATTGGAATGAAGCATCAGTGCTCTCTCAAAGCTGATTGTCTGAGTAAGGACATTATCACAGAATGAGTAAAGTTGCAAGGGACCACAGTGTGTCATCTGGCCCAACCTCCCTGCTCAAGCACGGTCATCTTAGAGTATATGTTAAAGGAGTGTGTCCAGATGGTTCTCCAATATCTTCTACAAGGGAGACTCCAACCCTTGTCTGGTCAATCTATTGCAGTGTGTGGTCACCCACCCGGTAAAGTTCTTCCTCATACACAAGTGGATAGGTAGTTCATTGATTTTTTTTTTCCATCAAGCATTTATAGTATATGAACTATAGCAACTTCTTGGCAATTTTCAGTACTGGGTTATTAGAGAAATCTGGTCATTTAAATTACCTTAAAATTAAGCATTTCCACAACTAATTCAGACCTCCTATATCTTAGCTGTGTCTCAAAATTGCTTTGGATTGATAAGGAGATGTTTTAATCCTTCACTTTGATTTAGCAGGCAGACATCAGGGAGGAGTGGGAGGTAAGGAGAAAAGAGGTAGAAAGAACAAAATTGTTAGCAACTGACGTTGTCTTGACAATTAATATGTGAACCTTAGCTGGGGACATCCTCAGAGGGTGGGTGATGTAAACCAAAGTCCTGCATAAGTTTCCAGCCTTCAAAACCTCTCACTTCTTAAATGTGTGTCTCTCTTGCAAATGGTGAAGGGTGAATCCTAAAGCATTTTATTAAAAATCTATCAAATGCAAGGGATAAGGCATCTTTGCAGAGACAATTTTCCCAAGGAGAGAATCAGCTGTCTGCTGGCAACAGGACATTTTCTCAAGTGAAATTTCTCACTTGTAGTGTGAATTACACTTGAACCATGTACTGGTTTTGGCTGGGATAGAACTAATTTTCTTCTTAGTAGATGGTACAGTGCTGTGTTTTGGATTTAGTATGAGAACAACGTTGATAACACACTGATGTTTTAATTATTCCTAAGTAGGGCTACCTTTAAACAAGGACTTTTCAGTTTCCCATGCTTGACAATGAGAATGTCCACCAAAGCATGTGAAGGAGCAGAGCCAGGATAGCTGATGCAAACGGGCCAAATGGATATTCCATACCACAGAACATGATGGTTTATACACAAACTGGAAGGAGTTAGCCAGGAGCTGCTGACCACTGCTTGGTAGTGGGCTTGGCATCAGTCCATTGGTGATGAACAATGACATTCTTTATTTCTCTTGGGTGTTATTTCTTTATTTCTTGCTCTTATTTTCATTTTATTATTATTATTTTATCTTGTTTCAATTTGTAAAGTGCTCTTATCTCAATCCACAACTTTTATCTTTTGTTGTGGCGCTGTGTCTGTTCTGCCTGCACCTGTAGCCCCGAGCGGCGGCGTGCTTTGGCAGCAGGAGAGGAGGGAGAGGGTCAGCCATTCCCCCCTGGCTCTGCGGTCTCAGTTACTGGTGTGGGGACAGACAGAGGTGACATGGGACTTGGGGGTGAACAGGATGGTTTTATTCAGTGAGCCCCAAGACCGCCCGGGGCAGGCGGACACAGATTTTTATACCTGAACTCGAGATGGGGGGGTAGTGCCGGGAGAGCACATATCTAGGGAATGTGGGCAGGGAGGGGGGCAGGGAAAGAGCGGAGGACAACCCGGAGGGGGAAGGGCAGGGAAAAACCTGGGAAGACTGACAGCTGGGTGGGGGAGGGGACTGGGGGGAGGCGGGGGGGAGAAAAACCCCACCTCAGCAACCTTTATTATAATTCTGCTCCTCATCCTACTGAAAGGGTCAAGAGTAAAGAGAGTGAGTGAGCATCTGTGTAGTACTTAAGTTGCCAGCTGGGGTTAAACCATAACCAGCCACTAATACACTTTATCAAATCAGGGAAAACTGTAAACCCTCTTCCCTCATTTCCACATCAGAAAGTCTATTGGTTTGATTTCTACTGATTTAACTCTGTGTTTTCTTTAAAACATTGGCAATAGACTATCCAAGTATTTTTTATCTCCCAACAAAAGCATTTTATTTGCCCTGTTGTCTTGCCTATTTTGAGATGATAACTTGGGGATGGAATTTACTTTAATTAGATGACAGGTGAATAAGTTTTTTGTGCAGTTTCTACATAGATACTGCACTCTAAGCTAAAGGATTTATCACTGTTTTCACATTAAGGTGAAAACATCTATGAGAGTCTCTTCTAAAAACATTGTCAGATCCATGCTGAGTGCCATATCATCTCCATAACTACAGGGTGGCATGGATAATAATGTATTTTGATAGGTTGGCTTCCAAAAAAATGGAAAATAAGCCTTAACTAGAAACAAGTATTTGGGCTTCCTTTATGTGTGCATTAGTTTAAAAAGGAATCACACATTAAAATACTTAATACATGTTTCAGTGAGCACCACCACACAGAAGAGTAAGAAGCAATTTACTGCAGTTTTTGTCTGGTATATCTCCTTTCCTCAAGCCCATCCATCTACTGATTTATTAGAAGAGATGCAGACCCTATTACAGAATTTCATGTCTACATTTCCAGGGTTTGAATTCCTATTATGCTCCAATGGATGATGATGACAGATTTTCATCATGCAGAAGAATAATTGTTCTCCTGCTGAGGAGAAGGTTCTCAAGTAGAAACTTCCATTTTTTATATACTTACCTGCACATATTATGCTTGACAAAGGCTTCATCAAATGTCTCAGGTGGATATAAATTAATTGTGGATATTTTTGACCATACTCAAAGATGTGCCTGACTGTGTGGATGTATAAGTGGGTGCATGCACAACAGGTACATTATAGATGCATCTATATTATTAAAACAGATCCTAAGATCGCAGGAGTAAGAATTGGTACATGCATTTCCAAAGATGTGGTATGGATTTTCTGTGTTGTAGTTTTACTTTTTTTTTTTTTCAGGCAGAATTTGTGAATATGGTACAGAAGTGCTTTGTTTTCTCATGAGAGCAGGGTTTTGAGCATCTGGGCCTCCAATGCCTGATCAGAAAACTTTTCTATTGCTAGTGTTTTTATCAATTATTACTGCTTATTGCTAATAATTCTGATTCATAGAATGCTTAAATCCACATTCCCACTTACCTAGCTACAATCATATCTTCAGAGAGGATATATAACAATTGTCTGAACATAATAGAAATGCCGTTAAAATCATTGTGTTATTGCTGAGGGAACTTATTTCTTATTGCAAGTAACTTCTTTCTGAGCTGCTGTGCAACACATACAGATTTAGTGTGAATGTAATTAAGGTTCAAACTTTGGAACCTGACATGACTAATATTTACATAAACCAAGTTTTCAGCTTATTTTAATTCCTGCCTTGTTTAATACAAGCTATTTTTAAAAGAGGAAAAAATATTTCTATTCTCTTAAGTTTGTTGTCAGAAACAATGCTTCATGCAGTACAGACAGTGCTCTTTGGACTTGTTGATCAGTGATACATTCTAGGCTGGTATACCATTTTCTTATCAGGCTGCTTTTCAGAGTCTGGCATGTTAGTAATAATGTAGATAGGATGAAAGTGGTTCTTTCCTGGATTCTTACTTGTTCTTTCTGGGAAAATTTGCTGCAGATAGCAATTACTTTGATTTTTAATAAAAAACAGAGTAAAATTTTAAGAAGCAAAAGATGCTGACAACATTTCAACAATTCCATACATGGAATCTATCTATTCTGATTTCTTTTTCTGCCAAAGGCTGGTTTAAAATTCTAGGCTTTTTTTCCCCTTGCACTATCAAAACAGATACTACTATAACTGAGTTTCACATGAACTGGTAATTTCTCTGGAGGTTTTTCAGCTATCTAATAACATTTATACAAATTCCAGTGGTGCTGATTTAAGACTTCTTCTCCACTTCTGTCTTTTAATGAAGAAAGAAATGCTTATCTGCTATTGACGGCAAGAATTGTGTGATCCACACCCCAGAACAGAGATGGTCCTGCAATTTACATCTTGTGGTTTTGTGAAAGAAGTCACTGGCATTGGAGCATCTAGTTAAACCCTGCAAAGTGCAATGGCATGTTAATTTTCATGGGAGTACTCAAGGAATGTTTAGGTGCAGAGACTAAGCTGTTTTACAAATTCATTGTAGGTCATGACTAAGCAGAGTGATGGAAAAAAAATTTGGAGTACAAATGTTGTGTAATGTATGGATGAAGAAATGAGTTTGATTTCCTGGAAGCCAGTCCAACACCTTTTGGTAGGAGCTGTTCATGTTCTGAAAAGCAATTAACTTGTTGCTGCTTTTTTTGTTAGTCTGGCTAAGCCACAAAAATGGTTGTACTTCACCTTTCAAATTGCAGTTGAAATTCTTTTTTTCTTTCACCTGGCAATACTGTGGATGTTTTCAGATTGTGGTGACAAAGTCTCCTTCTGTAAGTTTCTGCACTAATAAACAGTCACAGCATCACAGAAATGCAGAATAAAGTTGAAAGGGACCACAGTGGGTCATCTGGCCCAACCTCCCTGCTCAAATAGGGTCATTGTAGAGTACATAGCAAAGGATTGTGTCCAGATGGTTCTTCAGTATCTTCTGCAAGGCAGACTCCACACTCTCTCTGGTCAATCTATTGCAGTGTGTGGTCACCCACACAAAGAAGTTCTTCCTCATATGCTGGTGGAACTTCCTGTGCATCAGTTTCTGCCCATTACCTCTAGTCTTGCTGCTTGTCACCACCAAGAAAAGACTGGTTCTACTCTCTTCACACCTTCCCTTCAGATACTTATATAGACATTGATAATGTCCCCTCTCAGTTGTCTCATCTTGAGGCTTATGAGGCTCATGTCCCTCAGCCTATCCTTATAAGAGATGCTCCAGCCGCCTAATGATCTTTGTTGGCTTGGACTTGTGGTTATAAAGTTTGCCTTAGTGTTCTGTAACCCAATCCCCCTTGAGCAAGGGAAGGTCTTCCTTCCAACATTTGTTACCCTGATTCTCCTGGGTCAGAGATCCCTGAGGGCTGGGCTTTTCAGTGAGGTTAATTTGCCATTCCCTGTTACCAGGGTTCCCTCCTCCATTTACAAAGAGTCCCATGTTATCCTTTCTTTTCCCTTTGTTATGGATGTATTTGAAGAAGAATTCCTTGTTGCCCTTGGCATCCTTGGCCAGACTTAATTCCAAATGGGCCTTGGTTATTCTTGTCTTATTTCTACCTATTCTGAAAATCCCTCTATATCCCTTCTAAGTGGTTTGACCATGCTTCCACCTCCTGTGTGTCTCCTGTTTATACTTGAGTAATGATAGGAGTTCTTTATGTAGCTCTCTTGCTCCCTTTGCCTGATTTCTTGCTCATTGGGATGCATTGTTCTTGAGCCCAGAGGAAGTGATCCTGGAATATCAACCGGCTCTCTTAAACTCCTCTTTCCTGCAGAGTCTGTTCCCATATAATTCTTCCTGGGAGATCCCTGAAGAGACTAAAGTTTGTTGTCCTGAACCCCAAAGGGACAATTACCTGCTGCTCTGCTTCCTCTTTGCCCATTACTGAGCTACACAGTCTCATGGTCACTACAGCCAAGGCTTCTCCCAACTTTCACATCTCCAACAACTCCTTCCCTGTTTGCTTGTATAAAGTCAAGCAGCACATTGTTCCTTCTTGGATTCTCTATTACCTGTGTAGTAAAGTTGTCATCAATGCTTTCCAGGAACCACTTAGACTGTTTGTGTTTTGCTGTGTTGCTTCTCCAGTGGGTAGTTAAGAGTCTTCCACAAGAACCAACACCTATTTCTTTAAAGCTGCTTCTATCTGTCTGTAGAAGGTCTTATCTACTTTATCCTTCTACTCAAATGACCAGTAGCAAACACCCACAACAATGCCACTATTACTAATCTATTGGCAATGGAGAGGAGCAGGGAGACTGAGTGGTGGTCATCAGAATCCAAATTTATTGTGGACTACATATGCTTACATACTATTCTAGGAAGGCTAGTAATTTTTTACTACAATGATTGGGTTAATCATCATGTAAACAAACATACATTTCACAACATCTCTTACTTGTAGAGTTAACTCAATCTTCTTCCCAATCTGATCCAATTATCTTTTCCCATCAGTCAATCTGATATAATCTTCAAAGTTCTGTTTGTTCTTGCCAAGGCATCCTGATTATCAAATCTCTTACACTAATCAGGTCCAGAGCACTCTCTGTCCTGTGTGCCTCAGTACTAGTCTTGTGTTTTATTCTAATCCATGAGCTCTCGACTTTCTCATCATCCACCTCAAGAAAGGGCTTGATACAGTGCAAGTATTGCACATAGAGGGCAATTCCAGCATTGTGCCTCCCTAGTCGCTCTCTCCTAAACAGTGTGTAGGCCTTCATTTCAACATTCCAATTATGTGAGCTATCCTACCATACCTCCATTATCAAAATGATATCAAAGCTCTGTAACTGCACACAGATCTCTAGCTCCTCCTGTTTGTTCCCCATACTGCACATGTTGGTGTACAGACACTATATAAAAGTATTTGATTGTGTCAATATCCCAGTAGGTGTGCAAAGGGATGGCCCATAGTCCCTGTGCCAAATGTTGGTTATGTCTTTAGCTGCTTGTGCTTGATTAAGATAGTAATTTTTAAACTTCCTTTTGCTACTAGCATGGTTGCTATAGTTCTTCCCTTCCCACACCTTACATCTGTTGATCCTGGCTATGCCTCTGCAGCTCGCTGGCTATGTGTCCTCTGTACCCCAGTTCTTCAGACTGTGCTGTATTCTGCTCTTCTGTGACCGGGTACTCTCCCAGGAGGCGCCTCCCCAGGAGCTGTGTTTGCTTCTATGCACTCCCTGACATCCGCGGCCCATGCACTCGCTGCTTGGGTCCTGCTCTGCCGGCTGATTCTTGTATTTTCTTTTTTCGTGCTGTCTCACAGCTGGTCACAGCTGTAGTCTTTCGCTACTTTGTGTATTCAGTTTCTGCGTTTTGTGTCACTGCAGGCTGTGGCTTGCAGCAGGGTGTTCATCTATGATCAGATCTTCTTTTGCTGCAAGCTGTTCACTTGCAACTTTGCGTATTCTGTTCTCGAGTCCTGTCTTGGCTTGGCCCGTGTCGTTTTTTGCAGCAGGCTTGGCCATCACCTCCCACGATCACATCAAGTTCACCAGATACCGGAATAAACTGAGTGAGACTCCATATGTTTATGCAGGTGGTAGTTGTTTTTTACCCAGGAAAAGATTGTTTTCTTAACGAACTATTCATACCAAGATTGTTTTCACTTGGGAACTTGCAAAGTGCTTGCAAGTTAGTTAGGAACTTGCAAAGCACTTGCAAGTGCTTAGAAGAAGTGTCAGGCTAGCTACTGATCTAACAGAGCAGGCCTGATTTTATGAGGCCTTTCTTTAATACTTTTTCTACTTGACTGCAACAGCATAGCACTTCAATAGGCCTGTGATTATCATCTGGATTGACATAGTTTGAGAGTGAATGAGGGCCTTTCTTGGTAATACAAATGGTAAAATTCTATTTGCTAAATAAATGAGGCAAATTATGTAAACAAAGTCATGGCTACCTTTTTCAGATGCAGACTTTGTGATGTATATATGTAACTGCCCATTCTTAATTTGGAAAATTATTTTGTTATAATAAGAGGAGACCTTATAGACCTTCACCCAGCTCTTCTTCCAGCTGTTTGTTGAAAGGATGTAATTATAAGAGCATGTTTCTTCAAACTACCATATGCACACTTATTCATCAGAAGCTTACAATTTAAATTAGGCATAGGCTAGCCAGGCATCAGGTTTTACAAGCAAGTTTGTCTCCTTGGAAGGATTTCAACTTCAGGAGTGAATGTAGAAACATTGAGGAAAGCATGAACTCAATAGGAAACAAAAAAATACCTATTATTTCTGCTTTGAACTAAAATTTGATTAGAACTAATATTATTAATGTTTATAAATGACAAGCATTTTCAGTGGATTAAGAAATGGAACCCACATTTTGGTCAGAAGTACAAAGAGACGTCTTCCAAATGCTGCTAGATTAGTATCAAGGGTCAAGAAAGACACCAAATGACATTTATTTAACTATATTTCTAGGCATTAATCTTTTGCAAAAAAAAGATGTCTAATGAACAGGCCCTCCTGGCTTTTCACCATCTTGTTAATCCTCCTTCAGACCCCTTCTAATGGCTTTATTTTTTTTTTACATTGTGGTGCTTAAAACTGAATCACTTGTCACCATGTGTAGCTGAAGTATATGTGCAAATTAGGTTTTACTGAACAAGCAAACTTCTTATAGATACTATAGGGACAACATAGAGTATCAGGACAAAGATATTATTTGAATGTTTTCCTGTAATGGAGGAAAGCTTGATTAACACAAAAAATCTGTTTGTAGTCAAAGAAGTGAAGGAAGAAATGAGTGGGCAGTACTGGGAAAACAAAAGGGCATTATAGGGCTGTTCAGCTTTGTTTCATGATATGTAAAACAGTCCAGGTTGCAATTAAGACTGCTGAGTGGTTTATAGAAAATCACCTTGATGACTTAAGCAGTTTCCCACCTTATATCTATATCACATAAGGAGTACCAAGCTATGATGGTTTTCTTAGATGAGGAAATGAAGGGTTCAGTGCATCTTATATATTTTTGTACTGTGTTTTTAAAAGTCTTTAAGAGTACTCTCTGATGCAAAGAAAAACAAAGAACTCTTAGCTGGCTAATCCATAAAGACTTAATGTGCTCAGTCTGCTCCAATTGTTTACAACTTGTTAGCTAATATCTATATATTTTCATTCTGTTATTTGAAAATGATTGACCCTTGACAAATTATATCTGTAGAATTACCAGATCTTTTCAGTCTGTGTTGCACATGGATTTCAACACAGGATGTTAAGGAGACACTGGCACATTTTTTTCTGGAAAAGGCCAGAAACTTCTATTTCCAATAATACCTTTTGTAGAAATGTAATGACAACCGCCTTTTCACAAAGTGAAAGAATGACAAAGTAAATAAATGAATGTTGATTAAAAACTATTAAGGCTAGGAGTTATTAATTTTAAAAAACTGGTATTGTCAAAGTGGAGATTTTAGAAGAAGTGTGCTTCTTCAGGTCCAAATGCAGTTCTATGACTGTATCAGAGACCACATGGCAGTTTTCTCTCACAACATGTATGCATGGTGAGAAAGCTTCCAGGGAATGATCTTTTCAGAAATGTTTTCATTATACATTTACAGTCATCAGTGAAACTAATGGCTGTGAATGAAGAATCCATGAAGTTGATTTACTTCTTGTCCGTTAAATAATGCTCCTTCATACTGATTGTTTCTAAGCCATGCTAGAGCATGCTTTGTAGACAGCACACAGCCAGTTTTATAGTGTATGAATACAGCTTGGTGGCTACTCAGAATCTCTAATTGATTAAAATGATCCTCAGTGATACTGTTAAAAACAGGACCACACTCCCAGTACTAAAAGTGATTTCAGCATTTATTGTAATAAAAAAGAAAGGCCTAAAGCATGAGGTCTCGCAGGCTGAGCAGGAGCGTTCCCATCAAGGATGCTGCAGTGCCAGTGCTGGGTCTTCTGAGCAGAGGTGTCCCCAGTGTTTCAGGTGAAGCGTCACAGGTTCAGTGCGTCAGAAGCTGTCTTTTTATCCTGTTTTTTGTCCATTTGGATTGGTTTCTCTTTGGATCCTTCATTTGCATGAAGGTTTAAGGTGCGTGATTGGCCCTGTCCAGGCTGGCTCGTTTCGCTGGGGGCAGTGCACTTTACTTAGGTGTAATATGGTACATAGAGTACCGTATTTCTGACAACTACCCCTTTATACCCCTTTTACCATAACCAAACTAACAGTACATGCTTAACAACTATCAACTGCGGCGTTCAGGATCTGCGTCCCGCCAGAGATGCCAGGGGCGGGGGGATGGCGGTCTGCCGGAGTCGGATAGCCAAAGCGAGGCTTCTACCCTGGCGGGATTGACGCTTCAGGCTACGTTGTTTCCCAGAGGGTTTATTCGGGGAACAGCGAAGTCGGAGGTGCGGGGACACACCCTCCCTGGAAGGGAGGAGGCTTTGAGCGCCCCGTCCCACGGGCGGGGCAAGGAATACAACAGGGACGGGGTCGGAGGGTCGGGGTACAAACCAGCCAATAATGGACCGATACAGGGGAGGAGTAGGGGTGACCGACAGGGTGAGGACCGATGGGGACAGGGGGGAAGGGATAGCTTACATTGGGGAACCAATAGAGGCATAAAAAGCAAGGAACATTCCAGAGCAAAGGGATAGCTCAAACGATGATGGACATGAACAGGGATAAATGATTGGCATCAAGGGAGGCGGGAAAATTATACAGAAGTGGTCTCCCAGGGCATCCCAGGTGGACTAATCCCAGAACCCCCTCCCACAATCAACTATTTTACAATAGTTTCTAACCTATTTTTAACAATACCAGTTCAACTTGTGTCACAGAACACATAAAGAGTCTTGGAAAAATTTGGTCATATTATGCCAGAATCCTGTCCAAATTATACAGGTATAACAAAAAGGGAAAAACAACCCAGACAACTGAGTAGATTATAAAATACACTGACTGTATAGGTCTTCAAAGGATCAAACAGCTCCTCAGTTTAAACTTAGTGCCCTGAATGGAAATATGTGCTTGTTTATATTTGCAGTGGTTCTGTTTTTCAAACAGAAACATTATATATGAATCATTGAAGAGAATAATAAGCTACAGACCCTGCTAAAGTTGTGTTTGCCTTTTCTGGAAAAAAATATATTTGAAAAAGATATTGCCATTTCGGTGGCATGAACCTGACTTGAGATGATATCTCTCCTTTGCTTTGTTTGATATGTTTAACATTGCAGTTCTCCTATTTGATAGTTTGCATATAATCAATACTGTAATGAAGAGAGGCTTATGCCTTTATTAGTGTTCAGCTCTTTATTAAAAGATTAATTGGGCAGGGGGCTCAACACGGAGCTCGCCCCTGCTGTTGCAGCTTTCCTGGTAGCCAAAAGGAGAGAAAGCGTGCAGAGTCATTCCTGAAGTCTTCGTGGCACCCTGTAGCCAGAGGTGAAGAGGTGTGCAGTCTGTATCTGAAGTCCCGATCAGCAGACCGTCCTCTCTCCTTTCCTGCTGGCACCCTGGTACCCGACGGCTGAGGGGATGTGCAGAGCCTGTTGACGAAGCCCAGCAGCAGCAGCTATCCCCTCTCCTAGTAGCACCAGGAAGTGTTACGCCTTTGCTCCTGCTTCCCACAGCCCAGTCCAGTCCGGTGCTCTGGAGGCTATGGTGACAGATCAGACATAGACGGGGGATGTGGTTCCCTTTTCCCCAGCCAGCGCACCCATCCAGCCCCCTCCACTGTGCCCAGCCTTTCATTTAGGGGTGTTTTCATCCCCCAAAACCCCCTCCCATGATTCCAGTGGTCCAGTGGTCCCTCTATTTTGCATCCCAGTCCTAGAATGGTAGTGTGGGTGGAGGGTGTAGGTGATTCCCAGGAGCAATTAACTAATTAGCATTTCAATGTCAGTACTTAGCTCAATTCAGTAGTGTCCCCATGGGAACCAGGAAGGTCCTTTTGTTCATAACAAATACCAGGCTTGCAGATTTGCGTGTGCACAAAATCATACTGTAAAAAGCCAGTGTCCACAAAGAGGACACAGGAGTCCTGCGACTTTATTTGAGTAAAGGAGAGAGTCTACTAGGCAATAGCCCCATGGGGTCTTTCTGGAATTTTTGGAGGATGAAGCCTCCTCTTATCCTAAACTCCCAGCTGCATGTTGCCCTCTTCCTTTGCCCATTGGCTGAGGTACTAGGAAGTTACAGACTTCCTGAACTGCCTACTACGTGTTCCCCCTTGAACATGTACCACTCCCTCATCATGCACTTTTTGACCATTAAAATTAGCTTTAAGCCCACCCTGGGCAGAGAAGTTAATATTCATAAATCTATTAACCCTGTGTATTTTCCCCCAAAGTTCAGAAGTTCAGAGTGTGCTTGGTTCTTGGGGGGCTTAATGTTCATAAAGATCCCCACACCTATTTTTCCAGAACCTGATTGGTCCTTTCAGATCTAATAATTTGTGAAGACATTAGCACCCTAATGTCTTCACTCTAGTGTCTCACATATTAGATGCTTTATTTCTCAGTTTTCAGTTAATCCAGTATAGATCCTGAGTTAATTATCTCAGAGAGATAATCAGTGAAAGAAAAGTGGCTTTCAAGGTGGCGTCCTTTGCAACTAATACAAGACCTTGCCATTGTCCCAGTTACAGGAGCATCGTACCCTGTTTATGTAATTTCTGATTAACTGTTTAATGATGGAGCATTTGCAGTAGCTGCCTAGTGCACACCCAAAACCTCAGGCTACAAGCTGGATGTCAACTGAGATAAGTAAAAAGAGGTAAATCCTTTGAGGCAGAGAAATGTTTCTTTTTCTTCACACAAATGACTTAGCTGTGATGACTAAGGACTCCCTTCTTGGGAAGTACTAGCACATTCACACCCAGCCTGAGGGGTCATCGCTGCTCGTGGGTGTTTCTATCCAGTCTAGGCACAGAAGAACAAAGAAAACTAAGTCCCTGTGAATAAAACAGATCAAACCCAGAAAAAATTGAAATATACCCCAAAACTTGATTAAAACCAAATGAAGTTAAGACGCTGACACCAAAAAAAAAAAAAAAAAAAAAAAGAATACCAAAAAAAAACCCAAAGGATGTAGTTTATTTGACAGTAAAAATGGCAAAGAGAAAGAAGAAAGAGAAAATAAATAAATAAATAAATAAACAAATAAATACATTGGAAAAGAGGTGTGGGCACGGGGAAAGGGAGAGTAACAGGGATTAGGTAGAAAATATCATCCTTCTGTGGATCCCAACAATGTCTCATTGATTTTCTCCATCTGGTTTTCTTGGTGAGGAACCCTTACCAAAAAGTATTGAATCCAAAGGATTAACATATATTTGGAATGGCCAGGTGCCTCCCCTGGGGAGGGCAAGTTTGACATGGTCCCTTACAACACTGTGGATCTTTTGCATCATATGGCCTCACGTGTAGTGCTCTGGTTCAGGGTCAGGGGACCCTTTGGTGGGGTCAATGGCCCCTTTAATGGACCATGACATACCCTCTGCTGTCCCTCATGTGGATATCCCATAGATGCAGCTTTCCTGGGGTGGGGGCCCTGAGCTGGTCTGCATAGTAGAGGATGAGTGTTAACTGCTTTTGTCCAGAGGCTGTGCCACACACCCAAAACCTCTCCTCCTCCCTGCTTTGATGTGGGGCTCTGTGTGAGCTTAAGAGTAAATAAACCTGATACTGTGGTCTCCACCCTGAGGGTGCTAGGCTTAATCCTCTTGTGAATATAGTCTTCTCTTCTAGCCCAGACCTGAGTCACTTTATCTCATCTCTGTCAACTTGCAGACCAGCCCATGAAATGTGTCATGGTCTTCCATGCATCTTTTGTTATACAGTTTTTCTTTAACAGGTAAAAGTCCTTTATAAAGATGTTTAAGCCATAAACATTTCAGTCTCCAACCATGGGCCATAAGGGACTCAAGCATAGCTAGGCATCTGCAATAACTTAGACTGTCAAAGACTCCCAAAATGTCTAATGACTCACAGTGTTACATCACCCATTGTGAAACTCCCCACCCTTGGGGACAGTACTGAGCATTTCCACCTGAACCCAAGCATATATAATCTATGGGCTCAGGGACTTCTTTATGTATCACCACTTTGTAGGCACCACTTTATGTATCCAGTGGAGGACGAGAACTTCAACAGGACTGTGACTACCTCTTTCAAGAAGACTGTGACCATTACTTCAGGACTGTAAGCAGTGAAACAGAGATTTTTGGAGTTCACTTAAATTAACAAAATGAGTTAAGCATTCATATTCTAGTTTGCCGAGTTATGTGTTGAATTTTAACCTTTTACTTAAGAAACCCTTGCTATAAGTATAAAAGGGCATAAGAAAATTCAAATTTCTGAAGCTTATTGCACAAAGAACAATGCCTCAGAATGCAAAGAACCCAGATAAAGAAGCTTTCCTGTCTTCAAGCCTATCAAGACTGACAGACGCACATAGATAAGCACCAAAGGACCGAAAGCACATGCACAGAGAGGAAGAGTTCAAAAGTTCAACCATGAAGAAGACCATGATATTCAGCCTCAAGAGACCACCACAGACCCCTGCAGGACCACCACAACAAACCACATGTGCCCAGCAGGGCATGGACCTATTTAGCATGAGAGGTGAGGACAGGCGGGGCCAGGGATTGAATGTGCATGGCAAAGTTGTGCAATGTACTGCATATGGAACACCTTTCTAAATAAAAGTGTGGGTCAGAAAGAAGCTCTGGGCACAAGTTTTTGGAGAGATATCTCACTTGTGTCGGGCGCTGACAATACATACCCGCTTCATAACTACTCCAGGTTGTGAAGTCTATTTATTCCACATATCGCTTCAGCACCATTTCATAGGACTATGACCATCACTCTACCAAAGAGGGTGCCAGGTTATACTCTGCCTTTGTGCATTAAAATCAGTTTTCTCTGTATCACTGTATCTGTTGTAGTCTCTTTAGTAAATTTTAACTCTGACCTGTAAACTCTCTTGAGATAGCTGAGTGTTGTTCATTTCTCCCGCAGGTTTACTTTTAAACGAGTACAACATTAAACTGTTCTAGGCTGTATAAGTAATATGAACAGTTTCCAGCCCTCAATAGGATTGGCAGTCTAAGCAAAACCGATTTAAATCAGCAAGTTACAGCTGAAAACTGAGAAATAAATGAGAGGAATTACAAGAAGTATTTATTTTCACATACTTACTATGAGCTCAGTCACAGCCTGTTTAGTATTATTTGGGAGAGTTGTTTTCACTGTAGTGTTTGGCTTGAAGAGCTTAGTTGATTTTGCCAATAGGTCTTGTTAAGGGTGGAATTAATCTTGCTTAATTTGTCTGCCAAGGGAGATTTAGTGGAAGGTGACTCTTCTACAAGTGACTGTAGGCTGAGCTTAAGTAGAAAACTTTGGAGAAGAGAGTAAACACATATTTAGGTGGCTTGTGTTAGGTGATTACAGAATCAAAGAAACAATTAAGTTGGAAAATAAATCTGAGATTTAGTGTAGTTGACATGGTGATATTCATAGGTTAGACTCGATGATGACTCTACCACTCCATGGGCAATACATTCCAATACAGCCTTTCTGTGAAGAAATTCTTCCTAATTTCCAACCTAAACCTCCCCTGGTGCAGCTCAAGACTATGTCCTCTTGTCCAGTTGCTGGTTGCCTGGTAGAAGACACTGACCCCCACGTGGCTACTTCCTTTCAAGGTACTTGTAGAGAATGCTAAGATCACTCCTGAGCCTCTTCTCCAAACTAAACAACCACAGCTCCCTCAGCTGCTCTTCATAGGACTCATGTTCCAGACCCTTTACGAGCTTCACTACCTTTCTCTGGACCCTCTCCAGCACCTAAATTTTCTTCCTAAATTGAGGGGCCTAGAACTGGACACAGGATTCAAGGTACAGCCTCACCAGTGCCAAGTACAGGGGAAGAATAACTTCCCCAGTTGTGCTAACCACACTATTCCTCATACAGGATAGATTGATTGCTATTGGCCTATTTGGTCATCTGGACTTCATGCTGGCTCATGTTCAGCCTGCTGTTGGCCAGTAACCTCAGGTTCTTTCCCACTGGGCCGATTTTCAGCCACTGTGCCACCAGATGCATTTATTGTGGGGTATTGTGGCCAAAATGTAGGACCTGGCACTTGGTCTTATTGAACTTTTATGCTGTTGATCTCAGCCCATTTATCCAGCTTGTTCGGGTCCCTCTGCAAAGCCTTCCTACCTTCCAGCAGATTGATATTTTAACCCAGATTGGTGTAATCTGTGAATTTGCTAATTGTAGCCTCAATTCCCTCATCCAGAATATTAATTATTAAACATGAGTGGGCCAAACTCTTATTCCTGGGGGACACCACTAGTGACCAGATGCCAACTGGATGCAGCACCATCCACCGCCACTCTCTGGACTCAACGGTCTAGCCAGATCTTATCTCAGTGAAGGGTGCACCCATCCAAGCTGTGGGCTGCCAGTTTTTCCAGGATTATTTCATGGGAGATTGTGTTGAAGGCTTTGCTGAAGTTCAGGTAGACAACATCCACAGCCTTCTCCTCATCTACCATGCAGGACACCTGGTCATAAAAGGGGATCAAGTTGGTCAGGCAAGGCCTACTTCTCCTAAATCCATGCTGGCTGGGTCTGATCCCCAGGCTGTCCTGTAGGTACTGTGTGATCATACTCAAGATTATCAGTTCCATAACTATGCCAGGCACCAAAGTCACGCTAACGGGCCTGTAGATTCCTGGATCCTCCTTTTGTCCCTTCTTGTGGATGGGTATCTCACTTGATAAAATTCTAGTCATCTGTGACCTCCCTGGGTAGCCAGGACTGATGATAATGATGATGAAGAGCAGCTTAGTGAGCTCCTCTACCAACTCCCTCATCACCCTAGGATGGATCCCATATGGTCCCACAGACTTGTGAGCACTGAAGTGGCTCATCAGGTCATTAACTGCTTCCTCCTGGAATATGTGGGATTTATTCTGTTCCCTATCTGGGTCTACCAGATTAGGAGATCAGTTGTCCTGAGGGTAGCTAGTCTTACTGTTGAAGACTGAGGCAAAGAAGGTGTTAAGTACCGCATCCTTCCTCATCTTTGGTGACTATATTCCTCTCTGCATACAACAAAGAACAGAGGTTTTCCTTGCCCCCCTTCTTTTGCCATTAATATATTTATAAAACCACTTTTTATTGTCATTTACTTTTTATATCATTCAGAAGTGGCCAGATTAAGATCTAATTGAGTAATTTTCTTTTTGCATGACCTAAGGACATTCTTAAACACTTCCTGAGCTGCCTGTTCTTTTTTCCAAAAATTATACACCCTCTTTCTTACCCTTAGTTTCTGTAAAAGCTCCCTGCTCAGTCAGTCCAGTCTTATTCCCACCTGACTCACCATCTGGCATCTAGGGAAGGCCTGCTCTTGCTTCTGAAGATTTCTTTCTTAAAGCATGTCCAGTCTTCCTGAGCCTTCTTGTTTTTAATGGCTGCTTCCCAGGGGCCTTTCCAAATCAGTGTCCTGAATAGGTCAAAGTCCACCCTCTGGAAGTCCAGGTTTTGTTGATGCCACTCCTTACATCACCAAGTATTGAAAACTCTATCCTTTCATGGTCTCTCTGCCCAAGGCAACCTTCAAACAAATCTCCCATCAGACCTTGTCTGTTTGTAAAAAGAAGGTCTAGTAGGGTCCCACCTTCAGTAGGCTCACTTAGCTGCGACAGGAAGTTGCCTTCTACACACTGGCAAGTAGGTGAAGAGATGATCTAGTTTTGTGAGTACTGTATTTCAAGATAATAAATACAAAGGAAGAGTGCATTGCAGGGTAGCTCCATATTCCATATATTAGACAGTGATTCTCTCACTGCATTGAGCAATCAAGTCATTTATAGCCTTTGGCTTGATGAATTGGGACTTTCAGCTCTGGTCCATTATCATTTTTTCCGCTGTTTATCTACCTTGATGCTATTTAACTGTGATTGCTCCTGTGCTGTTGAAGGCTCCTGTGCTGTTTGCAGAGTACTGAAAAGTTACAAATATGCATGCACCCATGCCACAGACCTATTGCAAAGGCATGGGTGCATGCATATTTGTAAATTTTCAGTACTCTGCTATGATTCAGAACAGTCTCACAGCAGCTGAAACAAGACACAATGTTGTTTTTAAACATTTTCTCCCACCTCAGCTGCAGTCTGTTTTTAGTTTATTACTTCTGACTACACTGGAGTACATTAATAATTCTCTTAATATAATCATATTGGTTTAAAAGGACCTTCTGTCCTGGGGGAAAAAAATCTTTTTTGGGACAGCCCTGTGAAAGGAAAGAAGGAAGATAAGTTCAAGGAAACTGGCTGGGTGCTTAAGTTACTCAGTTGACATACAAGAAAATCAAGTTCAAATATCTTCATTAGGTTGCCATTTCACCAGTGAGCTTTTCTAGTTCTGGTACAAAAATTGTTACATCAAGTGTGTATCAGTCTGAAATACAGACTATGAATATTCTTCAGGTGTACACAGTTTAATATCTTCTGGAATGCAGTGCAAATAACTGGCATATAATGGAAGTAATAAGCATAAAACCTACCTAGATACCCATTTGTGCTGGCAGAAATAATGGAATCGATTTTGTGAGGATTTTTTCAAATCATTAGCTAGCAAATCCTTTTTGTTGTTGGCTCTACGCTTTCCCAGACACCTAGTCACAGACAGAATCACATAATAGAATCACATAATAGAATCACAGAATGGCCTGGGTGTGAAGGGACCTTAAAGATCATCTACCCCTCTGCCATGGCTGGGGACACCTTCCGCTAGAATGGGTTACTCAAAGCTTCATTAAACCTGGCCTTGAACACTTCCATGGAGGAGAATCCACAGCTTCTTTGGGCAACCTGTTCCGGTATCTCACCACTCTGACAGCGGAGAGTTTCCTCCTAACCTCTAATCCTCCTCTTTTAGTTTAAAACTATTCTTCCTTGTCCTATCACTATCAAGATATACTGAAGAGTGCCTGGCCAGGCTTTTGCCATATAGTGATACCAATAAATAGGAAAAAACCAGTCTGCTTTGGTTGGCATTAGAGCTGTATATATCTTGCAAGAGTATATGTATTGCGAGTAATTCATAGGTTAAAGAACTCTTAATTTGTGTCTTGCCTTTTGTCCCTTTTTGTCTGGGAATGTTCATTGCAAACAGAATTTGTGGAAGGACAAGCTTTTCTTAGTGTGCAAAGATAGTCAGAAAGCAAGTGGATAATGAGACAATATTTAAAAGATTGAAATAGTGGGCCACTTGCCCTGTGAATACAGCATTTTGTGGTAACTCTGTAAATACAAAGAGTAAAGCAGCTGGAAGGGGATTCTACTGCCTGGTGGTAAAACAGACCCACAAGCAACAAAAAAAAAAAAAAAATTAAGAAACCCAACAAAAACAACCAAACCTAAACCTCCCCCCCATATTTGTCCTGATTTAGGGCAAATCTTGGAGAAAACCTCCAAAGGGGTTTCCTCTAGAAAGCAAATTCAAGTGGCTTCTCCCCATACTGGTTCGGGAAAAGATTTCCTTGGAGAAAAGTAGAAAAAAACTGTTTATTTAACAGACAAACATTCACCAGCACAAAAATTAAACAATATTAAACAACAAAAGGTCTTGCTGCTCTGAAGAGATGACAAACTCAGAAAATTCCCTTTGTGGGCTGTAGCTCAGCTCACTCAGTCTATCAGTTCCTCCATCACTAGGAAATGCCCAGGCCAGGCCCTGCTGGTGCTCTTCTGGTTTTTCAGTTCACAGCAGCTTTAAACAGTTCCAAGAAAAAGAAGAACCACAGTCCAGGGAACTTCTCTGCCTCAGCTAGCTAAAAACTAACTATAAAGCAAAGGAAAGCTTTCTCTCACTGTCAGTGCTGCAGACAACACAGTCCAGCAGCAGGATGCGGGGAAGCAAGTGCAGTTTCTGATAACAAGCTCTGTGCTTCTTCTTTCCCTCTCTTTGCTCTCGGAACCAGTCTTAAAAGTGCAAAACTTATTTCTGGGATAAACAGACGAATGGGGTTACAAGCATCATAAAGTCATCCCAGGACATCCCCCCCCAAAAGAAATCCGAACAAAAAACCACCAACCCCTCCTTTCAAAAAACAGAGAAAACTTTATTTCAAGATGAGAGAAATCAGGGTAGTTATTTCTGTGTCTAAAAGTGCTGTAAGAAAGCCAAATTAATGCAGAAGTGAATGAGAAACATCAAGATTATATTGAACGGACATTAATTTTACATTAAGGCATACAGAACTGCAGTGTGAGATTGAAACAATACAGTTTTTTAAATCCTTTAAAGGTGATGATGGAGTATACTCTTTTATTAAAAAAAAATCTGTCAGAGTAAGACTAACTTTTTGTATTTTATTTCCCTTTTCAGTATACAGGATTATTAGAGAAAATGAGCTTCTCTTCAGTAACTGTGCATGTAATAATTTGTTGTCATTCAGATATGAATTTGATTCAGCTCAGTGATTTTTAAAGAACATGTGAGTGAATTCCAAAGGGAAATATATTTCTCCAGATGGATCTAAAAAATGTGGGGTTTTTTTCAGTTGGAGAAAGGTGAAATAATTGATGAGAAAAAAGGTTTCAAAAATCACAAATGATCCTACACTATTTTGTTTTAACTGTAGAGCCTGCAAATGTATTCATTAAAGCCTTTTGAAAGAAAGAAACAGTCTCAGGGTTGAATATCTCATGTATCTCATTATCCAGTGCTGGTTGGTAGAAGGATGAAATGAAGAGAGCAAACTGAGGCCAAGGGAAGAAGAGGTTTTTAGGCAAGATGAAAAGGAAAAGTGATGTGTTTTAATGTTTAAATAGTTTTTCTCATAGGTAGTAGATTTCTGGATGTTTTAGATGAATTCGCAGTCATTACGGCTTGATGGATTATTTTACAAAGTATTTGGAAATTTCAAAGCTAATAACTCCA
The DNA here is from genome assembly GCA_003676055.1 of Chloebia gouldiae. Lineage (NCBI taxonomy): Eukaryota > Metazoa > Chordata > Aves > Passeriformes > Passeridae > Chloebia > Chloebia gouldiae. The sequence continues at coordinate 17,601,096 of QUSF01000013.1, forward strand.
GAAAATTACCACTGAAATAACTTTTTATGATTCTAATATACTGTGGCTTTGAGTGAGACTGAATTTGTCTCATTCGGGCTCCCTGCCACCTTAATACTTGAGTATTCCCATCTCTGCATAAAGGAGCTTCATGCAGAGTGGGGCATTTTGCAAACACGGCGGAATGGCAGAACCTGGCTTTTGCCTTTTACGTGCTCTGGTTTCTGTTTAGTGTTTTGATGTGTGATTTTGTTAGGTGCTCATTGCTTCCAATCCAAACTGTGTCACAACATGGTCTTTGGGAGGAGAAGGAGATTAAGTTATTCAACCTATTTTTGGTATGAACTGTCATTAGATGCTTGTAATCAGATTGCATCTACTTTGAAATGAGGATTATGAAGAAGAATTTTGCACAGCGAAAGGTTGATAGGTATGCAGATATTCTAGCAATTTTCTGCTTTGGGGTGTATCATGAAATATTTCCCTGACTAACAGTCTCAATGTGTTGGAGAGAGGTGACTACTAAAATAGAAGACAAATATTTTAGTGATATTTTTTGTTGTACTGATCTGGACAAAATACCATACAAAATTGCAGTATTAATGACCCATGCAATAACAAATAGAGTCTGGAGGGAGATGTAGTATATTTTAATGGAGAAAAAGGTGACTGAAAATTAAGAATCCTTTGGAAAATCAAGTCTACTGTCAGGTACATTGCTCTCCTCTTACTCTTCATCCATCAATTACAGCTGCAAAAACATTGCTTCCACAATCCAGAATAATCAGCTGGTAGAGGGGTAAAAAGACCACTTCTTTTTGGCATGGAAGAAGTTACTAGGTAGAGCAGCAGGGCTTGGAGCTGCTGATTATTTTCTTCATCTCACGTTCTTAATGTTGGGAATGTCACTCTTTGTGACGTACTTGAGTCTGCCATGTCCTTTTCTGCTCATGGTTCTGAGATCAAGTTAGACATACAGTGTCATATAACAGATGTACACCTGAAGAAGTGGTCTTTGAAAACATTTCAGCCCTCTCTGAGGGACATGGATTCTTTATCTCAGAACACTGTTTTTTTACAGGACTGGTCACATATTGTAAGGAACCCCTCCAAATAAAGCTGTTTGGGGAAAATATATGCATGTTTGAAAGGACTGGATAGAGGTCTAGGATCCAGGAAAAGCTCATCTGTCACCTATGAAATGAACTTCATCCACTCTTCTTGTCTTCTCCTCAAAATTGGAGAAAAGTTGTTGGTGGGTAATCTCAGTGTTTGCTTGTAGAGAATGATCTATTGGGAGCCATGTATTGCATAGATGTGCATGTGCAATTTTCACACATCCACTTTATAGAACTTCTCAGCTAAGTTTGGAGTTTTTTCTCAAACCCTGAAATTTTAAAACTTTTAAATATTTCAAAAGCAAAAAATAGTTTAAAATATAAGTTTTCATAAATGTGCTAGACAAGATGAAGTTTTTTTAAACTTTCATGCATTTTGTGGGCAGAAATTATGAGCATTTTGAGGAGACAAAGGGAAAAACAAATAAATAACCTTTTTCTCAAGTCAGTTTTACAAAATATGCATGTGACTAATTTTAGTATTGGTTGTAGTATCTTTGCTCAACATCCAATTTGTGCTCTGTTGGGCTAGAGATGTTTAAAAATGACCTTTTAAAGCCTGTCCAGCTTGTCTAGCACTGTCACAGCTGGACAAGGCACTGACATGTCTCAGGAAAAGGGCAAGGATGGAAAAAGGGTGATAGAAGTGGCTGCATGTATACAGTTTTCAGGCCACTCAGCAAGCCTGTCCTGTATATATATGTTGCAGTTTCATTTTAATGCTCAGTGAGGTGAAATTTGGAGACACACCATACCTCACAGTCTTCTTTAGAGTTTTGCAACATAAAGCCTCAGTTGAGATGGACATGACATGACACTGTAGTTCATGCAGGAACAGCAATTTTTTATTGAGTGCAGTTCCTTTTTATATGGTTTTCAAAAACCTGCGTGGTTGGTCCCGATTGTCTGAATTTGGTTACCACCCAGCTCACTGGCGAATAGCTGCCTGTGTCCATGCCTGCCAGGGATTGGCTGGCATTATTTGAATTGAAATCTCCTGGCTTTCCAATGCCTTTCTATTAGGGCTGCTTACGTCTTTTCTCTCACGGTCTATATTGGTCAAGTTCTAATCAGGGTTATCTATGACAGTGAGGCCTCCAGGCCAGCTGTTACCTACCACAACTTAACTGTAGATGAAATCTGTAGGCATAATAAGAATGGTTTATGGCATGAATATCCATTATAAGAGTTTTATATGTGTGGCTATATGCCACTGACTACCTTTGAAGAGATATTTTTAATAGATTCAGCCATTGACCTATACTAGGATAGAGGTGTTTCTTTTAATTTTTGACAACTAGAGAAAGTCAATTCTAGTGCAATGCAAAAACAAACTCTGTGAGTGAGGGCATCTTTTATACCAACAAGTATATTTTATAATGAGTTGTAAAGGGAAATCTCACATCTTATGCAACAAAATAGTTCTTATATGCTTAGGAGATAAAAGGTGATGCTTAGAATATATATCAAAAGAGCCAATATTGCTTTGGTAATAAGAATCCCTGTGAACTAATATCACACAGATCCACATGAATTTTTTTTATATATTTATTGCAAATCTCTTAGTGCTGATATCTTGCATATGACTATTTGTCTTTTTAGAAGTTTTCTGAAGCAGCAACTGAGCATGTAAACAACAATTTACATTGGAAATAATCCTTCTATACTGCAGAGGTTGACTACTCTAAAAAAAGCTTTGTTTGTTGTTCCTGAAAAATTTATTTCGGAACAGAGTGATAAAAAAGCAAATATTGCATTTAAAAATTATTCTCTTCCCATCAATGGGCAATGTTTAAGCTGTTGCCTATAGCTGGAATACAAAAGTTCAAGGACAGATCAAAGCTATTGATGACCTCATAGCCATATTTTATATATCTCATGTGGAGTTTGCACCATTTAAAAATTACTTCTAAATTATCTTGAAGTTCATTAATAAACATGTCTTCTAATCCTACAACTTCTCTTGAGATTTCAATCTTCTACATTTAGTATCCTTAGTTATTAATAACAGGGTAAGGGTAGGGCTAGATAAGTTTTGTGGGTTTATCAATTTTTCAATTAAAAAATGAATTTTGGGCTAAATGTATTTTAACAAAAAATGTCTGTTTGCTATGGAAATTAGGAAACAAACCATTCAAACCAAATAAGCATAAAACCTCAAAAGAAAAAACTTAATTCAAATGTTCTTTTGAGTTGATAGCCAAGATATTCCAGGTTGGAATCAGTTTTCAGTATTACTAGAGTCGCTGTTTGTTGTTTCCAACTTAACAGTGCCTGGGGGTCCCAATTAAAATCAGGGATGTGCAGTGCCAAAACTGTGACAATATCTACCAATGTGTACTGTTCATTTCCTGATGATTTTACAATGCAGATTCTTCCCACAAAACTAGCTTTCCAGCTTTCATCCTCTTTCCTTTTGCACCATTAAAAATTCAGGCTTTTAAAAGCCTGTATGCCATAAATATTGAATATACTTGTCCTAAGCAGAGCTTAAAAAAACCCACAAATGAACAAACTTTAAAAAGTCTTATGCAGAAAACAATGTCTGGAAGTTCCCTTTACTTTGTGTGAAGGTAGAGACTTCTACAAGTCTTACTTGATAATGAATCCAGCTTAGATAAAGTTGCACTGCCATCAATTCATTTCATTATCCACAGGTCAATTGCACTTGCACTAAAACTTGCTGCAGGCATAGTTAGGAAGCAATTAATTCTGTGATGAATGGCAATTGCACTTAAAAATTGAATAGACAGTGCTAGAAGTATTGACATTTAATTTTTGCTTTAAGTGCAGAACTCTTTAATGAAAAAAACCTCTGAGAGGCTAAAAATAATTGCCTTTGCTTTGCATAGCATTTTCTTATCCTTGCTATAAATCAGATTCAGAGGACAAAAAGATCATAGGGTTTCCAAAGCTTATTCTTGAAAATACCAGACTTTGAGATTCTAAAATGCGGCTCACATGAAATGGTGTTAAATAAGCATCTTAATTTTTGATATTACTGCAAAATAACTGCTTGTCTCTACTCACTGTCTTTAAGGGTCATGTACACAGAAAGCATAGTTGTAAGATACATCATAAAATAAATAGTTTATTTTCAAAGTTTTCTTTACAGATAAATAAAACACATAATTTTGTGGGTGTGTATGTATGTAGAGTCAGTTGAACAAGATACAAAGATAACAGCCACATCATCTGGGTTTCACTGCTCTATCCTAAAAGCTGTTCTTGAGTCATGGCAAGACCTTAAAGATAATATTAACAGAACCCTAATACTTGTAACCTAAATATTTGTGCATATAAATTAACTTCCTTTAATCATTAGCTTTTAGTGCTTTTAGCAATAGAGTATGTATTGATGTATGCAGTTTGTATTAAGGCGCTACAGCTGAAAAACATTGCTGGTAGTACATTTCACCTAGAAGCTTTAAAGAATACCACAAACCCCATGTGGCTGACCCCCCCTGTGGTGGTTTTGCATGGGAGGCATTCACAGCAGTGATGCAAAACTTCCAGCCACTGGAAAGCTGTACATGCCCCTGTGAAAAACACACATTAAAGACAACAGAAACTCCAGAACTGCCTCTTTTCCCTTCTGGCCAGCAAAGAGGTAACAGGGGTTGGGCTAGGCAGCACCTGCCACAGGGCCAGGCCCCTTCTCCAGAGATGCCCACAGGCCCTCACCATTGGCTGCCGGGCAGGGGACAGGAGACCGCAGATGCCAGGCTGGGCCATTGCTGGGCCATTGCTGCGATTCCTATCACCTTGCTGCTTGTTAAGCCCTGCCCCCCTTCCTCTAGCCCGGGGCCCAGCCGGGTCTGCTGTGGCCCAAGAGCAGCCTCAGGCTGGGGCTGGCTCGGCCAAGATTTTATCACTATTGAGATTCACCCACATCCACCCAACAGGGGAGAGGAGAAGCTATCAGCCCCACTATCCCAGAAGTTCCTACCAAAGTTACTGAGCCCAGCCAGGGCCAGGTGACCATCTGCAGGCCCCAGGCAAGATATTAACTCTTCCAGTGCTTTAATCTCCGCACAAGTGAGAGAAAGGAACAAATGTAGACAATATAGAGGAGCAACATGAAGACACCCAGGTTAGTGAAGAAGTCAAGTCTCAAATGGGAGGGATGAGGAGATGCCTTTAGTTTTAAGCTGAAATCCTCTTGTAAAGATATGGAGGACTGTTTTTTTTCCTTAAAATGCATGAAAGTATGGGGTGATGAAAGTGTTCAGATTGTAGGTATTGAGCAAAGATCTCTGTTATGTGTATTTTATCTAATTTGTGCTTATAAGAAAGAGATAGATAAAATATGTTATGTTGGTGAGAAATATTCTTATAAGGTTTTTAAGCATGCAAGCCAGAGTCGGGAAATTGGTTCACCTTATTTCGAAACCACCGATGACAGGAGGGAGGAGGACCTCATTTGCAAACGAATGAAAGTAGCTTGCCAGGAGATGGTCCCTCTCCAAGTTGATCCGAGGAACTGCCAAGCCATGAATACTAGATAAATATTAAGATTGAGATAGCCAGAGCCATCAGGAAGACACATCTCAATGCAGAGTTCCAGTAACTCGATGATGGGCATACATCCCCGGTTTTGTTCAGCTTGAAGTGGAGAAAAGAAACTATTCTGAAAGGAAAAAAAGAAACCTTGCCTCAAGCAGAATAAACTGTATAAGAACTGCTTGGACAGGACGGTCGAGGTGAACATAGGAGACCCTGTGCTGTAGAGGTCGGATCTGTGTCTCACCCAGCACTGATCCTGGGCTCAGCACTGTCCTTTTGATTGTGCCTGTCTTAGACCTAATCTAATAAAAATCTATTTTATTAATTATTAATTCTGCTCGATAATTTTTACTTATAACAGTCTCCATGCTAAAGTAAGCAGATGTTAAAGTAGCTGTGATCCTATGAGAAGTTTGAACAGAGAAGGAGAGAAGAGTGATGAAGATCCTGTGCCCCCAGGAAGATGATGATGTCAGAGATAGATAATGAGAACCTTTGCCTTTGAACAACTCATCTTTAAAACAGTACCCCATAAGTTGACATGGCCTATAAACACTGCTTTGGGAAAAGCTTGTGGAAAATGGGAGGGATTTCACTATAGCAGGTTTCCCCAGGCAGCTGCTATTTGTGGAAATTGAAAGCCATGAGAGAACTGTCATCTTGTGGAGAGGTTTCCATAACTGTAACAAGAGGGACTTCTCTCCCTAAGTGAACTGAAGAAAGACTATTCTAGAGATGGTAAACTAACTGAAATTTTAGGTTTTGTTTCTTGACATTTTCAGTGGGAAAGAAAAGGTTGTAGGGGGAGAAGTGTCCTGAAGGTTTTGTTCTGATTCTTATTACTCTTTCTTTTACTTACTGTTAATAATTTTTTCTTTATACCCTTTTAAAGTTTTAGCCTGCTTTGCCTTTCTACTAATCCTATATCACAACAGGAAATGGTTAATACATTCTAGTGAGTGCACTAGTGATTAGCCAGCACTGAACCCACCATACTCATTGGTGTGTTGGCCAGGAAATCTCACACTGGTGAACCAAAACCACTATACTCCCAGTATTTGTTTTATCAGAAACTGATAGTACAGTGTCATTGTGAAGTCAGGAAGACTGCTGTATGGAAGAGACACATGCCTTTACCTCATTCATATTATGAGACAGGAGACTCAACAATGAACAAGTCCTGGTTGATAGTGGTAGTCAGTTATAGTCTAATTATTAAGCATGTTCTGTCAGACTAGCTTTGTAGAATTTATAGGAACCACCATAAAAACAGAGAAGAGCATATTTTTATTAACTGAAAGGCTCATACTATCCATTCTGTGTGAATTCACATTGCAACTTTGAAAGCAGTTGGGTCCTGGACTTCCATGCAAAAGACATTCTGGTGTCATTCTGATGGTATTTCCTATGGTATGCATCGGTCTGGTAGCATGTAAGATTTTGTTGCTCTTTTAGTCTGACTTTATCCTTCTCACTAGACCCACATAGTCTGTTTTATTTCTCTGTGTTCTGCTCTTGACTTTTGGAGCGGGGACTGTTGTGATCATTAGCAAAACCAAGACCAGCACAAAGATACTGGAAAAGATTGGTAGTAGCATCACCTTTCATTTGCTCCTTCAAATATTACCTGTCACATCCACCACAAGAAAAGCATGTCTTCAGCCATAGAAATATTTCTGTAACTTTTCAGTCACCTACTTTAACTTCATTTATGAATAGTGTTTCATTATATATATATATATATATATATATATGAAGGAAAAATTCTCCTTTCTGATATTGTTAAATCCCCAAGATTTGTAGTGTAATGTATAGCTGCGGCTCAGAGCACTTCTTATTAATAACTGTCAATTAAGAGTTTATGATTTGTTCAGAAACATGGGTTCTGTAAAATCATTCCTGAAGAATATATGCATAACTCTTTGGAGATAAATGTTCATAAACAGACTGATAAGTAGCTTTGACACTATTATTGATTATAAATTCACACATCTGCTGGAACTTGCAAAATAATTGATTTGGTTTGTCCAGCCCCAGAACCTACAGTGGTGTGGCTATGAGAGGAATATCTGAGAAAGACAAGTGCCTACTTGGTGGGGGATGGGGGGGGGGGGATGGGAATCTTAAAAGCTAAAGCAAAATGTCGAAATATAATTTAGAGTTCTAATGCTAAAAAGCAGTGGCTGGTGTTATAAAAGACCCTCATGGTTGCTGAAGACCTTAAAAGTAGAAAATCTACCAGACAGCTGGTCTCATTTGAATACTGGCCACGAAAGGGTGATTTTGGATGGAAAGGGCTTTAGGCATAGATAGCATGAAGGTCCCTAACTACAGGTTTCAAAAAGTCTTTGTGTCAGAATGGGACAAAGGGGAGGCCTCTGCTGCCTTGAATGTCACATTTCCATGGTAGGGTCTCTGATGTGTTAGTTGATGTGACTGTCTTAGAGGTGTGCTTGAGGGTCAGCTTTCTTCGCCAATGCCCCTTTACCTCTCCTGTATCTCTCAAGCTGTCTGGCTGGTGTTCTTAGTCTTCTCTGCACCTGTACAGAGAATTATATCCTCTCTGGAAAAAGACAGAGTTTCTACCCTTCATCAGCTTTGGCAGCATATGCAGAGCAATTCCTTAAGGATGTATTGTAAGCTTAGTGTCTGCTTGTTCCACTGCATGCTTACTGGAGTGAAGAGACCAGGTATAAAAACTGCATCTAATTTTTGGGTTTCATACAGATGGCTGATAAATTCAAATTTCCATCTCCCACACACCCTGGGCAGCAGGTTTACAGGTGAACAGAAAGGGAAGTATAGATAAGAACAGCTACAAATGGTTGTTGCCCTGTCCAGAAGGAGTGCTGTAGTAACTTTGGCTGTGATCTTCCTTGTTGCTGCAGACAGTTAGACAGAGCATTGTTACAATTAATCTGGTGCTCTTACTCAGCAGTGCTGATGTTGCTGCTTTAATTAGTGAAGAAAATTTGCACTCACTTGCAAGCTGGTGTGTAGGTTTTTCTTTTATTCAGTAATGTGTTTGGAAATGTGTCTCTTAGTTCCTCCTTCCCTAGTAGAAGAAGAAGAGTTGAGAATTTTCACTGCTAGGACCACTCAGTATACCCTAAACACAGAGGAGCTTAAAACTGTTAATTATACCCAATATTAGTGGTGGCATTTAAATTGGGGAATCTGTTCGGCATTTAGTAGTTGAACTGCACTTAACGTGAATATGTATTGCTAGGACTGTGACAGGTGAGCATAGAGGTACACCTGGACTCTATTTTTGTCCTGAAGGATTAGTGAAGAGTTCACTTGCATAACAGTAAGCAGAAGTGAATATGAATACACAATTCATGGTTTATATATGCAACCATGGCACATTTTCACATCAGCAGATCTTGATTCCAGAGTGGCTAGAAGCTAAATATGAAATAATTTTTCTTATGTCCATTTGGCAGATATGGTTTACCTGGGCAACAGCAAGAGAAAAATAGTATGTCACTTGGCATTCCTATGCAGTCATGATTTTAGGTATTTAGTCCTGAGATACAGCATACAGCACAGATCATATCCTGAAGAAGAAGAATCAGGAATGAAAAAATGAATGGTTATTGTCTAAGGTTTATGAAGAACTGTTAGAAAACATCAAAGCAAGTGTTCCATGTGAACTCAATCAGATTTAAGTTGGCAGAAACCAACTGACAACCCATAATTTACACAGCTCCCTCACCCATCCACACTTAGAAAAATGCTACTTAAAATAGCTGAAGGTAGCTGACAGAGCTGAGAGTGACTAGCTTCAGTCAGTCAAGAAGAAATTGGTGTATTGTTCCAGATCCTTTGCTTTTATAAATCAACAATATAGCTAAGTAACCTTCCGTGGAGTTTAGCTATTTTACGTTGGCTGAGAATTCAGTTGCAGAAGTTTTGCATTATACTAATCATGCATTAGGCACTGCCTTATTCCAGCTTTTTGGTGGAAACAGGTTTTAGACTTTCCATTTTGAGAGTGAAAAACATTGCAGATTGCTAGGAAAAGGGAATCAGATGCTATCAGGAATAGTATACCACCAGGAGACTTGAAATAGTGGAGGGAGTTGTCTCTCCCAGAGGCATTTTTGTTTAGTGGCTGAACTAGTATGTTCTGGCAACACACAAGATGAGCCCTCCTGGCCACATCTCAAACCCATGAACCAAGAGAGGATTCAGGACTGAGCACTGCCTTTTTTCCCAACCAATAAATAATGATTCACATTTACTAGCTTTAATCAAGTAAATTGAAAAATTGCTATTAATCTAGTCAAGTGGGTGTAGTTTGACTGATTTACACAGACTATGGTGGTAAACCTTTGAATTAATAGTTGCCTGTGTAGCTGCATAGCTTTTTTTCTACCGTGTGCCATTAATTTCTTATTTTACTGTTGTGCTTTTATTCTAGTCATCCATTTCAACTGGCAAATACTGAGTCATGGGGAGAGTTTCTGATTCATTTAATGGATATAAAAACAATGCTACTGCAATCATCATCAGATATAATAAATATTTATCAAAGTCATATCAGTATATGTTGTCAGCTAAGGTAAAAGTCAAGCATGCTGGCTAACAGAAGTATTGCCTTTAAATTTCCCCCATAAAACATGCAATCACTTAAGTTCAATGAACAAAAAATCTCATGAGAGCCATAAAATAATATCTACAAATAAAGTATCAGTTCCAAAACTTTCTCTGTGGTTTCTTCTGCAAGAAAATGTCTTCATTCATGGACGTCAAAATTATTTGCTATGCATATGCCAATAGGTGGATGGTGTAAACTATGAATAAATATGGTGTTTTGGTTTGAAAGACAGGTGTCTGCTAAGGAAGGCAGAAGCCTCCCTTGGAATGGAAAATGTAAACCCCTTCCATCCAAATAATTATAATTTTGAAATTAAGGAGCCTTTGGGCAACGATATGAGAATAGGAATAACAATTCTTTACTAGTATGTATAGTAAAGCAAATAACAATAATTAGGGCATTAATAACAAACAGAACCACAGCTGCAGGCACCCTCTCCTTTGGTGCAGTTACAGCCACAGCCGGCAGGGGTGCTGGTGGCTCCCAGCGGGCAGGGCAGGTGCAATGCCCCCTGCGAATGCAGGGGGCGCTGTGGTGTGAGCTGGGGGAGCAGGTGGTCATGGCGATTCAGCTGGAGACAGCAAGGGATAGAAGAGAAGCTTTGCTTCACAAACCCCTGGGGCACTTGATCTTAGTGGCCCAACAGGACTGTCATAAGCAAGCTGGGATGGCAGGACATTTCAGCAGGCAGGGGGTGTGGGCCTACAGTGCAGTGAAAAACTTGGAGCGGTGCTGAAGAAGCAGTGGGGGCGGGGCAGTGGCAGCCCAGCTCCCAGCAGGGCAGAGAGAGATGAGCTCAGGATCCTGGGCACCCAAGCAGATGGTGATAGGTCCCTTTTTTTTGGTGGGGTAGGTGTTAATAAGGTCTCAGTTCAGTGGCTACTCTCACAAGCAGAGGCTCACCTATGGCAGAAGCAGGTGACAGCAGCAAATTCCCTTTCCCAAGCAGCAGCTCTGACTGTCCTCCTGCAAAGATGAGAGAGACAGAGCCAGCAGCGGCCCCAGCCCCATCTTTTATCACCCCAGTGGTATCTCTGCCTTTCAGAGAGAAACTCCCAGATAAGAGAAGTGCAACCACATGCCCTTCTCCCCTGAGCTTTGCCACTTCTTTTGTTTTTCTTAAGTACCCGTCGTTAGTGTTTCCTAGAAACTTATGGGGGAAAATTCTCTTAAGTAAAAAGGAACAAAAGGAAACCTAACCCCCAACACATGGCATTGCAGGAAGGGCACAGACCAGGAGTGTTGTGCTGAGCAGATGTCTTTGGGAAGGTTAGAACCACAGCCCACCATTCTCTCCTTGGCATTAGCCTTTTGTGCCCAGAATATTTCCATCAGAGCTCATCCTTCTGAGACATAGGTATAAACACATGCAGCTTGGAAAGCTAGTTGGGCATCAGTCATGCTTGCTGAAGAGTAGACCTGCTGAACAGGTTGGTGAAAGCTTGCACTGTTGTGATGGTCTTTTTGTTGCCTGCTGTATACCTAAAATGTTACCGTGTATGTGTGTCTTCAGCCTGTCTCCAGTTCTACAAAGTACATGTGATAGCTGGCTTGTTGTTTGGGTTGACTTTACCGCAAATAATAGAAGTAGTTACAGTTGGGGAAATAACAATAGCTGTGCTTATAATAAACAGCATCACTGCAAATATATTATATGCTTTCTAGTATGGCTTCTGCCTAGAGACCCAAGAGGGAAAAGGCCTACCTAGGTTCATAGTGGCAGGCTCATGTCACCTTAGGTACACAATTTTCATTCCTTAATTTGATTCTCTATCTTTCTAAGTTTTTCTTTCAAACAAGAATGTATGTCTATTAGCCATGCAGTGAGTTAACAACACTGATAAGCAAACAGCTTAATAGATAATGCTTTCTGGAACTATGAAAAATTTTGCCCCCATGGAAAAAAAATAGTTCTGAACATGGGCTTAGTCCTTCTGTATGCTTAATTATCATGCAAAGCAATATATGCTGTTATAAACTCGTTTGTCTATATTGTATTGAGGAAAAAAAGGATATTGAAAAGCCTCTGAATAATCTTAGCATATACTATGCATTACACATTTAAATGTGTATTGCAGCAGGATTTAATACATGCTTTCCCCTCTTTTCTCAACTTCTGGGATGTGATGTAGCAAAAGAGACAGATTTATTCAAACAAATTATTTGTAAATTACACATTATAGTATATCCTGCAAATTAACTTGCATTTCCTTTGATGAGATGTTTATATTATGTTTTGTCAATATTATGACCTATCCTTCCATGCTTTATTCAGACTAGATGATTTTACACTCGTCTCTTAGCATATTTTGTTACAGTGAATGTTTCTCATATTTATTTCTTATTATCTTCTGAGGAACAAATATGCTTTTGGACTATTCACTATAGGTTACAACATCAAAAGATCAAAAATACTTTTGCTGAGTTGAATTTTTGATGTGTAGTAGATATAATTTGCACCATTTCTAGTATGATATACGTGATATTGAATATTTGTTGGAGTATAAACGTTTGTATTAGGAGTCTCCCCCCCCCTCCCCCCCTTGCAGGCGAAACCTGGTGTGTGTTGAAACCCGATTTACACATAAAAGGATGTGGCTTGGTCAGGAGATGGGCCATGTCTGGAGAGATACAGGGATGCCCAGGCACCAATCACCTCGTGAACAACCCGAGATGGATATCATGGAAATCCTCGGGCAGATACATGTGAATGCAGCGTTTCTGTAAATTTCATCAAGGGATTCAACAACTCCGGACACTGAATTGTTCTTCCTCATCACTAAAAAAAGCAAGTCTTATTAACCTATGGACTCTGAATGGAAGAAAAGACTGACTGCCAAAATCTTGGCCTCAGAAGGAATTTTTCCTATAAAAACTGCTTGTGCCAGGATGGAGGTGTGTGGGCATAGAGGAAAACCTCTGCTGAGGCTGACTTCTTTGTTGCACACCCAGTGCCGACCCCAGGCTCGGTATTGTTCTTTCCTTGTGGCTGGCTAGATAGAATTTGATTGCAAAATAAAAGTTTTATTTTTTCATTTTAATTTGACTGGACAAATTTTCATTCATAACAAATTTGTTACATTTTATGAATCCTCCTTTCTCACATAAATAGTGTTATGATTACAGATCTGTTTCTCTACCTTTGCTGTTGCTGACCTCTTTTTAATTGTCCATAGCAAAAAAATTCACAGAGGATGTGAAAGATTAAAGAATGTGTGAAATATGCCGATCACATGTTTTAAAATTTTAAACGTTTAATAGTAATAAAATGGTTATAAAAATAGTAAGACAAATTAGAGCAATAAGAATTTAGACAGAGTTAGGACAATAAAAGACAATAAAAAACAAAGAATTATGAATGTTCAGATACTTTCCTCTTGAAAGTATGGCTCACTAACAAAGGATTAACCCTTAAATGCAATAGCCTGTTGCATATTCATGTATCTCATACATAATGCATACATCCCTTTCAAACTAGGGATTTCTCTGGTTATTGTCAACTTTCCTCCTTAATCTTGTTGACACCTCAAAGAGAGAAGGAGGTGTAATAAAGTTTGTGCTTTCTGATAAGGAGGCCTCTTACCTCTGTGTGAAGAATTTGTTGATTATCTCATATCTTTCTTGAGTTAGTTAAAAAGTATCTTACATGGCATAGTTTCTATTTTAATGTTATATTATAAACTAAAACTATATTTAACACACTACTTAAAGAGAATTAATACAGCATAACTTTCTAATATAACACATAATAATATTCATTTTAATATTTGCGAAAAGACAATCATAAAATATGCATTTTTCACATATGAATAAATGTTGTGCAGCTGTGAACATTTCATGCTCAGAAGACTCCTAAAGCTTGCTATTTAGACAAATGATATTCTGAAAGAAATCACTTCTTTTTGCCAACACTTCTGGGAGGTACCAAATAGCACTCTGATGCTGCTGGGGTCAGCCTTTATGGTGACATATGCCTGCAAATTATTCCGGTCTCAGAATTATTAGGCACAGAACTAGTGTTTCCTACTGTTATAAATGAAAATTTGTCCAGCCAAATTAAAAATGAAAAACATAAAATATTTATTTTACAACCAAATTCTATCTAGGCAGCCACAAGGAAAGAACAGAGCCAAGCCCGGGGTCGGCTCTGGGTGTGAAACAAAGAAGTCAGCCTCAGCAGAGGTTTTCCTCTATGCCCACACACCTCCATCCTGGCACAAGCGGTTTTTATAGGGAAAATTCTGCCTGAGGCCAAGATTTCAGCAGTCATTCAGAGTTTTCTTCCATTCAGAGTCCATATATTAATAAGATTTTCTTTCTTGGTGATGAGAAAGAACAATTCAGTGTCCAGAGTTGTTGAATCCCCTGATGACATTTACGGGAAGGCTGCATTCACATGTATCTGCCCGAGGATTTCCATGATAGCCATGCCGAGTTGTTTACGCGGTGATCAGCCCCCAGGGTTCCCAGATCTCTTCAGACATGGCCCATCTCCTGGTTGGGTTCTAATACACATCAGGTCTCGCCTTCGAGGGTGGGGGGGCTTCTAATACAAACGAGCATAATCTAACAAGTATCCAATATAACATATTTCATACAAGGAATGGCGTGAATTATGTTTACTACGCATAACACTACGTGTTCAGATCATGCAATTAGCTTGCTTATGTGAAATGGAATTGCAACATAGCAAGCGAGAGGCAGAGGCTAGGTGTAGCTTGTTCAGCCAACTTTCATTTTGACAGGAAGTAGCAGCTATGCTGATGGTAGTTGCCACAAATACAAGCAGAAGCTCCTCTCACTGTGTTGGTCTATGTGTCTCAGACTCACAGAAGAATTTTGATAAAAAAGGATATTTGTAAGCCATGCATTCCAAACTCATGGCCATATCTCCTACTCCCCCAAATGTTATATCATCCACAAATTCAGGAAGGATTGTTGCATCTGATAATCTAAATCACTGATAATGATCTTGAATAGCATTACCACCAACATCACACTCTTGATGTCTTGGGTTTAGCCGTGCCTAAGCTGTATTCAGAATGGACTAATTTCTCTTACCTCTTGAGTGAATTTAAAGCCTGTTTTGGGAGAAGTGTTTCATTGCAGATGAACTTGCCTATTTACCAAATTTAAAGGTAGCTCATGCTGTAGCATGAAAACACACAGAGAGAAAGCAGGAGTTTGATGCACAGGAACTAGAAAAGCATAGTATTTTCCTGAGAAAGGCTGGAATTTTTATGAGCAATACTCACATTTTTTCTCCTTCTGAACTGCTTTTTTCTTCATCTCCCTTTGAATATCACTTAGCTAAATGGGGAAGGGAGAGGATCTAAGGGATCCTCTTTTAATACTGCTGTCAGTATTAAAGGAGAGGATTCCAGTTTGTGGAAGTTGTAGCTGAATGACTCTGAGGTGCAAAAAGAGGAAAATGGAAAGAGAAATGTGGGATGCAATCTCTGAAATACAATCTCTGTCAGTGGATCCTAAGTCTTGCCTGAGGGAAGGTCCTACACTCAGCCTCATGTTTGTGGAGTTCTAGGCTTAAAGGGATTTCTGGCAGAAAAGCCGCTGAACATGTTTTGATCTTTGCTTGCCTCCATGTTGCTAGTGTGGTTGTAGTAAAGTTATCTGTGATCACTTAAAAATTGCAGCAAAATTTAGCCTTAGATGAAATAAAAGTCTGAAACCAGTAATAAGTATTTGGCAAACTATGAAGAAAAGGCAATCCTTCCAGGTCTCCAACTAAAATCAGCAGGAGGAGAGACAGGAGTTCCTACAGAGAATGCTTTGAAGAGCTACAGAATCACAGAATGGGTAAGGCTGGAAAAGGGCAACAGTAGGTCATCTCGTCCAACCTCCCTACTTAAGCATGGTTATCCTAAAGCACATTGGATGGAATTGCATACAGACAGTTCTTGAATATTTCCAGTGAGAAAGACTCCCCAGCCTCTCTGGGCAAGCTATTCCAGTGCATGGTCACCAGCACTTTTCATATTCAAGGGGAACTTCCTGTGCATTAGTTTCTGCCTGTTGCCTTTTCTCCTATTACTTGGCATCACCAATAAGAGCTTTGATCTTATGCCTTGGGAGGCTGATCTGGAACAGAGGCTAAACAGAGTTAAAGGAATAAAGTAGGTATTTATTAAGAGGCCTTCAAAGGATACACCTTGGGCAGTACAAGAGCCCGGCCATGGCTCTACCCAAGATGGACCCAAGACAGACACAATATGGATGACTGGTCACTAGTTTTCACACTTTTTTGTCCATTAACATATTGGAATCAATTGTCCAATTACAGCTTCAGGTTAGGAAGTCACATCCTCCTGGTCCATTCTCTTCAACTCACCATTATTTACACTTTTTGGGCCTGAAACTGCAACGGAGTCCTTGGTTCTCAAGCTGGAAAAGGATTGTTTTGTCTAACTAATCTGTGAAGAGAACTAACTCTTCATATGAAGTTTGGAGTTACACATTAATGCAGTACAGAATCTGAAAAATATGAAAGCTAAAACTTAAGGCATCAGTTCCATTCTCTTGACACCCTCCCTTCAGATACTTTTTTGTATTAATGAGGTCCCCTCTCAGTCATCTCTTCTCAACTCTGAACAGGCCCAGCTCTCTCACCTTATTGTTTTAAGAGAGATGCTCCAGTCCCTTAATCATCTTTGTTGCCTGCCACTGGACCCACTTCAGAATCCTTATGTGTCTTGTTCTGAGGAGCCCAGAACTGGACACAGCACTTCAGTTGCAGCTTCACCAGGGCGGAGTTGAGAGGCAGGATCACCTCCCTCAACCTGCGGGCAATGCTCTTCCTAATGTATCTCAGGATGCCATTGGCCTTCTTGTCCACAAGGGCACACTGCTAGTTCCTTGACAGTTTTTTTCCACCAAGAGATACATTAAATTTCTCCTCCTTGCTCCTGTTTGTCTGTAGGAGGAACCTTCTCCTTCCTTCTTGATTATGAATAGTTATGCTCATTATGTCAAAGGTAGCTTTTGTGACTCTACCCTCAGGCCTTATGATCTACAGTTACCACAGGTCTGTTATTGGACTGTCTGGGTTGCAGCACGAGAAGGCATGGGCTCCGTGTTCCTTCAGTGGATCCCCTCTTTGTCAAAACACGTTGATTTTTGCTTTTCTCTGAGCTGTTTGCCTCTACTTTAATGTTTAATAACGGAAAGCTGATGCGTAAAAAAGAGCAGCTGTATCATTATTATTGTGCAAAGCCCCATTCATTTCCATGTTCATCTTAAAGAACATCTTAATTTCCTGTTGCACTTTTGCTTCCATTGCTCATTAGAGTGTTTTATAGTCAGTTCTTGGTAACATGTACCCTGGGCATACCTATCTCTTTTTGCATGGGAAGGGTCCACAAACTAAATCCTCTATTGAAGAGGAGGGTCACAGCAAGATGTAGGTGATGCCAAACATAGGGACAGTTGGGAGCCTTGAAAATGAGTTTGGAACATTTCAGGTCCTTTTTCCATAGCTGTTCTTGTTCCATTCAAAGCTCTGGTAGGAAAAGATGGTAGGAATTGCTTCAAATTTGTTTTACCTACCACTTCTAAATTTAAATAGCAAAAATGGCACATACCTGATGCTGGAAAATTCTCAAATATTTGTATGTTCTGATGGATGTGTGGAGAGAGTAAGGGAAGAAATGAAGTGGTTGTACCTCTTCAAGTATTTATTGGGAAATTTTCAAGTAAAAGACATCTGAAGGCTAAGAGTGGAAGAGAAGATGGGTTAACCTCAATATATTTAATTTGGTAAAGGTCTGGTGTAAATATAAAAGGAAAAAACACTAATGTCTGTATTTCTGGCAAGGTGTACTGAATTCCTGACACAAAAAACTTGTTGCCTCCTTATGGAGACAAGAAAGTTATCTCAGCTCTGCTACTCCCTTTGAGAGAGACTTTAATTATGCATGTGATGGAATGGGGACCAATTCAAGGTGCTTGCTAAAGGCTTGCCATGCTCTGTAGTCTTCCCATGTCCTTTAGAGAAAAGTGTAAATCCACAAAACCACATTTGGCTCCTCAAACTCTTCTCAGTTTATTTAGGAGTGTGTTTTTGCTGCTAAACTGCCTACAAGAAATGACAGTTCTGACTTGCCGTTCACATTAATTTGTTTCACCACAAGCTCTCTGGTTTCTAGGAGTTTATTTTACTGGTATAATAAACCCTCTGCACCAGAACTGTAAGTAGGAACTTCAGATTTGAAATTATATGTTCTCGCAGGATTTCTGAAACCTCTGTGGGAGCTGGGGCCAGATGGGCAACTGAAGAATGATCCCAGGGGATGGCAGAATCTCTGCTTCATTGTTGTCAGAAAGTGTATCTCTACTCATGTGTTACCCTCCTACTTTTTCTCTTTATGGCACCAATAAGGCTGAGGCAGGTTTAAGGTCATTGTATTTCAGCTTATCCATTAGATATAAAGTGACAAACACATTACTTTTGAATGACTTTCTGCATAATTCTAAAAATGTGGTTTTGCATTTCTTCTGGTTATCTTTTTATTCTTGTTAATTTTAAGAATATATTGAGTCTACATATATATTTTTTATTATACAACTAATGTTTATAACTTGACATTAATTTGTTGTATCCTTTGACTAGATTTAAATTTTCAGAATTTTTTACAACATAAAGGTTAGTGTCCTGAGCAATTGCTTGCATACTAACAGACTGTTTTATTAAAATCAGGTAAGGTACTGGTCTTTTTTCCCCTCTGTTTTTAAGTTCAGTGAAGGAAAGAATAAAAGGCCAGAGATAAATAACAGAGAGAATAACACCAGAAAGAAGAGAAACATAAGGAAGAGGACAAGGTCTGCATGCAGCTGTCATGGTTTGACACTGACGCAATGCCAGCGCCCCCATGAAAATGCACCTTCCCAAATGAATGCTGTGAGATGCAATCCTGAACAGAGCAGAGCAGGTCCAAGCTTAATAAAAACAGAAAAAAGACTTTATTAAACTACTACTACCTAAGACACACACACACACACACACA